>JABTXL010001191.1:5216799-5313212 GCA_025134845.1 Neodon shergylaensis
CTATCTATCTATCTATCTATCTATCTATCTATCTATCTATCTATCTACCTATCTATCTAGATACATTTATAGAAATCATGACATAAGATACTTTAGAGCTCATACCATTTTGCTGGACTCTGGTGGGCATTTTAAGGACTTCCTACCGTCCACACTGTCTGCTGAAGAAGCTTATCAGATTGCTTCTGAAATGGTTGGATATTATGGTAAAGGTGAGAGAATACAGCTGGTGGCTCTTTACATGTGGTGGTAAAGGGAAAAGAAAATGGAATTTGACAACGGATGAAGGTTTGAATTCCATCATAACCATTCCCTTTTGTAACCTGGCACTAGACACCTAGTTTCTCTTTAGATTTAATTAATGGATTGGTTAATTTTTTACATATAAATAAAATATAATTATATTATTTCCCTTTCTCTTTTTCCTCCAGTCTCTACCATGTCCCTTCCCTCCAATCCTCTCATATCCCCTGTCACTCTCAAGTTGATAGCCTTCCTTTCCTTGATGATTATTGTCACACACAGAGACACATACACACACATACACACACACACACAAATGCACACACCCATTGACAAATGAGTAAAAACAATTTGTTGAGTCCATCTTTGTGCTTTAACACCCAGCTCCTTTGAGTCCATTTTCTCACTGTGTAACAAGAATAATATCACCTGGGTCTGGAGGGACGACTCAGCAGTTAGAAACACCGTTTCTTCAGGGGAACCAGGTTTGGCCTCCAGCACCCACACGGCAGCCTACAACCCACCTGACACCCTCTTCTGCCTCCTCAGGCACCATACATGCTCAAGCTGAGCAGACATGAAGGCAAACACCCACACACATAAAATAAAAATAAACCTAGAAAGAAAAGCATTGAACCTCCCTGGTATCTGTTATACACTGACACCAATTCCAACACATTTCTACTGAAGGAAGAAGAAGAAGAAGCTCCCAGGGCCCTTATCTGTCCTTCCCTTCCTTCAGCCCCTGCTCAGGACTGCTCAGCATCTCACTCATTCAGAGCTTCCGTTCGCCACAATGATCTAGAAGTGTGTAACTTCAAGGCTGCCGGCCAAGATTTTAGCATCAAAATAAATTTATTTAAGTAGTTCTAGCTGGGTTGTTATCTTGATCTGTCCTCTTTTGGTCTGATTTCATCTAGAAAACTTGAAATGGCATCTGTCTACAAGCCTGGCAGCTTCTCTAATTATTTTTTGTTGATGGTTTTTCTGACTTCCACAGACTACAAACGGAAGTAGAGTGTGTATTTGTCTAAACATATGTGTATTGTTTACACAATGCACAATCTGTATGCACTCTCTGGTTCTGTGGCTCAACATAACCTCACCTTTCTGTCTGCCTTTGACCTTGTGAAGCACAGTTCATTATTGGCCAATAAGGGGAAGTTCAGTAGCACGGGCTCTCCCCGTCTGTACTCAGAGCTGCCTGTCAGGCCTGCGGAGGTCTTTAAAGTGTCACGGTCCCAGTTGATTGGAGATCCAGCCAGGTTTTTGCTGTTCATTGTCCTGACTCTGTTGAGGTATCTAATTCCTTCTGTTCTTCCTCTGTAGCACACTGCATGTTCTTTATCCTAATCCCAAGGCCTCTGTAAGCAGTGTCTCAATTCTGCTTCCCTCTCCTCTGCAACCCATACAGTGGATACTTTGGATGTGGCTAAGACCTTGATGAGGAAGGCATGTGTTTTTGGTTTGTACCTCCTCACACATGCAAAGGGCCCTGTGGCTTTTCTCTGCAGCCCTGATCTGTGGCACTCAGCTCAGGAAGGCCAGTTCAGGACTTGTTCTCACCCCTTCTGAGGTCCTTTCTTGTCTCTGGACTATAGACATTTCATCTATTGGGGTGGAAAACTAGTGTGTACTTTCTTGTGCATTCTCAACATCACTTAGGCCCCTGGCTGTGGACACTCAATGGTTTTTCACTGTAAAAAAATGAAAAGCCTTTATTCTCAACTATTTTTTACCCTCATGTGGGTTTCAAGTTTCCTTCCTTTTTTCCTTCCCTCTTCCTTTGCTCCCTCCCTCCCTCCCTCCCTCCCTCCCTCCCTCCCTCCCTCCCTTCCTTCCTTCCTTCCTTCCTTCCTTCCTTCCTTCCTTTTTTTCTTCTTCACTATCTCATGTAGCCCAGGATGCCCTTAACGTCACCATGTAGCTGAGGCTGGCCTTGAACTCGCAATCCTTCTGTCTCCACATCCCAGGTACTAGAATTATAGCCATACTCTATCATGCTCAACTAACTTAAAATTCTATTTTGATACTGAGATGCCTAAAAATGAATGCCTAGTTGTTGCACGGGGCAAATATTTCTGCTGATAAAATTATTCACCCAGTGCATTGAACCTCTTGTAGCTCCTCTAATAAGGGGGACAGTGCTGTGACTGGACATAATGTTAGAAAGGGCACACAAGTTTTTCAAACATTATTGTGCCAAATACCTTGGCACCCCGGATTTGTTCTTTAAGGTACACTGATCAGCTATTCTGTCCAGACCTGTAGTTAATCCAGACCCTGGGTTTCTCTTTCCACCCCTTTCACTATTATTAAACACCCCTCCCCAACTGTCTCTAGAGAGTCTAAGTTCCCTACTGTAGGGCACCAGGGCATTTGGCATGTTGCCTTTAGTGGCACCTGTCATACTGAGCCGAACATTTATCTCTCTTTCTTTGTAGAGGAATGAATGAGGTACAGACACGCATTGCAATCTGTTAGGGTCTGCATTCTGCAGTCCGGCACTTGCTAGATGGTAACCATGATGCCTCCATTGAATACATCATTAAAGCGACCTAATTACCTTGCTAACTGTGAAGTGGTTCTTTGACTTCTGGCTTGAGCATCTCTTTCTTTGGGACTTTTCACTTCATTCTTTCCCTTTTCTTGAGAAAAAAAAACAAAACAAAACAAAACCAAAACCCTAGGTCTGAACTCAGTTTTTCTCAGGTGGCTTGTTTCCTTGATTAACCCATTGATCAGTGAGGTACCGGGTTCAGGGGACTTCCTATGCAGATGCCAAGGACAGTTAGTAGAAGCACTTGCTCTTTTTAAAACCAATTAGTTCCTTCTCTTTGTTCTCTTTAGCTTTCCCAAGGTTACAGGCCACTTCTCAGAGAAGGGTTTTAAAAATGGAATTCAGGTCTTCCTGTCAGAATGTTTTACTGAACTACTATGATTACTTCATGGGAATTGTCAAATTGTTAATTAATTGCAATTGTAAACTCCTCTTGTGGTTGTGTGTTCGATGCCTTTCTTTACTACCGGTCACTAGTGCCTGCAGGGAAACCACATCCTTCCAACACTTCCCATCCCCAGAACCCAGCACATTGTTTCTAGCATGCTAAGTGCTTAATAAATATTTGCCGAAGGAAAGAAAAACTAGGCCAGAGAGACATAATAATAAAAAAGAATTTCAAAGTCCTTGTTATTTCCAATATTCCCACTTGTCCCACAAGAGGATACACACTGTTAACATTTCTTATTGATTTTTGGTCATCGGTATTTGAATCCTGTTCTGAGAAATTGCCAACATTTTTAATTGTTTTGGAAGAGCAGGCATGAGAGCTACATATGTGAGTATAGCCAACAGCTATACTCCTGTCACTTGCCATTCCCATGTGCATCAGGGTGTGGTAAGGGCAGACCCAGGGCCAGAGTTCTCCTCACCCAAGGCGGTGTGTTCTAATCAGAACCACTCAGTGGCTGGGGCCTGAGTGCCACCCCTTCCTGAGTCTCAGGGCCAGGTTCCTGCCCAGATCTATACCTTTTGATAAGTTCTACTCCACTCAGCAGAACTCAGTGCTGTAACCTACAACCCAGACTCCTGTCTGACCCACCTCGGGCAAACCATGCAACAAGTAAGGCCTTAGCTTTTCACATCTGTGAACAGGTGTGGGACAGAGAGAGAAGGAGCAGCAAGTCCAATGGCATTGTCATTAACTTCAAAACTCTGAGATTCTGCCCATCTGGTTATACACGTTGGATCATTTCAAGGCCTGTTGCGGTTGTCGAAGTAATACTAGTTGGGTCCTGTAGCTGTTTGTTTTCCTGTCGGCAACAGTGTCCCATCTAAGGACTTTGGTTCACCTATAATGACCACATCTCCACCATGTCCCTTCCTCTGTTGATCAGGCCCTTACAAACTATCTCGCATTCATTAGGTCAGGCCATGGCTTAGTCTGGGGGCATCATCTTCAGTTTTAGACTTAAACTCCCAAACACAGATGAGCAGGAGGAGGAGCGACCTAATTTGCCTCCTCTCTTTCGGTCTTGGGTTTTGCTTGTTTTTAGAGTAGCGGTATTTTTAAGGTTTGAAAAAATTGCAGCTGGAAAGTGTGGATTTTTTTTTTCTTAAGCATGAGCTCATATTTTCTGCCTGGATTGCAGCCAGGGCTAACAGATGGCAGGAGCCCCGAAGACTCCAGAGAAGTTTCTTTGCAAGTTTGTGGAAGAGGGTGTGAGACAGTTGACCTCAGCTGTCACTCTGTGGGTAAACAAAAGGAGCTCAAAGCAGACCTGTTAGGTTGTTGGATGACCTGAGCCTTTAGAAGGTGGCCCGAGAGCACAGGGATCCTTGCTCTTGGTTTTACACATGTGCGAGGGAACTGAGGTACAAAAAGCTATGGCAACAGTCAGGTTCCCCATCTTCATACTTATTTCTTCCCCTTCCCTTCACCCTTTATACTTTCTACTTTTTATCTTCTTCAGTAATATACTCTATAGTATAGGCTGTTCTGGAACTCATTCTGAAAAAAAAAATATTGACCTTGAACTCATGGTCATCCTCCTGCCTCTGCCTCCTGAGTGCTAGGGTCACTGGCATGCATCAATACTGGCCTTCTACTTTTCTGCATTTTGGTAGTATCGCTTAGTGACAGGCGTACTCACACATGGAAGGCAGCTGTCCCAGAAATAGCATTACTGTCTTTTAATCTAATTTTAATTGGTTGTGAGCAGATCTATGTACTTGCTAATATATCTATGATAATATATCTCGGTCTTTTCATCCATCCCATACATAGGTCAATCACACAGTGTCTGGCAGTGGGCAGGACCCTCTACTACCCTTCCCTTGGCACACTGATTTTACCTCAGCCACCAAGTTCGCATTGCTATCACTTGCTTGGTGATGTAACTCAAACATGGATGGAGGTTTCGTTCTGTCTCCTTGCCTTCCTTCATGCTTTTCCTTTCACAGCAATTTTATGGCCTCCGCCCATTGATTTCATTATTCAATGACGCGTACAGCTGAGCCTGACTCAGATCTGGGCAGATGAGCTTGGTGGGAGGAACTGGACTCCTGAAATGGCTGTGCATAGAGTAGCAAAGTTTCGTTCTTCTGAGAGACAGTGGGGCTAAACTAGGATTGGGACCATGGAGAGACATAGTATCTCACAGCCAAAGACTCCGCATCCTTCTACCATGTCCTCACACCGAGAGGAGGGAGCCGCCCTCCTTAGAACCGTTGCCTGCTCTGATAATTCAGAGTCATGGATAGCTTTAAATCTTTAAGCTCAGCCCCTCATCTTATGACAATGTTAACTTGTTAGTTAACTCAGTGGAACTGAACACATGTGGGCACCATTACTTGGTAATACTTACTGCCACCCTGAACCAGAGCTGGGGAATACTGGCATCCTTGGGTCTTTTGCAGCAAGGCTTATTTAAAATGAACCGAGCTGCAGATGTGTGATTCTTTTGTACAAGCTAAACATGAATTCTGTGAATTGCCTCCCACAAAACTGTTCTAATTTAAGAACCAGAGCTTTTAGTGCTTTGTCAGTGAACCAAGAAACAGCGATGGGGATGAAGTCATTAAAAAATAAACAGCCTAGGAAGGGCGATGGGTGCTGGGGATACCTGGGGAGTAAATGTCGGGAAACTGAAGTGAGATTGAATTGGGTAAAATAAGGAATGAACTCAGGAAAAGTTGAAGCCCAGTCCAAGCTCTGGGAAAATGTCACGAAGGTTTCAGAAAGTGCATGATAGATAGAAGCTTAAACATTAATTAATTTAGTTTTTTCCCCCCTTTGGTATGTTTGTGCCCATGTTTGTCACATTGCATAAATGGATGTCAAAAGACAGCTTACAGGAATGGCTTCTCTCCTTCTCCCACTTGAGTTCCTGGGATCAAACCCAGGTTGTCTGGCTTGGTGGCAAGCACCTATACTCTGAGACTTATTTCGCTGGCCCAGATTTACTACCTGAATGATTGACATTCTGTGCAATATAATTTAAAACGAGGTCAACGGAAATGGATGTGCCTGGCTTTGACTTTTCACCCACGCACATGCGCTTGTCTTTCCACACCTCTCACCTTTGCCCCTTCTCTTTGTTTTAGACTTGATTCTATTGATATTGTCTTATTCTGAAGCCAGAAGCCCCACAGCACTTAATGGACTGTGTTAACAAAACAAAACAACACAGTGTATCCAAGTCTTCTACATCTTTTAAGAAAAGAAAACATAGCACAAATGTTATAAACCTTCCCTGTTCCTACTGAATTCCCATAAAAGTAGAAAATAGTATGGGATTCGTGCTAACCTGTTTTTTTGTCAATGGCTTTCAAGATGGCATAAGATCACCCTGTGACTCACCGTAGAATCAAAGATGGGGCTTTACAGCTGCTAACACAAGCTTTATTTTTGTAGCTAGTGTTTTTTTTTTTTTGAATTTAGGAAAAAAGGGGCCTCACTGGGCACCTTGGGGCATCTACTCTTTAGAAACAAAAGTCACACTAAACCAAAGAGAAAGGACTTCTGGGTAGATTTCTGTGGGATGATGGAAAAGCGAGCTCAGAAAGAGAGATAGAGGGTGTGTGTTAGTCAGACCGGGCTATAAGTGTTGGACACGGAAGAGAAAAAGGTTTAGCTTAAGAGGCTGAAGCATCATTGCAGGGCCTTCGATCGAGTCCTGGCTCCTTTGGTTCATCTATTGGGGATTCTCGTTCTCTGTAGAGTGGAACAAACCGAGCATTGCCGAGGAGTTTCTTGCCCGCCATTAGTGTTGAAGATGAGTTTTGAAATTCCTTTTTTGAAGATTTATTATTTTTAAATCATGTGTATGTGTGTATATCTGTGTGTGGATATGCGCAGGTGAGCACAGGTACCTCCCGTGGCCACAGGAGGCTCTGGAGCTGGACTGTCGAGTGGTTGTGAGTGCTGGGAACTGAACTTGAGTTCTTTGGAAGCACGGGCAGCTCTCTTTAACCCGTGGCCGTCTCTGTCTCTTGAGCCTCCTGAGCCTTGAAATTCTTGAGTGAAATATTCTAAATTCTGCAACCCCAGAATTTAGAATATATTTTCCAATCTCTCTCTCTCTCTCTCTCTCTCTCTCTCTCTCTCTCTCTCTCTCTCTCTCTCTCTCTGTGTGTGTGTTTCTGGGGATGGAGATGGAACACTTCCTAAGCAAGTGTCCTATCCCTAAACTCAGCCTCATGCTTCGTTCTTACATATCTTGCAAAGGTAGGTTTCCATGGCAACACATCTCACACTCATGCTGCTCTTTAGGTCACAGACAGACAAGTTTTGGATCATTCCCTGTGTATAACAGTCAGGCTCCTACTAATTCACATGGAAATGCACATGCATATGTGTGTGCTCATAGAAGACACACAAACACAAGGTTTATTACTGAGACTAGCACCCAGCTGTGCCACTTAAGCAAAAGAGCATCTATACGTAATTTAACATGTTTGTACAACATGCTAGGTCTCACACCTCTTCGGAGCACATCATGACCAGGATATCAGGAACGGTTGTTGTCTTTTTAGGTCAAATGATGGGAGGAAGACACAACGACACCCTTGTTCGTACCGTTCTTTCATCTTCCCAAGATCTGAGGAAGCTCACAAGTAAAAGTGAGGAAAGCTAGATCTCTCATTCCTGTCTCTGTAGTCAGTGGGTTTAGTACGACTGTTAGTCAGGTTTGAGTGATGCTCTACCTGTTCTGTCAACTTCACGAAGCTAGGGAGAGAGATGCCAAGAATTGTAAAGCTGAAGATACAGCAGGAAAATTAAAATGAATGCAGACCAACGAAAGGAAAAGCACGCTAAAGTGCTGATTTAGGTTCAGCTTCATTATTTAGCTCACTGGAAGAACAACAGTGTAAGGACATTTAGAAGTTAGCAATGCTCTCTTTTACGTAGGTCCAGAAATAGGCCACTTAAAATAAAAAACCGACCCTGGACTTCATTTCCTAGGGTTGGTAGTCTCACTGAAAACCTTCTTATTTCTGTTTGGACATTTGTCTAAACTAATTTGGCTAGGGTGGAAATTCTAGGTGGGCAGGGATGTATCTGCTTGTCCTTCCTGTGTCCTGTACATGAAACACAGACTCTCAATACTACTTGTTGGCTGAATGGATAGTGGTCTGTCTATTCATGGTTTTCTCCAGGCAATTTCTTCCTATGGGCTAATCTTCCATGTTTCTGTTCATAAACCTCTGGGAGCTACAGAGCACATGGCAGTAAGAGAGAACTCAGCAATATATATTTTTACAAAACCTTGAACACACGTATATTCTCTCTGCTCCCGGCCTTACCTCCTTGATCAGATTTTTCATATCTCCGTGGTTCTCTCATTTGTACATGGACAGACTCCACTCATACATGGGGTGCCTTCCCCACAGCTTCTCTTGCTGCTATCCCTTCACCTTGCCCAAGTGCAGAGGCTGTACGACATACTCCACAAAGCTCTTACTTATTCCAATGGGAAACAAACTTGTTCTCCTCCATGCTGGCACCAAAACCATATCCAGCCATGCTCTGCTATTATTTATACTCTAGAAGACCACTCAGGAACTGGGGCATGTTTAGGGTCTTGTCCAAAGTGTTTGCCAAAACTGTTTGCTCCCCTGAACTAAGATACTTGTTAGGATCAGCAGCTGTAGGGTACTAGTTAGGGTTACACCTAAAAGGACTGAGTTTGGCAAGGTGAAAACTTGTGAAGGTGTTTTAAACTGTATTTCCAATCATTCTGTGGCCTGGAATTTAAAAGGTTATTTTAATTTTGTGAGAGAAAATCACTTTCCGTGTTGCTTTGGCTGAAGCTCCGCAACCTCTTTTTGTCTTTTATATCTGGGAAATTTCTATGATCCAAGCCTCTAACTTGTGAAAAACTTGAACCAGAAGAATCAACATTTAGTGAAAATCTCTGACGAAAGTGCGCATTAGAATTTTAAAGTAGGACAACATCTTTCAGTTTCCCGAGGCCAGTGGAGATGATTCAAGAGTTCATCAAGATGGACTTATTTTCTGTCAGGTCTGCAAGAGAATGTGGGTTGAGGACTCTGGCAAGCTCAGGAGAACTGGTATCATTTTATTATGATCTCGTGCCCCAATGTGGGCAGAATCTGACATTATTATAGGGTTATATTTTGGGTCGTTGAGGGCATTGGAATTTTAAAATGGAGAGTGGTCAGGATGTGACAAATGGGATAAGGATTGTGCCAACTTCTCAGAAGTCAATGGAACGCAATCTCTGTGATCAAAACGGGACTTTTTGGGGGATGAAGGACTTGCCCCTCCTTTACGCCTGTCACAACACTTTGGATTGTTTATGAATTCTCTTGATCTCACTGTCTCTCATTTTCCCTGTGTCAGGTGGCAATGCTGATTTGCGCTGGCTTCCTGATTGCCTGGATTCCCTATGCAGTGGTCTCCGTGTGGTCTGCTTTTGGAAGGCCAGACTCCATTCCCATACAGCTCTCCGTGGTGCCCACCCTCCTTGCCAAATCTGCAGCGATGTACAATCCAATCATCTACCAGGTCATTGATTACAGATTTGCCTGCTGCCAGACCGGTGGTTTGAGAGCAACGAAGAAGAAATCTTTGGAAGACTTTAGGTAAAATTCAGAAGCTGGAGATGAATTGTATTTTCTTTGTCTTAAAACGCTATGGCACTTTAAGCTGACACTTGGGGAGGAGCTAAGTTCCCGAGGAGCTGGGTTAGGAGGATTTAGTTCTCTGATCATCAAAATTTCTGAACCCAAGTCATCAGATGCGTATGGGCTGGATGACGGACAGGTATCAAGAGGCATTCTTGTTTTTGATCCTGTGCATTTTGAAGTAATCACTGTATCAGTGATTGTGAACTTTCTTTTGAGGGGATTAAATCCATATCAGTGCAGGAGTGTTCTGTGTGGCATTGATCCAACCATAAATACTTGTGAAAGATTACTGGCCACTGTTGTCTGGGGCATCAACACTCTTAGCTAAAATCAAAGGCCTGAGGCAGAAGTGTGGGAGAGGGTGATAGACAACCCATTCCCCTCTCTTTGTTTTCTCTGTCAGGCTCTTTTGGGTATGTTCTATTCTTTCTCTGTGTTACATGAAGACATAGGTTCAAGTAAGGTTAATGCTGGGGAGCCACTCACCTTTACACAGGCAGCAGGGTAGGAATTGTCACTTAAACATTGGTCTTTTTCATCTATGCTGTTTCTGCTGCACAGAGTACAAGAGACCTTCAAAGTCTACAACTATTTTCCCTAAAGGTCCAATATTGAGTGAGTACAGAGCTAAGATTCTGGGGGTGGGGTGGTTTCCTGTGTCTATGTAGAGCCTGTCTTTGAGTCAAAAGTGGAAAATGCATATCAAGTCATTGTCTAGACTGAGGAAGCCGGGAAGACTTCAGGGTCTCTGAACCTCTTGAGTTATTACCTGGGGACCGGTATTCTTCAACACCTCTTCCCTTTAATAAGGGGTATTAGAGATAGACCACCAGGAAGGCATGAAATTTTACCTTCTGATACTCTGCTTTACCACATTTTGAACTTTAATTTGTTTTTACCCTTTGAGTAAAATAAAAATGGTCAAATAAAAATAATCATAAAAATTTATAATTTAGTGACAATATTGCCATTGTTGCTCTGACAAAGGAACCAGATCTTCAATTTGGGATGGAAACTTAGTCTTTAAGACAGTAGCTTTCAATAGTCCAACTTCTTCTGTTTAGAGCCAAAGACTGGGATGAGCTGACAACAGGAAGTTGTAGTGACTGAACAAAAAGGTGTGTGGGAAAGGCCTGTGTGACAAATGTGAGCGGCCTGACAGAGTGTTGATAGTTGATGTCTTCTCTTTGGAAATGAATGGTTAAGTCCAAATGCTAACATCCATATCTTTAGGAAGTTATAAAGCTTTTTCCTTACCAACTATTGATTCTGTATTGTGAATGCAGGTAGATGGAATAATTTTCACAGAGAATTTTGGGAGAAAGTAGAGGGACACTTCTTTACTCATAAACGACAACGTGACAGAAGTGGCTGGAAGCGCTTCTCACTCAGCTCAGAAGTTTGCCTTAGACCGTGATTTGCACATGTACTCACAAGTGTGAGCAGCACATAAATATTCAACACTCAGCAAGGGAAAGAGGGACAGAAAGTGACTTTGGGGCATGAGCCTTTAGAAAACCCAGTCAGGCAAGAGACAGCTCGGTTTAGTTGTCCTCATGAAACATTTATGCAGAATGCAGTGGCTGCTTCTCTGAGGAGGACTGAGAGTGTTTTATGTTCCTGACATTCCTGCTTCTACTGGGGAAGCCAGCGTCAGGGCTGAAGCAGTGGGGAGACCTTGGATTCCACAGGCTGGAGCGCCTTCTCCGAAGCCATTTTGGAGAGGTGTTGAACTGTAGGTTTTAGAAGTGTCTGCTCCAGAGGATCACAGAAGGATGGAAGGCAGCCCTCAAAGTTTCTCTTTTAAATAGAGAGAATAAAGTAGTTCTTGTTTATCTCTGCTGTTGCTAAGAGGCAAAGTGCTCCTAGGGTGACGTGAAGTGATTCAGTGGTTCAGACCAAGTCAGTGAACTGACATGGGATTAGCAGATGATATTTTTGCTCTTTCTGTTTCTGAGATTTGAAATGTGTTTTGCTTTGAAGAAGGAAAAATTGAATTCCAACAGAAAAGCTACTGTGTAGAATATGAGCTCGTGAAAAGAAATTTTGAGTTAATTTTAACAGTCCTAGAAAAGTAATGCTGAACTTTCCACAGTCAACTTCCCTGAAAAAAGACCCCAGAATTCCAAACATAGAGAAGATTCCAGTTTGAAACAGCACTGCAGTCCTCTCTCGGCTGCTGAGATAGAGTCTCTTGTGACTGGCTGTGTGATTGTTACCTCAGGAACTCTGAGAACTCCACCAGCTGAGATACGCCCAGGCTGGGCCTGAGTTTCAGCCATTTGCCTGGATCTCTCTCCCAGGTGATTCTCATTATAGCCATCTTTGAAAGCTGATGAAGCAGAGGCAGAGAAAGGAAAATACTGGCAAGGGCGGGCAGAGTTACAGTTCTTTGCCTCAGCCTCCGTGGAGACCTACGAGGTTGTTTTCGGCTGATGATAGAGAAAGAGACTTTAGTCGCGTGGGTAGGAAGCAACAGACTCAGTGGGCTATGCTGTAAAGGACAAATGTCTTTCACACTTCTAATACATTAGCCCAAGGGCAACCAATACCCCAAATTCTGGGATGGCTCTTACCCTTCAAGTCTTCCTGACTGCCAGGGTTTACAGGCTGCCTCTACAGGTTCAAATGAATGAACATGATGAATCACTGCTTTCACAACATAGAGAATTTGTGCAAAGAAATGCTCTGGATGTAGAAGGCTTTGCCCAAGAGATTTCTTTTTCATTTTGAATATTCTGGATTTTTAGTTGTCTTCTCGTTTAAGCTGAAATTTTACATGCATAGTTTTTTTCACACGTTTTTGCTTATTTTTCTACTACTTGATACAGTTTTTTTTTAAATTTTAAAAATTTAATAGATGTATACAATATATCTAGAGAACACCTATGCTCTACTACACCAGGCTTCTCCGAACAGGTAGTGATGGTAGCTAAGCTGAAGTGATAGCATACTTAAGAGTGCGTGGATGTATGTCTCTGGATGCATTTTCTTATCTCTTCTCTGTTTCTAGGCTGCACACTGTAACCGCAGCCAGGAAGTCTTCTGCCGTGCTGGAGATCCATCAAGAGGTATGAAGACGGACACAGCAACACTCATGGACACACTATTCACACACTTGCCTTTCCACTGGTCTTCACATTCAGTCGTGGCTCCACTCTTGTCTTTATATTATATTTTTATATTTTGTATATTTCCCCTCTTTTTCTTGAAGCCAGGGTTTGTTGGGAAACTGCAAAGGGAAACTAGGCTAGGACTTCCTGAACACTAGGAAGGAAATCCCTGATACTCTCTTTTCCTTATGCCAAACCTATCCCGTGCCAAATAGGATTTGCCTAAGATATTAAGAAAAAAATGTTTACAAGTTTTATTCATTAGGATATTGTTTTACTTATGTCATTGTGACATCTTCTTTATCATTGTCATCATCAGTCATCATCATCTTCTTCATCATCATTTTTTAGTGGAAGGCCAGGGATGCTGTGCCTGGGGTTCCCCTAGGCAGCAGGTCACTGAGACAGTGGGGGACCATGGTTACTTGGTAGGCACTAGATTCTCACAGTTCTTCTCTTCTCTGCTGGCTGAGGGTCGAACTCTGTGCCAGGAATAATGGGAAGGTGTCCTCAAGGGAAATCAGCTCTGTCTGAAAACCGTGAATGGTTTTCTTGTATCTCTGAATTTGAATACAAAATTAATTCCTGCTGATAGCACTTTCATTCTCCTGGGTTTTCATTAGGTTCCTGCTAATTCTATGCAGTGAGTAGGGCATCAGTACCTGAGGAAGAGATTTAGTGTCAGTGTTGTTTGAAAATGCTGTTTCTTGTCTTTGCTTGCTCTTTGTGACCTTAGTTCTTTTTATTATTGTTCATTGTATCTCCACAAGCACCCTTTTAAGCTCAGGAATGAATAAGAAGGAAGGATTTTAAAATCAAGTTGTGTTCTTTAAATGCTAAGGTAAAGGATAAGGCATGCAAATACTATCCAGATAGGCATCTCGTCAGTGCCCATTGGATTTTCTCTCCTTACCTAGGAAAGACCCAAGCAGGTATCCTCTATGCTTCTGCATTCTGTCTACCTCCAAGTCTACTATGAACATAGCCTTGTTCATTCACCTTGTTTCTCCTCTTCTGATAATGGCTAGGCAGAAAAACAAGAAATGAGCGGTTTTTCCCTTGCACTGGTGATCTATTTACTCCTTGCATTTGAAGGTTTGTAGAGTGCCAGGCATTCCCTCAACCTCCATCTTTTGTGTGTAAAAGCTTCAACTTCTCTGTGTCTATTTTCCTTGAGGATTGCAGGAGGAATGAAGGAGGAGTTAGTGCGTGTTGTTGGCTTAAGATAGGTGTTAAGTAGATGTAACAAAAGGAGCTGTGGGATTGCAGCAAAAGTAAGAATCTCTCTCTGGAACTCAGGGCTACTAAGTCAGGATTGAGCAAGGACACAATTGTCATTAGAAGGGAGAGGCAAGCTCATAGACAGATGGGTAACTATAGATACGTGAGAATGAGGGACCCAGATGGAGTGGGCAATGTGTTTAGACCCAGACCGCCTGGGTTTGCACCCTAACTCTGTGCCCTTGGTAAGCTCATGAAGTGAAGAAAGGAACCAATCATTTCTAAGGGTTGTTGTAAAGCGCAGATGGGAGAATGAGAAAAAGCTGTTCAGCACCCTGTTAGTGAGCACATACTCCTAACACATGAAGAGTTTCTCTTACTGTGCTGGTGGTGCTCAGCGGAGAAGGGGTCACCGATTGTTCTGCACAAGCCGAGTGGGAAGTCATGATGTCTGTACTGTCCAGAACTACCAGTCTAGAGGTATTGCAGAAGGCGGATTACTTAGTGAGGATGGCGGGTCATGGTTGTGCATTTTCCCATTTATTAGGGACTTTGTAAAGAAGTTAAAATTTGTGAGATTCTGGATGAAGTGATGGCAGTGGCCATGGAAATGCAAACATAGGTCTCAGATGTCTCAAGAAGTAGGGGTCCTTGGCAGTTGATGGCATGGTGACAGAAGAGTTAAGATTGGCTCTGGGAAATCTGCTTGGGGGAAGCTGTGTGGATAAAGAAAAAGTGCTGAGTTCAAAAGGCCTGACAGGATTAAGGTCAAGGAGGTGTTCTGAGGAGGTGATTTTAGATGAGGGGGAGTGAGAGACTGCAGAGGTGAGTCCACTCATGCTAATGTGGCCGGACAGTGAAAGCTAACGTTGACCTTTACAGGGGTGCCCAGACATAGAGTGCACAGTCTCATTTATTAACTAACTAAACTGTGGACTTCAACACAGCTTTAAAAAGCATGTCCAAAAAAGAATGAGCACACTGAGGAGGGAAATAGGGTTTAAATATTAGGAGCTTTGGGGAAAGAACCTAGCTTTCATTTCTCCTACCAATATGAAATACATGATTCCAATCCTCTGTGCCCTGCTTCCATAAGTTTCTGTGATACCCTGGGAGCTGGAAGGAACTAGAATTATTACAGTATTGATTGAGAAAAAGAGAGGTGATCCTTGGGGAAGAATGCGGGAAGAAACATGTTACTGACAATTGGCTTCATACGGCAGGCTCTCAGGGAAGGCTTCTTGAACTGGTGTTGCTTGTCCCAGGGCTCACAGTGGTTTAGGGAAACAAACTTTGTGTAGTTACCAAAGGCTTCCTCAGTTTTCAGTTTCAGCTGCATTTTGGGCTGCTAGTGTGTGTGCCTGTGTGTTACTAACATCTAAATCTTTGAACAGACTGTTCGCATTGTTTGAACTCTGAGTAACTGGCTTAGTGCCTGCCCTTTGAAGGGTACTTGGAAGTAAAATGATTGGGATCAAATGGATAACCTGGGAACATGGAGTAGAATGTTAAAAGGAGAATGTGAAATCCTAGATATCTGGCTTATTTATTATCACTATTATTGCTATTGTCATTAGTAGTGATTCTTACTAAATATCCAAGGCTGGTTTTGATTGACCTCACACCTCTTTTGCGTTAGAACTGTAGGCCTGTGTCACCCTGCCCAGTCAATCCTAAATTGCCTTCTTTCTATGGGCAGCCATTTAAATGTACTTCATGACAATAAAAAAAAAAAGAATGGACAAATAAATCCATGAAAAGAGACTGAGAGCTTAAATGGACTATGAACTTGAAAATTTGATTTTCAAGCATCATAGTAAAATGCAAAAATCATTTTAATGATTTTCAGAGGAAGGCAGCAGGAATGTGTTTTATAGTAAAGCACTATTTGATCATTCAAATGTAGTTTTCTTAAGAATCAAACATTAAACTTATTTGCAACTTGCTTGGTAACTACAATACTTGGTTCCATTTAATTTTTCCTTAAAAAGCATGCTCTTTGATAATCTATAGCAATGTGAACCAGGTTATGAACAGTAATATTTCCATTAAATCAGTGAAAATGAGGAGAAAAGACAGAGTTGAGGAGCTTGAGGGAGGAAAACCAGCAGCAAGTGCTGTTACGTATCTGGAAGGGCTAGGAGGTGCCAGCATGATGGTAGGTCTTATACACATCAGAATTCCAGAGGGCAACCACTGAAGGTGTATAGGAAAAGGCTCGTGTGTAGCATTCACCAGCTTCGGATTCATAATTGTATTTATCGTGATGGAGCCAGGTCTCATTGTCCAAAGGGTCATCCCTTTTTAATTTTGATTAATGTGTATTCAGTATGCATAAGAATGGAGCTATATCTGATATGCCAATACATATATACAGCCAGAGTGAAAAAAAATCTTGCCTCTCTTTATCTATTTCCTCTCCCTCCCCTAGTTATTCTACATTCAGGCCAACTTTTCTTTTAACTTTCACACATGAAAGATTATTTAAATTATTTAACTCAATGTAGTATACTTCACTTAGAGGTAATTTGTTGTAAGTGATATAATATTTTCTTTATGACTAATTAATATTTGATGTGCATAGCATACCACTTCCAATACATTATCTTTTTCCGATCATCTGTCTACAGGTACCTCGGTTGTTTCCACATTAGAAAATTGTAAATGGTTTGCATGCTTCTTGTGAAAAGGTGGCAAAAGGCAAGATCTTTAAAAGTTATAGGGAATTCAGTAAGAAAACATCATCCAAAGCATATTCTTAGTACCAACAGCCTGAAATTTCAAAGTCTAAGTGTATTACTTAGAGAAAACCCTTGCTCACCACTGTGGCTTTTGTGAACTTGGATATTTTGCTTTTTAAAGATTGTACAACCTTCTACATGTATATACACAGGTCGTGTTAATGAGTGGAATATATTTTTGAGATTATTTTACTGAATAGATTTGAATCTTAAGTGACTTTTCTCAGTTATGTTAAATATCTGTTCCTTATCTCTGGTGTCTGCTGAACAGGTCTCAAGCAGACCATGAGATTTATATCTCATGTAGATCACATAAGACATAGCTGAGAGAAAAATCACTCCACCTTGTACCAGGATTTCATTGGTTCTATTTTGTTTTGGTTTCAACGCTGACTGACTCTACCTAGGTAAATGTTGCATCCACTCATTCCTTCTAGTCAGGAGCTTTTATTATACATTTGCAACACACAGTGAACTGAATATATTGGGAAATATAGAAGAAGGGGAGTATGTGTTTTCGATTTCTTAGGAACTGTGTGTCAGAATCAGAAAACTGCCAACCAACTCTTTATGTTTATATAGCATCTACCTCTCTCTCTCTCTCTGTCTATATTATCTATATCTGTGTCATCTACCAAATGGTCACAACTGTCGTAGTTGCTAGATGGGGCCCTCTGGATGCCATCAGAGTTTGATGTTTGAACTTCATGAATTAGTTTTCTTCCCCAGGATATAATAAAATGAGCCTCACCGTGTGATCTGGGATTGTGTGATTTATACATTTTTTTTGAGAACAGAGATAGAGCATAGGAAACAGAGTATAGGCATTCAGAGCACAGTTTGGGAATTAGCCTTGTGTCATACCAAATATATGTCACCCACCAGATGTGTGGGTAAATGGCCTTATTTCTCCAAGTCCTCAGTTGTCAAAAGTCTTACATCATTATAATTTGTTTTAAATTCATTAAAGTCTACAAGATTCTTAGTAATCTTTGGACTCCTTGAAAGGATAAAATCAACAGATGTGTCTAAGGACTTTATTAGAAGAACTACTTAGTCGATCTGCATGAGACTGATAGGAATAACATACACTCTTGTAACTGTGCCAGAGGAGTCTGGATTCTGTATATCTGGGAGATTCTCACTCTTCTTGAGAAGGTGAAAGATAACAGGACTCTGTGGAAACAGCCATTTGTAGTCCTTCCACGGGGCATTGCTAGTGTTAGGTCTTGGACTGGAGAAGATGTTTCCAGTATAAGTTGCATTTGGGGTGCAGGAAGTGCATCACCAGTGTCTTGGTCCATTCCAGTAAGAGTCTCCAGCAAGACGAAAGGAATTGAACAGCCTTGCCTGGCTCAGATAGAAGAACTGTGGTGAGCTGTGTTCCAGTAACACGTTGCTGAGTGGAGAACACAGTTTCCTTCTGTAAATGCCCATGCAGAGGAACAATCAGAAATCTTATTTGGCACTCAAGATAGACCAGAAATTCCCACTTACTTCTGCTTCCTATCTGGAGAGTGTATTTAAAGCATAGAGAAAATTGGGTCTGTGTTGTGTCTGTCATCTCAGAACTCAGGGGAACTGTGAGTTTTGTGCTAGCCTGGGCTTTTTAGTAAACATGAAACAAACAAACAAACAAACAAATGAAAAACTTCCAAACAATAACAAAATATAGCAGCAGAGATTGGTTTTTGAAGGACCATGAAAGGATTTTAACCTACCAGTCTCTATGAGAGTGTGACTTAAATTCTTGTTACCCAAAATGTCATCTGCATACCCAGGAATTGGATGATTCCTAAGAGCTGATTAGAAATGGAGAAACAGGATCGAACGATTGACTGATCCAGGATCTGCAACTTAAGACAACCTGGGTGCCCATTCGTGTTGGTTAAATCGATGGTTCTCTTAAGAAGAGCATGGTTCTAAGACTTGTTACACTGTGTGTGATGACTATCAGAACTTACCTGAGCATCTCAGTTATGCTAAAAGTGTTCCTGGATCTCAGGAACGAGTGTTCTGTGAGCAGAGCCCTTTCTCTAGAATGCTTTATTAGGACAATGGAACAGTAGAGCATCAGGCATCTGAGGAGAACCTTTGTGAAGACCCTTGCAGAGGGCTATAGGTGGAGTCTAGTCACCTCCTCATGGACGCAGGGAAGGAAGAGTGAGTTGCATGTGTGAGCATTTGTTCATATACAATTGTGTTAATGGAGATTATCTACTGCTCCGAGCACATTTCTTCAGAGAGGATGCTTTTCTCCTTGATACCTAAAGGTACACTTTCCTTGTGTTTCCTACTTTGAAAGTGCCACTTGCTCTAGCACCCCCCTGACCCACATACGCACAATTCCAAATGAACAAAATCTAACTTGTTGGAGAAAGAGCAAAGCATCCAATCCTCCTGGGAGAAAAAAATGAACCCAGTTTGCCAGGAGGCATGTGGGGTTTTACCCAGACTGCCCAGGTTTTGCTCTGGAGCTATGCATTTTGACATTTTATGTATGTAGAGACAAATCTATGTGACAGCGTAGGCTGGTGAAATATTTTAAAGTGTTAGGAATGGAGAATAATGTTATCAAGGCAGTGAGTTACAGTCCACATTCCTAGAGCAGATTAGTTGGCACTGTTCTCTAAAAATGCAAGCAGGCCTGAGACTTGTACAAATACCTCCAAGGGCCTGTGTTATGGCCATTTGCTGCTGGCGAGGAATTGCTCAACTAGCCAAAGGATAATCTAGGCTGGGGCTGAGGCTGAGTATAAGATGCTTGTGAGTTTGTTCTCTTAGGATGGGAAGGAATCAGGCACTCTTGCGAAAGAAGATACCTGTTCAAACAAGAAAAGATTTTATTTCAAAATGAGCATACATCCTAGCCCTATCTTTTAAGATATTTTCTGTTCCCAAAATATGGAGGACCTGAAGAAACCTAGAAGTCAGCAGTTGGCTCAGCCTGGGAACTAGACCAGATAGGCACCTGTAGAAAAAGGACTGGCTCCTAGGTGTTCATGAGAAGAGCTACGGCAGCCAAAGCACATAGGAGCTGTTCAAATACGGTAGGAAGCAGAGCAAGAAAGGCGGTGCTTGTCAGCATCCGAGCGCCAGCAGGCAAGAGTATTTCCTATCCTGTTGTGTTGTAGTAGCTGCCATTGGTCAAGGCTTTGCCAATGAAGACAGACATTGGAGGACCCAGAGTTGGTGACTATGAGGGCAGAGGAGGGCAACAACTTGTTCCAGAAAAAACATCTGAAAAAAACATAGCTTACAAATGCTGATATGCAAAGGTGGCAGGTATGGATTCTTTAGATTTATTTTTAAAATACTTATTTTTGCCTCCCTCCCTGGATAACAGTCTAGCAGTGGTTATTATAGCCATAATTTAGCAGGCACAACATGAACCACGGGTACAGCATCTGTCTACTGCCTTATGCTAGGGCACAGTAAGTTTCCTTTGGGAGTCACATTGTTGCTGTATCTTGAGGGTCAGAAATACCTAAATAATTCTGAAGGTTGGGGACTTTCTTCTTTGCCGTCACAGTCAAGTGACAGGAGAGGGAAAGGAGGGGATGATGGAGTACATTCAGCAATTCATCGTCTGGGTTTCATTTAACAAGACTCTTAGTTAACAGTTTATCAATCAATACAAGTAATTTCCAAGTAGAAGAAAATCGTCTTTATCAGCCAGGCTGCTGCTTCAGTGTCTTACAGAGAATTTCAGATTAACTTCTAAGGGGCAAAATGGCTAAAATTATAGGTGAAACTGTGCTTTTCCAGATTCCCCACTGGTTTTTCTTCTGGTGACAAATATAGATTAGAATTATGGGAAATAAGGGTTAGTGCGCCCCAGATGACAGCCTATGTTATACTGATTTCAGCCAGTACACATGGTCATGGTGCAATCTCATTACGGTGGGGACACAATTAAAGGTTGGATAAAAGGTTGAAGCTCAGGGTGCTCAGCAAGTAGAAAATTTCTCCAAGGAAAATATTAGCATCTCCCAGTTCATCACTTGCTGTGGTTAAGCCTGTTGCAGATGTCTGCAAACCATGGCCCTTGGGCCAAATCTGGCTCACTGCCTGTTTTCAGAAATGAAATTGTCTTGGCACACAGACATTCATTTCTACATTGTCCATAGATGCTTGTGGTTTTGAATAGTTGAGAGACAAGGTTTTTAACTCCTCAACCTTTATCTCAGATTTTACAAAATCTGTGCTTTGGTACTTTATATAAAATCTTTGCCAAATCTTCTTTGTTGTCTTAAAAACCCAGGGGGACAGTCTTTGCTCTCCATCGGAAAATCAAGGCATAGAGACGTGATGCGGTCTGCTCAAGGCTGAGCTGGGTTTCCCCTCTCTCAGTCAGTAGCACCTGTGCTCTGTTCTATGGTTGACAGATTTTCCCTGCATTTAGATTTTCTTCTTTTTGTTTGCTTGCTTTAAAATCTTCATCTGGGGCGGTGGTGGTGCACGCCCTTAATCCCAGCACTCGGGAGGCAGAGGCAGGTGGATCTCTGTGAGTTCGAGACCAGCCTGGTCTACAGAGCTAGTTCCAGGACAGGCTCCAAAGCCACAGAGAAACCCTGTCTCAAAAAACAAAAACAAAAACAAAAAAAAATCTTCATCTGTAGCCCTGATAATAATTTCCTCTCTGTCCTATAGTTAAGAATGCACTGGAGGACTAAATGAGCTTAAGCTGATTGCCATTCTGTTTAAGATCCTATACACTCAGCTCTAACCCTTATAGAATAAGGAATCAGTGGTATGGGGCTGCAGTCACAGTTGAGAAGGAATTCAGGCAGGCAGCGTCTATGGAGGGCTTTCTTTAGAGGAGGCAGGCGCAAGACAATGTGTGCTTCTTATATGTAGAAAGGCTATGGTGTGGCTGAGCAAAACACGAGCGAGTAGATCATGAGTGAGTAGAAGGTTGCATTACATCACCGAAGGTGCTATGATTGCCATTACCAAGGGATCAGTAAGAGTACAAAGGGATTGTTTTGAACCATATGGTGTCTGGAGGAGATGGATCTAGAGATAATCTTGGAAGAAAAAGTCTCAGGAAAGACTTGTTCAGAAATAATCTTTGGGAGGGTCTTAAAACAAGAGAGTCTTGTGAGAATGAGCACACCACATATTTGAGAATAATATTTCCAGAGTACTTCCAAGTTGGGTAGTATCCAAGGAAAGGGGTCAAAAGTCTTTGAACATCATGCTGCTGAGGCCAAGAGCTTGTTTTTAGTTGATGTGGAAACACATGAGTTTTTGGTGCATGTAAGTTATTTTTAGATTTCCATTTTAGATGATAGACACACTGGTCCTTGTTCTGGCCCAAGTATGGCCCTCTATCAGAATTACCTGCAATGCTTATTTAACATGTGAATAGGCTGGGCCCATTCCACAGTCCATGGACCAGTATCTGTGTATCTATATTCAAGTGAATGTCCTAGCTAATTCTCATACAGTCTATGTTTAGAAACTTATGTCGAGTAAAGACTGATGAAGGCCCAAAGAGTGGTGCCTGTTCTGTAGAAGAAGGATCATTACAAATTAGAACTACTTCAGAAGTAAAAATGAGCAAATGTTGGTATTGCGTTGATGGCTGGTTATCAAAAGGACACTATTTGTTACTTAAAACAGGGCAGGGAACCCTGACTGCTCTTCGGACTGGAGAGGGAGGGGGAGAGAAGTGGGGGGAGGAGGAGAAGAGTGGGAGGAGGGGGAGGGAAATGGGAGGCTGGGAGGAGGCAGGAATTTCTTTTTTTTTTCTTTCAATAAAAAAAAAAAAACTCCAGGCTTAGGTTGTTGACAAGAAGTAGAATTTCTCCTCCCATTCCGAACCTTGCCTATTTCAATTCATGGGCTCACCCGAGAGCGTCCCTTCTGTTCACAGTTTAATGAAACCTGCCAGTCAGCTCGGAAACAAATGCCCAGCTTATTTCCCTGGGATTCAAAACTCTGCCCAGAACAGTAGGCTGCAATGTGGATTTATACACATTTGCAGTCGTGAATCTGATCCACGAGATGGCCTGTTGATGAAATTGATTGAGCAAATGCGAGATGGAGTCTGGCACAGGGCAATTCAGTTTAATTAAGAAATCTGTTCTGTGGGCAGACTGTCCACTAGAGAGCCAATGAAGACCTGTTCAGGAACCACCATCATAGAGATGCCCTCTCCATGGGAAAGTGTTATTTGACTATTTTTTTCCCCAAAAATCACCCTACGCATTTGTCGTTTAAATGAAAGCCTTAGACTTCACAGTGCCACAAGTTCACTGTCGTTGAAAGTGGGGCAAGTGGTCCCCCATATGTATTCAAAGAATAAGCACAAGGGCACAGATCTATTGGGCTGTTCTGAACTCACAGGAGAACAGCACAGAGCTTGTCCTAACTCTAGCACAGTTTTAAGCAACATGCATATTGGAAGAAGCATTGCTAAAGCATTTATCAGAAGTAGTTTTGGCTCCTGGTTAATTACATCACCTTGGTTCCATTAGCTACCGGCTTGTAAAATTGAGTATAAGACTTGAATCTGGTCTTCAGGGCACTTATTCTTTGACAAGAATGACTGTGTTCGGGAATGGAGAGAGTTTGCTTTCAAGAAGGAAGTTTGGCTTCTTCAGACTCCAAGAGAATAAATTGGACTTCTGAGCATAGCTGGATGGGTAAGAACTGGCCCCAGAGAGGCATGACCAGAAAGAAGCTGGAGAACCCAGTGGATTCATTGGCGTATCAGAACATCCAATAGTTCAAGTGACCAGGGAGGAGGTTTTGGACAAATCCGTAGTTGACTCCAGGAAGGGTGAATTTCATTCTGGTCAATGATTGGAAGACAAGGAAATGTTGCGGGATGAAAGTGGTATAGAGAGACAAGGGACCTGGCGTGCACCTGTGGTCAGCAGAAGAATCTAAAAGGGTTAGGATCAAAGGCACCTTGGGATTAGAGTCCCCTAGAGTCTACAAGACCGTACAAAAGTCTGCAATCCTGTGGGCAAGGGGGAGTTCTGAGAGAAGCTGTCCATGCGAAGTGATCTCATACAGTTCTTATCCTTTCGGTATATAGATCAGCCATGTAGGACTGTGCTTAATTTTGTGCTTTTGCTGAAGCCCAATTTTTGCTTCACTATAAGGAGACTAATCAACTTACCCATTGATAAAGGCACAACCAAAATGCTTATCCCTTGTATCTGCTGAGAAGGCAGGTTACAAATGCAAAGTTTTTGGTTTCCTTCTTTTATCCTAGTTATCCTGCTAGGATAAAGAAATTAATAAACAGTGTAAAAAAATGGCATGACCTAGCAGCATCGAAGCCCATTATTTTATTGTAATACAGTGAGAGAGGAAGTGAGTGTTAGAAACCCACCCTTCTATGCCAGCAATGCTCAGCCCTGACTAGTGAATAAAAACCCCAGTTTTTTTCTCTTTCTTTCTTTCTTTCTTTCTTTCTTTCTTTCTTTCTTTCTTCTTTCTTTCTTTCTTTCTTTCTTTCTTCTTTCTTTCTTCTTTCTTTCTTTCTTTCTTTCTTTCTTTCTTTCTTTCTTTCCTCCTTTTTATCAGTCTAGTCTTGTGAAAGCTCATTTGGAAAGTGTTGGGCTGTGTGTTTATCTGGGGCAGCTTCAGGCCACATCTGGAATATGACTAGCTTCTATGCAGATGTGAACATGGATTAATGAAAATGTGTTTTGTGACTGGAAATGCAGTGTGTCTTCATGGAGGTAGAAATGTCCTCCTAAGACATCTTCTCCCACCTTAAAGACTGAAGCATTTGCTCTCAAAGCAGCTCAGCCTATCTATTGTGAGCTTGGAGAGCCTTTATCCCTGCAACTCAACACAACAGCTTTTTGTTTTTAACCTATAAATTGGAGCAAAAGTGATGACCTTAATTTTAGAGGTAATTCTTAGGTGAAGAAGAAAGTCACTGTGCTTGGCTGGGGTGAGAGGAAAGAGGGATTTTAGAGTGTGGGAACACACCCAAGTGCCTTATAAATTTTGATGGTATTATAAACACAAACAAGATGAATGAGAATGGTCCTCCAGGAGGCCGTGAAATTGGCCAGTTGGGAAATGACTAATGCAAGGACACGGACCTCGGTGACAGGCAGGTTAGTGACCGCCCCACAGTTAGTGTAAGCAATAAAGTGCACAACTCACCTATGTAAGTCCCTTAACTGCTCACAATTAGAAAGAACGGGGCACATTTTAAAACAATGGCATGTGAAATGAAAGAGCATTTAGGGAGAATTTGTCCAAAAGGCCAAATGTGATCACTGTCTGCTGATTTCACTTTTAGTAGGAGAAAGAATTCTTAACAATGAGTTAACACTTTGGCAAGTGAAATGCATTCAGGTCCAAATGAAACTTCCTTAGGATTCCCTGGCAGCTGGTAACCCCAAAGAGCGTTACAGTTAAAATGAAGGCTAGACTGTGGTTGGTATGTAAAATAAATGAAAAAATTATAATAATAATAAAAAACGATCACTAAAAAGTGAAGACTAGACAGAGGTCTTCAAGTCAAGTTCACTACTGCGTGGGGGCTGATCATGTATTTAGCCCTGCCAAAATTTGACTTGACTGAACATAGAAGATATCTGGCAGGCAGGTAAGAGAGAAGACTAATTTAAAGATGCAATTTATGCTCTAGTTTAAAATGCAGAGTCTTTCTTTCCATAAAGGCTGAGAGTATGAGCAGCGATGCTTGCGTACCTCCACATACCCCACATGGACTTGCCTTGAGTGTTATCACCATGAGTGACCTCTTCTGGTTTTGAAGTATGAGAAGAGCTTCATTTCCAAGTTTGTTAAAGAAGCGAGTTATATACCTTTGCTTCAATAAGGTGTGTAAACCCCAGGGCAGTTACCATCTTCCTTAGATTTGTTGTAGATATTAAAAGATCGTCTGGGGCTGGTGAGATGGCTCAGAGGATAGTGGCGCCCTGCACCAAGACTGCTCAGCTGAGTCTATGTCCTGGGACCCCCATGGTGGAAGGAGAGAACTGACTTAGGCACGTTTCCCTCTGCCCTCTACTTGCATGCCATGGGACGTGTGTGAATCCCTTGCCCCCAAAACACACAAAATAAACAACTAAAATGTAAGACTCTAAAGAAAGCGACAGTCTGTCTGTATGTACACATGTATTTTTTCTGGTTTTATTTAATGGGTTTTCTAAGACTTTCATGGAACTTCTTAAACATGCATGAAAGAGGACACACCGTGTGATGACATATTTCATGTTCATATTTCATATTTATATTTTATATTCATTGCCTAGCCTCAGCAATGGCCAACTGCATACAACCCTTCTTCCTTCATAAGCCTGGCTAGAAGACAAATAGACACAGGAATTGCCCAGGGAGGAAACAAACCAAAGCGCTGTGAACTTTGAGAAATAGACACCAGATGCATTCATCCATTTTTTTATTTCCTCATCTCCTCAAATTTAAAAATAATTTCTAAACTAGATTGATTTATTTGTGTGTTTCAAGGTAGGGAAGCACATTGCCATGGCATGCATGTGGAGGTCAGAGTTTGGTCTCTCCTTCCTGTAAGCAGGTCTCTGGGATGGGACTCAGATTGTCAGCCCTGGTAGCCAGTGCCTTCACCTGCTGAATCTGGCAAAGGTTGGCTCTCTTTCTCAGATGTTGAGGAGCCTAATAACATAGAATAATGAAGATCCAATTTTTGAGTACAATATTTCTCAAAACATAACCCCCCTGAAGTTAAGTCCTGCAGTTCCCACAGAAGGAAAGCATTCTAATCTTCAAACACGTCATGCAAAGCATAGATAAGATGGCCTTCATTTTGAAGAGTAAGCCTATTCATAGTCTCCTCATAGGAATTCATCCGCTTCTGAATGTAATTGATTCTGGAAATCCTTCTCACTTGAAGGTTCTACTCTT
Source organism: Neodon shergylaensis (assembly GCA_025134845.1). NCBI lineage: Eukaryota > Metazoa > Chordata > Mammalia > Rodentia > Cricetidae > Neodon > Neodon shergylaensis. The sequence goes on from JABTXL010001191.1 coordinate 5,243,658, forward strand.
GTCATAGGGAAGACATTTAAAGAAATAATGTTTCTAACTCTGATAAGGCACTCACTGTGTGTTAAATTCAATATTAAATCCTCTTATATGGGTTAATTGCTTCATTTAATCCTCACCTAGGTAGCCAAGTTCATTGGGGTTTACTATGAACATTTACTATGCCATTTCAGAAGAGGAAATGGAAACTCAGAAAATGCTTCCATAGTACATGAAATTGTGCAGGGTTTTCTGGGGCTGTGTGACACTCCCTGAGCCCGAGTTCTCAAGCACCACAATGATAAATAACAGCAGCTGGTGACCTGAGGGGCTTTTGGTGGTTCTGACATAATTTGGGTTCCTTGTAGTGACAAGGTACAATAAGAAACACCAGGTAAGGGCCACTAGGATTTTGTTTAACAGTAATGTTTTCAGTTTCCATCGTACCGTGTGCTCTTGTTAGAGCTCCCTGTCTTAACTAAACTTTCCGATGCCTTGTGAAAGGGGGAGGAAGGATGGACTTTTTTCTTGTCAGCAACTAAGGCAGAGAATGTGCAGGTCTCACACAAGGCCACAAGCACATCTTGGGACTGGAATTAGAAACTTTTATGTCTGTGACAAGTTTCTCTTTGATGCTTAGTGAATATTGCTTTCACAAGTAGAATGCATCCCCAAACCTGCATTGCTCTAGTTGATATAACTGGGAAGGCTGAGGGATAGAACATGGAGATGTCACCTTTACCCAGATCCACTGGACAGAGGTAAATGTTCTCCTGGGAATGCTTTCCTCAGAATCTTTTAGAGGCAGGAGTTCAAGCTTTCATTAGCATTTAAGGAAACCTGGGGCTGAGGTAGGAATGGCCATAGCATCTGTTTACTCATCTGGGCTATGGAGACCCGCTGATGCTCACTGGGATGCCTACCTCTGCCGTGCTCTGTTAACTCTGGTCCATGTCTCATCATGGCATAGCCTCTGCAGAGTTTGCAAGTGGTTCATTAGTGGACTTACCCACAATGTTTTTGGAGAGGCCAGAGTAGAATCATGGAAGAGACATCTCACCCATATCATTCTCTCTTCAAGGTCAAAGTGTTGCCTCCTAGGTCACATGTTAGTTATATTATCTAATGAGTACAAACGTATGCAAAAGCTTATACTATACAATTCTGTTCAATGCACCAAGGGAAGCAGGACAGTTATCTGTATAATGGTCACAGAGAATTAAGCACCAACATTTAGCAGAGCTTTTGCAAAAATAGGACTTTTATTCTGACTGCACTACACTTGCATGGAGATAAGGAACATTTGGCTAGATGACTGCTAAGAATGAGCACTATCAGTTCATCCAAGTAGGTCAAGGTAAGCAAATGTGATTTTTTTTCACATGCTATAATTACCAAGGATAATTCAGTTAGCTTTAGTGTTGCATGTATCTGGGCCATAAAATTATGTAATAAGCAATCATTCATTGCAGGTGATTAAAAGGGACTGTCTCTAGGTAGATTAAAAAGGAAAGACACAGAGTGAAGCATCTTGATCTCCTTATTATATCCACTCTCATAATTACGAGGGGTGTAACTTATAGCTTGCTGTTAAAAAGACAGTGCAACCAAAATTCAGTAGACAGCACTGATATTGCTGTCAGCTCTCCAGCGTCAGGGAGTTGCTTCTTATGCTTCTATAGTGAGTTCTTAGGAGAATAATGCTGTGAGCCTTAGTGTGTTTATTTGAAAACTGGTATATAGCCCTTAAGTTATTTTTTTATTGATCAAATAATTTAACATATGGACCATCTCCTTAGACTGATGAATAGCACAGCAAGACAGCAATAGAGCTGGAGAGGACACCACGAGGCCTGGCTTTCCTTCTAGAACTCCTGGAAGCTACAGATGTTTCATAAAATATTCCCCCACCAATGGCTGTTGTTCTACAGTAATGTTACTGAGAGAAAGGCAACCTTAGAGTATAGCATAAGTGGGGAATATGCTGAGGGTTACTTCAGATGGATTTTTTCCTGTTTTTTATTTCAAATTTTTTATTTTACATACCAACCACCGTTTCCCCTTCATCCTCTCCTCCCATTTCCTCCCCCAACTTCTTTTCTATTGGCTCTCTCCCCAGTCCACTTCTCAGGAAGTGTAAGGCCTCCTATGAGGAGGCAGAAGCCTGGCATATCATTGAGGTAGGACCAAGTTCCTCCCCCCTTGCATCCAGGTTGAGCAATGCATCCTGCCATAGGGAATGGGTTTCAAAAAACCAGCTAATAGGCCTGGGACAGATCCTGGTCCCACTGCTAGGGGCCTCACAAATGGACCAAGTTACACAACTGTCACCCACATGCAAAGGGCCTAGGTCTGTCCCATGCAGGCTCCCTAGCTGTCAGCTTTCTCTGGCTTTCCCCATCACGATCTTGACACTGCCTACCTCACCCCTTCCTGCTCATAGCATCCTTCCTCCCTCTCTTTGACTAGAGTATTGGAGCTCAACTGGTGCTTGACTGTGGATCTGTTCATCAGATGGATTTGGTAAAGAGATAGAAAAAGTTGCAGTGACAGCTTCATAGTTAAGAAGGGTTAGTTATAGTTAAGGGCTGAGGAATTGGGTTGGTCAGTAAGGCATTTGCTGCCCATGTATAAGGGTTTGAGTTCGAATCCCCAACACCTATAAAACACCTATAAAAATCCAGGCACACCTGTAACCCCAGTACTGGGGGGGAAGTGTTGGGCTTACTAGCTACCAGCTTAGCTCTAGGTTCAATGGGGGAGCCGCTCTCAAATGGCAAAGAGTGATAGGGCAGGACTTCTGATTCCTTCTCTGGTTTTCAAGAGCAAATGCAGAGGTGTGAGGTGCGCAACAAACCCCCATACACCATTCACACAAACACTATACTAAAACATACACTCATACATATAGCCCCCTCCCCATAGCTTCTCCTCCCATAAATAAATTCTAAAAAGAGGAAGAGGGAATATATTCTCTTTCTAATCCAAAGGAGAATGCATGACTGGAAGACCGGGGCCACCGAGTTGAGACCAGGATGTGTAAGGATGCAGGTTACAGTTTGTTGGGGGAGACTGAAAGGAGAAACCAACAGTGAGGTGGAGAGGGGAGGTGTTCTCCCTGATGAACTCCGTAGTTCTCTATCTCATAAGTTTCCTGTGTTATCACTATATTATTCTGGATAAACTTGTGATTTGAGAAGTGCTAAATGTTCAAATTCAGCATCACCACTAATTTACTCCAGAGTAATGCAGGTTTTTTTCTTGAACTTATAGCCCCCGAAATCATGGCATAGATACTTATTATTAATTATAAATGCTTGCCCTTATCTTCTGCCAGTCTTAATAGCTCTTATAACTCAAATTGATCTGTTCCTCTTCATCTATGATTTGCCTTAGGGCTATTTACCTTTCTTTCATTCTGTATGTCCTACTCCATGTCTGACTGGCTATTGGCTGCCTGACTGGCTCTGGGTGTCTCTCTGTTTTCATCCCTCATATTCTGTTCTCAGTCTCTTGAGAATTAACTCCTCCTACTCCTTATTCTCTCTGCCCTCCAGCCCTGCCGAGCCCTTTCCTGCCTAGTTATTGACCATTCAGCTTTTTATCAGACCAATCAGGAGCCTTAGGCAGGCAAGATGAAACAACAATACATCTTTATATAATTAAGAAAATACAGCATAAACAAGTGTAACACATCTCTACATAGTTTAAGTAATATTTTGCAACATAAACAAAAGTAAACATCTTTGCCTAGTTAAAGTAGTATTCCACAACAGAGTAAAATATATAAAGATTACAAATATTTTGAGTGACAAATTGAATTTTTGATGGAAAACTATTTCTTCTATAATTATGGTTGTTATACTATCAAAAAGAAACCAAATACAGACATGTGTTAGTTCACTCTAAAGAGGCTAAAGATACTTAAAACTATCAGGGAGAATTTTTAAACACTTTCTTAATAATACAATTTTATTGGTACAAATGGAACAATACTACACATGTAAAAATAATCCATCACTCTTCTTCATTATTATCTTGGTATGAAAAGAATGATGTGTATCCATCTGTCTAAGGAATACCTTAATTCATGGATAAGCAAAACACTTTAAAGAGGCAAAACATCAGACAAAACCAGGGAATCCCCAAAATACTTCAGACATTTCATTCTTAAAGACAACCCAAAGTGGATTGAACCGGGATAGAAGAATCTGGATTGAAGGCTTAGGGGTAGAGTTTAAGGGAGGTCACCAGAAGGCATTAAGAAAAGCATATTTGCAAGATATTTCTAAAACAAACACATTTGCAGGATCCTAGATGCTAACTAGACTTCTTTCCTTAACATTTAACATTCTCATTTCCTTAATCAAGCTTGACAAAGAAAGTTGTATGATGGCGCATCAATCATACGTTAGCTCTTATCAGCAGAGAGTATCTAACAGGTATCTATGTGGAAAGTAAAGATGTCAAAAGAAAGGTCCTACTATTGGAGTATAGAAAGTCAAGGACGTGGGGTTAGGTGAACTGCAAGAGAAGTACTGGAACTGATCCAGAACCCTGTTTGCTTGCTGTCTATGGTTCTCTCTCTGTGGGAGGCTAAGGGAGGGGTGAATGGAACAGATGCGTTTCATTTGGATGACCTGGGCCTGGTGATGTTTATGCTTCTGTCTGGTGAGTGTGACACAGAGAAGGGCTGGTTTAGAATCTACAACATGAAATACATTAGAGGCATAATTCTACTACTCCAAGGTTATTTGATTTCAGTCTTTTTAGGGATGAGATTTTCTTGACATGTAGTGCATTGTCTAAAGTGTGAAATGATAAGCTAATACTATCATAGATACACAAGATACGTGAGAATTGAAGGAAACAATCTATTTGTCTGTTTATCTATATTTATCCATCTACCTATCACTCTTCATCTATTTAAATACACGCATGTATATATGTATCTTTGCATCCACACGTGTATCCTTGGGTACAACAGGTCCATCTCCCATCTAAGTGTTTTGTAAAGATATGTGGTATTAATTGCATTATAGTTCAGGTTTTCTGAACATAGGCTCTATTCTTGTGGTCCTTGAATTTACCTCAAAAGCAGCAGAATGGCTTTTCTCATTTTCCAGAGAGGCACAACACCGTAGTTCATTCTGGTTTTAAGTTCAGCTAGGTTCAGATTCTATTCTTGAAGCTCTCCCATTCCCATTGGGCTTCATCTTTAGCATCTACCTGAGGTGCCCCAAGGTAAGCATTAAACATTTATGCTTCAGGGATCATTGCTCAAATATGGGTAAATCCATACAAGTCCAAAGCTGGCTTCAGGGAGTATGGGTTGGGGTTGTGGACCATCCGCAACAGTGGTTCTTAACCTGTGAGTCGTAACCCTGTGGGGTCACATATCAGATATTTTGCATATCAGATGTTTACATTGCAATTCATAACACTGACAAAATTACAGCCATGAAGCAGTAGTGAAATAATTTTCTGGCTGGGGTCACCACAACACGAGAAAGTGGGTTAAAGGGTTGCGGCTTTAGGAGGATTGAGAACCACTGAGCTCCAGCATTCTGCATCTGTGAGTAGTACTGGGGCGCTGTTGAAGACGGCCTGACATTAGCAGATGTGCACACCTCAAAAATGTTGTTGTTCTCTCAAACAGAGCAGTTCCAGATTTACTAGTGCCCATGTTATGGATGGAGAGAGTCACAGTAATGATGGGGACTGTGACGAGAAATAGACACCTGAGTTCTGAGGCCGAGAAACCCCGCACCTGTCCTTCAGGGCTTCAGAAATAAGTGGCCAGCTTCAATATACTCTTTGAAATGCCGAAAAAAAACCTTGTAGTGTATTCTTTGCATTTGTTCTTAAGTTTGAGAAAATATATGGTCAGTGTTGACTGCAGCGTTGATATTGAAGTTTAATCACAAGTACATAGCATGTGAAGTGTCCACTCTTTAGTCTTTATAGATGATTAAAGTGGTCCAAGATGAAAAGCATGTCCTCAGCCATGGGAAGGTGCATCGTCCCCTAAGCTGCCTCTTCATTGTGATAGTAATAGAGCTTATGGATGCATTAATTACTGTGAACATGCCCTCGAAACCACCAACCACTTATTCTTGTAGATGGTTAGCATCTGGACCATTTATCTGGGAAGCTTCTAAAAGAATTCTCTGTCAAGTCAACCTGTACATAGCACTTGTAAGTACTCTCTATGAGAACATTCAGAAGATGCTTTAGCCTTTGACTCCTTGGTTTTGTCCCAGCTGTGTGCCGAACTGGAGAGCAGTTTGTTGACTGTACTGGGAAAGGATGGATTAGCACTTTTCAACTTTGTCCGTTGAAGATTATTTTCTTTTGAAGCCACAGCTGCTGTCCGAGTACATTTTTTTTAATAAAGAAAATATATTGCACCAATATTCTGAACCATTGTTGTTTTGTCGGCATTGTTTATTTTACAGCTAAAGAGGCAGCGATATTGTGCAGCTCTGACAGGATGAAAATAAAGGAACCTTACATTGAGGGAACCAGCCAAATTACATGATTTGGTAATTCTCCATTTGCCCATTTTGGTGATTTGTGTCAACTTCTCTAAAAGCTAGAGCTTAGGAAAAAATGTTCAGTGGTTGGGACTATTTCTTTTCCTGTTTCGCTTATTCTTTTTTCCCCTTTTATTGAAAATAGCTTTTCTCTCATATAATATATAGTAATATAAAACATCAAAATAGGATCAAACAAACAAACAAACAGAAGGAAATAAGCGCAGGGAAAGGCACACGAAACAGTTATGGATGCAGAGATCTACTTGTTTGCACAGTTCCATAAGAAACACTAAACTGGAAGCCATAATATATATGCAAAGGATTTGTAGGGTAAAAAGGAAGAAAAAGTAATAAAAGCAAAAATGGAAACTAAGATAATATTCAAAAATAGAAATAACAAAAACAAACAAACGAAAACAAAAATAAACAAACAAAAAGCCCCTCCAAAACCTTGACACGGGATTGTGAGACAAGGAACCTCCAGTGTTGCTGCTGAGTTAGGTTCCCATTGGCCATCTGCATGACCTCAGTACACAATACAGTGAGCTCCTTCTCTAACCAGGTCACCCTGGTTATTAATAGCTCATTTTAATCTTGTATGAACTGTTGATGATGCGGCCCCCTGGTGATCCAATCACCTCTCAGCGGCACTATTGGGGGACCAAACTGTCAATACACAAACCTTTGTAAGGGACACCATCTCCAGTCTGCAACAGAAGGAAGGTAACAAGGAGTAGGCCAGAGAGAAGAAAGAGTTTCACTAGTGTATGAAATTCATTACCGCAAGAAGCAGAACTGTCAACTCAGACTGTGTTTAAAACTTAAAATGGGGCTGGGCTGACAGTATAGCGCAGTGATGGAATATTCATGCGGCACATGTGAAGTCCTAAATATAATTTCCAGCACTACAAAATAGTAGGAAAAAGTTTTGTTATATTGTACTTTGATTGAAAATAAATTTTTTTCTCACATAATATGTCCTGATTGTGATTTCCCTCTCTCTGCTACTTCCAATTCCTCCAGTCTTCTCCTCCCAGCTGGATTCACTCCTTTCTCTCTCTCATTAGAAAACAAACAGGCTTCTAAGGGATAATAATAAAATAAGATAAAAGCAAAAACTGACACAAAAACTGAAATTAGACTAGACAAACAAGCAGAAGGAAAAGCGACCAAAAGAAGATACAAGAATCCAAGAACCACCCTTTCACACACTCAGAAATCCCACAAGAAAAGTAAATTGGAAGCCATAAAACACACACACACACACACACACACACACACACACCTATGACCTGAAGGGCAAAATGAGAGAAGGATATAAAAAATAAAAGTAAAGCCGGGCAGTGGTGGCGCACACCTTTAATCCCAGCACTCGGGAAACAGAGACAGGCAGATCTCTGTGAGTTCGAGGCCAGCCTGGTCTACAAGAGCTAGTTCCAGGACAGGAACCAAAAAGCTACGGAGAAACTCTGTCTCGAAAAAAAAAGTAAAAAAATAATAAGATAAAGTTAAAAAAATATGAAAAGCCCTAAGAAGCCTTGTGAGACAAGGGACCTCCAAAAATGCCAATGAATTAGTTTCCAACTGGCCATCTACTGTGGGACATGCAGCGTACACTTAAGAATGGTTGTTTCTCCGTGAGACTCCCTTGGATGAAACTAGATTTTCGTTTGCAAGTGGTTCTCAATTTGAGATAGCCTTGGGTTAGAGATGGTATGTGTGCCCCCCCCCTTTTTCTTTCAGCTCCAGGATTCCACCTGGATGCAGACCTGTGCACTCTGCCTCAGTCTCTGCGAGTTCATATGTGCACAGACTATGTTGATTTAGAAGGCCTTGTTTTCTTGGTGTCTTCCATTCCCTGTGGAATGGAATAAAGAATGTAAATTCTTTATACCCCCTCAGCCATCTTCCTCCAGCAGGTGGGAACACATATAGAGACCCATAGGCAGATTACTGTGTAAAGAGAGAGACCGCAAAACACTCAATCCTGAATGAGATGTCTCCATGGGATCCCTTTCCTCAGGGTTCAGGGAATACTGAGAAGCAGAGGCAGGGTGTAAGAGCCAGAGGAGATAGGGGACACCAAGCTAACAAAGGCCTAGGAATCAATAGGATTAATACCCATATGAGCTCACAGAGACTGAGGCAGCACGCACAGGGCCTGCACGGGCCTCACCAGGTCCTTTCCTGTGTATATGTTGTAAACTCCAGTTTGGTGTTTTCATGGGCATCTCAAGTTTGTGAATGAGTGAGTCTGTTTCTTGTGCCTTCTCTTGGTCTCTTTTCCTGCTCTTGGTTTGTCTTGTCCAACTCTGTTGTAATAGTTTTTGTTTTATCTTATATTTTAGTTTGTTATGTTTTATTATTATACCCCAGAAGCCTGTTTCTTTTCTAATGAGAGACAGAAAGGGGGTGGACCCAGATGGGAGGACAGGTGGAGAGGAACTGGGAGGAGTAGAGGGAGGAGAAACCATCATTAGGATACATTATATAAGAAAAGAATATATAAAGGGAACAATTTCAAACCATGTTGAGAATTTCAAAAAGCAGCAGCCGGAAGAGGGTATACTTTGGAGTGTTTGTGCTTGGTCGTGGAACAGCAAGAAGAGCAGGAGAAGGAAGAAATGAGATCAGCATACACACAGTAGTCAATCCAGATGTTCGAGCAATAGCTGCGTTTTTAAACCTTTTAAAATATTACTATTGATAAGACACATTCTTTCCTCAAAGTGAAGGTCCCACGATGACGCAGTAACACGGAACAAAAATCTTCCCCTCCCCCTCCAACCTCTGCTGTTTGGTGCTACGAAAGCTTATTTCTTGCTTGTGTCACGACTCCATGTGTCCCCAGAGGGACTTTGCCCCGTGCGATCTTCCTGACACTTCACTTGGTGAAACCGCTGTCTCCAGTCTACCATCCCTGCTGTAGAGGGCACAGTGAGAGCAGAACCTCAAATGGTGTCATGCCGTGTTTTATGGTGTAATCCCACCACTGTCCATTGGCCAGCACTTCCTGTGACTCAATTCAGCTGTGACAAGGTACAGAAAAGTGAGTCTTCCTGAAAACCCAAGGAAGAATACAAAGGTTTTGTTGAACACGGGACCCTGTGGTTTGTTTTCTGATTTGTTAACAGTGAGGGCATCAGCCCTGTGGAGTTTAAAGTTCTTATTAATATGTAAAAGGGGAATGAAAAAAGACAAGATCTCCTGAGTAAACTGCGAGCATGGGGACCTTGGGGGAGGGCTGGAAGGGGGAGGGGAGAGGCAGGGAGGGGAGCAGAGAAAAATGTAGAGCTCAATAAAAATCAATTAAAAAAGGGGGGAATGAATTACTGTTTATTGTTTACTTGATTTTAAAAATATTCTTTCTTTTACCTTTGAGATTATATCACTTTCCCTCCCCTTTCCTCCCTCTGAATCTCCCCATTACCCTTTCTTTCCTTTTTTCAAATTCATGTCTTCTTTTTTCATTAATTGATTTTTAGAAGATGTATTTCTCTTTATTTTTCTAAATTACATGTATGCATTTGGATCTGTGCATGAGAGCTGTGCCCAAGGAGGCCAGAGGGGGGAATCAGATCTATAGCTGGAAACACAGCCATTTGTGAGCCTCCTAGGATAGGGGCTGGAAGCTGAATTCTGGTCCTCTGCTAGAGCAATACAGGCTCTTAACTGCTGAGCCACCTCCCCAGCCCCCAATATGTATTTTATTATTATTATTTATTAGTATATTATTTCTTCTCTTCCTTTTTCAGGGAATATTTATTTATTTTCATTGTTTTGTAAGTGTGTTTGCCTGAGTACAGGAGCCCGCAGAGGAAAGAGGGTATTGGATCATATGGAACTGGAGCTCTAAGAAGTTGTGAGCAGATAAAGGTTTTCAGAACCAAACCTTTGTCTTCTGCAAGAGCAGTGAGCTATCTATTAAGCCACTATTGAGTTGTATTTTAAAAATATAAAGCACGCACATGGAGGTCAAAGGACAATTCTCAGGACTTGGTTCTTCTCTGCCTTGTTGTGTGATCTTGTGCCCAAATCAGGCTGTCGTCCTTCATGCAAATGTCTCAACCTGCTGAGCCGCCTTGGCAGCCTCTCATTGAGTTCTTATTATACACTAGAATCTACAATGCTCACCCAATTCTTTCCTGAATGGCCTTCTATGAATGAGATAGATTTCCTTATTATCCCTCAGGCACAGAAGATAAAAGTGAGATTCAGTCGGGACCTTGGTGAGGGCCTGTGCTCTTATCACACCATATTGTTTCTCCAACAATGTCTTCCATATATATATATATATATATATATATATATATATATATATATATATATATATATCTGCTTGGGTTGACTCTTTGTCTTGACTCAGAGCAGGTGCTCTGCCCATCTGTGCATGATCTCAGGATGAACATGGAGTGGCAAAATACCTACCTCCTACTCTCTTGGCATTTCCAACCAAACGTGGTAATGGCTCTGTTACATCCAGAATGATGTCCTTGTCATTTAAGCATGATATTTTTTGGGGAGCTAGGTAATATATTCCTATAGTTTAGCTTTCAAAAGATGAAAGAATCCAGAATGAAAAGCCCATCAACCGTTTCCATCCCTCTCCACACATTTTCTAACATGAGGCGGTCACTGTCTTATTATTATCTGTACACAAGGTCCACAGCTGTCATGATAATTCGTTTCCAGAAGCTCAGTAGGACCTTCAAGCTGATGTTGAGATTAATACCTTAATTATTGACTGTGGTGTTTTGCTGGCAGTTGTAATTTGAGCATTGTGGTCAAGACAGAGATAGATAATGTCATCTTGGTTGTGTCAGAATGAAGTTGATACTAAAACCTGAAAGTGTGGTCAATGACATAAAGTCTAGGAGTTATTATTTCAGGCCTGCTTTTGTTTAGACACTGGGTCTGCTGTCACTACTCTCAGATTCTTAGAGCACAGCTCAAATGATGATTAATATTTGTATTCATTGCAACATTGTCAGAAGGAAGAATAGACACAAACTTTATGAATCTAGTTTAGATGATATCTTAAAGACATAATCATTCTGCAGCCTATGTTCTTATTCTTAATTTTGAATTAGAAACCAACATCACAGGTTTGTGGATATGATCATCAAGTGTTTTTATAATGTTCATGTCAACATTTAAGTTGGATAATAAAAATAAAGTAGCCCAAATAGGCTAGAAGTTAATTTTTCTGCCAAGAGATCTAATGCTATCTGGATAATGTATTCTCTTTCAGCAGAAACCCTGGATCCTTCCACCTGAGACTCAGTTGTTCTCAATGGCTAAAATAAAAGTATTCTTAATGTTCAGAATGGTTGGACTAGCAACTCCTGTCACTTCCAAACTCCTATCACATCCACGGAGGCTGGAGGGTTAAAAGGATTGGACATCGAATACATTCTTCTTAAGGACACACCTTGGAAGTCCAATGTAGCATCCCCACAATCCTCTGGCCAGAACTTAGTCACATGATCATATGATTATATCTAATTACATTGATGACTAAGAAAAATCTTTTTTTCTAGTTAGAGGTCATTTTTAGGTAGCTAATATAGAGAGTTAAATCAATAAGGGGACAGAGATGGAGGACAAATAATTTCTGTCATATCTGTCTGACAACTAATATTAAGCTTGTAGCATCACACAGATGCCCTATCTCTTACCTCTCCACTCCCACAAGGGAAGGTTAGACTAAAGTCTCAACTGGTCAAAATGTTCGAAGATGTGGATGACATAAGTCCCTTGTTAGATTTGGGAAAGACATCCTGGACTTCCATTATCTTACCGAGAAGGTGTGAGGGTTAAGAACCAGGTGACTTCCATACAGTCTCATTCCCAAACAAGTGCAAGACAGAAACACCACACTGCAGCACGGATCATGTAGAAGATGTCAGCTTCCCTGTCCCAGCAGTGGGCTCAGTTTGTTGGCGAGCTCCATCTGATAGTTCCGGGTTAGTGGACTCAGTTTGCTGGTGAGCTCCATCTGATAGTTCCTGGTTTTCTGATGGGAAGAATCTTTGTCACTTGCCCTCCACAGCCTCTTGCTTTGTTCTGTGGGAATCCTCTTTGGCATTGTGCTGTCCACTATTGTACGTGAACATACAGGTAATAGGAAACCACTGTATATAGGGAGGTCATATTTCCCGCTTAGAAATGCTGTCAAATGGATCAGTACCAGGAGAATGGTTGGAGTTGGCAAGAGGCTTGGCTCTGGAGGGGTTCCCAGAAGTTCACGGGGATGATCCCAGCTAGGACCCTGGGCAGTGGAGGAGAGGGTGCCTGAACTGGCTTTGTCCTGTAGTCAGACTGATGACTATCTTGAATACCATCATAGAACCTTTGTCCGATGATGGATGGAGATAGAGACAGAGACCCACATCAGAGCACTGGACTGAGCTCTCAAGGTCCAGTTGAAGAGCAGAAGGAGGGAGAATATGAACAAAGAAGTCAGGACCATGAGGGGTTGGTTCACCCACTGAGACAGTGTGCCTGAGCTAATGGGTGCTCATCAAATCCAGCTGGACCGGGATTGAACAAGCATGGGATCAAACTGAACCCTCTGAATGTGACTGACAATTGGAGCAGACTGAGAAGCCAATGATAATGGCACTGAGATTTGTCTCTACTGCACGTACTGGCTTTTTGGGATCCTATTCTGTTTGGATGCATGCCTTCCTAAGTCTAGTTGTAGGAAGGAGGGTATGGGGGGGAGCGGGAGGGAAGTGGGGGGAGGGGAGGAAGTCAATGATAAAGAAACGGTGAGAAAGGCATGTGTGCCAAGGTTTAAACGTGCTCTTTATGAGAGTCAGGTGCTACTGAAGCTTGTTCAGGGTGATGCTATTAACAGGCAAGAAATTGAAAGCTGATGGGGCTGTGAGTGCTTCTCCCTATAAAAAGGATCAGATCCTTTGTAGAAAAGGCTTCTCCCAGAACTGGGAAAATACTGACTTGTTTTTCGTCTGTCATCATGTGAAGACATAGTCCTCTTCTCCTCTGGAGGACACAGCTTGAAGGTATTCCCTTGCAAACAGAGAGCAACTGTTATTTTGTTGTTGTTTTTCAAGACAGGGTTTCTCTGACCTGGAACTCAATTTGTAAACCAGGCTGGCCTTGAACTCACAGAGATCCACCTGCCTCTGTCTCCCAAGTGATGGGATTTAAGTTGTGTGTCACCATCATGGCACTGAGAGCAGCCCTTACCAGAAAGCTGAATTGGCTGAGTCCTTAGCTTCCAGATCTATGACAAGCTAAATTCCTGTTCTTCATAAATTGACCAGTCATGGCCAAGAATGTAGCTCAGTTGGGAGAGTTCTTGCTTAGTACTCATGAAGCCTAGACTTGACTCCCAATACCACAAAAAGAAGGCATGATGATACATGCCTGTATTCTAGCACAGAGAGATGAGCGTAAGAGGATCAGAGAAAATTTTTGGTTGCACAGTGAATTTGAGGTCATTCTAGCTACATGAGAACCTGTCTCAAGATAAAATCAACGAATGAACCAACTTACTGACCAACCTGTCTGTATTATTCTGTATTATCATAATACAAAGGGACTAAGACAGTGTGAGACACATTTAAATTAATGTGAGTGGACCAGAGACCAGGACAGATTGTCTGAGAGTGGAGAAAGTAGAGTCAATGATGCTGCAACATAGGTCTCTGGTGGCAGAGTAAATAGACGTGATTCTGAGAGTGGATGATAGACAGAAAATGGGGGATCTGAAACAACAACCCGAAACATTCAACTGTTGGGAGATGATTTTGAAGGCCTTTGAAAAATCCTAAATAAAAATACTTATCAAATTAAAAATTAAAATTGTCCACAGCAGGGGCTGGAGAGATGGCTCAGTGGTTAAGAGCACTGACTGCTCTTCCAGAGGTCCTGAGTTCAATTCCCAGCAACCACATGGTGGTTCACAGCCATCTATAATGAGACCTGGCGCCCCCTTCTGGCTTGCGGGCACACATGGAAGGAATGCTGTACACATAATATAATAAATAAATATTAAAAAAATTGTCCATAGCAAGCAAAGTTGCTACCGTCTTTTGTTTAATCGTAAAGCAGAAGTAAAATTAGATTTCATGTAATTTGAAGATCAAGTTGCTGGGGATATACAATGTCGCATTTTCCTTGAAAAGACATCAAGCTTTTTCTCACTTTCTCCCAGGTAAGATATAAAGATCCAGTAACAGGGAAATTACTTCCTCTCAGCGGACACAGTGACAGGGCTGTCTCATGAAAGTCTATTCACAGTAGTGTGTTTCCATCACTGTGGAGCGGCAACGCACCTCCGCTGAGATTCTGTCCATTAGCAATTCATCACGTCCTGAATTCCTGTTGGCGTAAAATCCCTCTGATTAAGATGAGCAGAGAGTGGCAGGAATATGAAGTAATTCTCTTCCTCGCCCCTCTAAACAAGTCATATTTAATATTTTTTCAAGGTCAGGTTCAATTGAAAATAGGACAGGCTTATAGCTCCTTAGATTTGTACTAATGACTGGGCGCTTTCAGCAGAGGCCTTCTGGCAGAACAGTGAAGCTAACTTATCAAAATGCTTAAGAAAGCAAAATTGCTTTCCAGACAGGAGCTCCAGAAGATTCATGGCCCATCAGAACTAAATTTTTCTTTTAGAATATAACAATAAGCCTAACACGGGAACAGCAATTGCAGCGGAGGCATGCTTTCATAAGTAGGACAGACATTTCCCTTCTCTCTGTAATTTTTGGTGTTTCTTTCCAACTGGCTTCAGTGTGTGTTAGAAAATGTACACGAGAAGCCAGTCCTCTCTTGGTGGCAGCAGTTTGAGCGACGCCTGGCAAGCCACATTCCGAAGACCACGTGACACCCTCCACTAAACCTTCAATCATTCTAGTCACAACTGGAAGTGTGGAAAAGTAATTTGACTGTCTGTTGAGTCAAGAGAATGTGGACAGATGAAATTTATTTGATAGGTATCATAGAGAGGCTCACATTTCCAGAACAAGCCTTGCTTCAAGAGTGTGGTGTGAGCCCAGGCTCTCTACTCTCCTAGGTTTGAAAAGTTCTCTAAACCTCAGTTTTTTAACCAGGAAAAGGAAGGGTCTTTATTCACTGTGTATTCAGGATAAGTAAGTGAGATGAACTATTAAAATACTGGAAGCTTTTAGGACAGGAGGTGGTGTGTGTTCGTTGCTGATAGAAATGCTTACCTGTACAGCCACTATGAAAATCAGTGTGGTGGCTCCTCCAGAAGCTGGGAATAGATCTACCTCAAGATCAATCTATACCTCTCTTGGACATATACCCAAAGGATTCTACACCCTACTACAGAGACATTTGCTCGACCGTATTTATTGTTGCTTTATTAATAGTATCCCAAATTGGAAACAGCCTAGATGCTCATCAGTGGGTGGATAGATAAAGAAAATGTGGTACATTTGCAAAATGAAACATCACTCAGTCGTTAAAAATTGAAATCACGAAACTCATAGGTAAATGAATGGAGCTATTAAAAAGAATTGTCCTGAGTGAGTTCATTCACACCCAAGAAGACAAACATGGTGTGCATTTGCCTTATATGTGGATATTAGCTATCAATTCTTAGAACAAGATGGTTACAATCCATATATAATCACAGAGGTTAGTTATAAAGAAGGGATTGGAGTGTGGGGGGGTGGGTCTCTCTAAGAAGTAGAAATAGCATAGATAGTTATGAATAGACAGGGGCTGGGGGAAGATAAGATGGGGAGCAAAGTAAGGGAGGAAATATGGGGAGGGGCAGTTAAAACAAAGGTTCATTTAAGGGGTTATATGGAAACCTAATACTGTAGAAGCTTCTTAAAGTATATATGTGTATGAAAGAAAATTAAAGGGAATCACCAAATAACTGGGGAGGCAAACGCCCCAACTAGTCATCTCTCACCACCAAATGAAACCTCCATGCCAAGCATTGGTTATATCTACTCAAGCTGTTGACCAAAGAGGCTTCATGGAAACCCCTATATAACGCAGGCTATTGCCAAAGCTATTGATTGCTCTCCACAAACTTATGGTAGGGCTCTATTGCTGAAGACAATACATATACAACTCACTGAACCAAGCTGAACTGGCACCTACCTAGAGCCTTCACTCCCACTGACTGGTCTTTATGGTGCTAGAAGGCACTCCACATACTACCAGAGGAGAAAGGTAAGCACCATCCCGACTGCAAACGCTGTGGTCTGTCATTGTGACCTTCCTGCAAGATACATTGGTGCAAAGGGGGCACATAAGTTCTGGGAGTGACCAAACACGACCTGATTGTAATTAAGGCCCACTCTGTGAGATGAACTCCATGCCAGACACTGCTAGGGGAGACAAGAATCTGAGACTAGATAGACCACAAGCTTAGGGGAAATGCTATTGTTCTGTTAAAGTAATACAGAAATAAAAATGATTGCTGATGACAATCTGCTATATTTGCAGAACAGTGTCTTTGTCGGCCATC
Organism: Neodon shergylaensis; assembly: GCA_025134845.1. Classification (NCBI taxonomy): domain Eukaryota; kingdom Metazoa; phylum Chordata; class Mammalia; order Rodentia; family Cricetidae; genus Neodon; species Neodon shergylaensis. The sequence continues at coordinate 5,260,656 of JABTXL010001191.1, forward strand.
ATTAGAGAGCCTGCTCCTGCAGGAGGTGTATTTGTTCCACATGGAGACACACAACTGGATAACAACATGCAGAAAGTGAGAGACCTCAGAACACTCAGTCCTAAGTGGGATATGTAGTGGCTTGAATAGGAATGTTCCCCAAAGGCTCATATATTTGAATACTTGGTAATTAGGGAGTGGTACTAGTAGGAGGTGTGTCCTTGCTGGAGGAGGTGTGTCCCTAAGGGGTAAGTTTTGGGATTTTAAATTCTCATGCCAGGCCCAAGTCTCTTCCTGTTGCCTGCCCATCCAGAGATGGAACTCTTGTCTCCTTCTCTAGCATCATGTCTGCCTGTGCACCGCCATGCTTCCCACCATGAAAATAATGAACTAAACCTCCCAACCTGTAAGCCATCTCTAATTCAATGTTTTCCTTTAAAGAGTTGCCATGGTCATGGTGTCTCTTCATAGCAATAGAAACCCTAACTAAGACAGAATGGCTCCATGAAATCCCTTCCCTCAGGGCTCAGTGAGCTCAGGAGGCAGAGAGATTATAAGAGCCAGTGAGATGGAGGCCACCAAGGAAACAAGGACTTCTAGACAAAAATAGGACTGATGCACAGATGAACTCACAGTGACTGTGGCAGTATGCACAGGGCCTGCACAGGTCTAAGCCATATGGAGTCCCAGTGCTAGAGAGGAAGTAGACACAGCCCCACCCTTCACCTGGAAGCTAATATTAACTGATAACTACTTACAAACAGAGCCCGAGGCTTAGCATTCTCCCTCAAGACTCCAATGAGTACAAAGAACTTGATGAGAGGGACGGCTGGAATGTCGTCTGTCCTTTCTTCTCTGCTCTCTAATGAGCTGTCTAGATGCAGGTCAGTCTTCATCTCACCTCCTGTCACCATGAGCATTTCAGCGCCCTCCCTGCCCACTGTCCCTGGGAAGGGCAGGACTGCGGGATGTTTGAGAGTGGATTTGTTTTATTCTCTTTCCACACTTTTCTCTGGCTGCTTTGATATTGATGATTGAGATGCTCATATGCCACTCTTCACGGGCTTGAGAATGTAAAATTTCCCAATACTTCCTTCCTTCTGTTTATCTGTCCTCTGGGCTGGAACAACAGTCCAGCTATTAGGAGCACGTGCTACTTTTGCAGAAGACTCAAGTTTCCTTTCCAGCACCAACAATGAGCAGCTCATAACTGCTTGTGAGTGCACTTCCAGGAGATCCTGACACTTCCAGTCTCTGCAAACATGCATGTGCATATGTCGACACACATATGCACACATAAACATATAATTAAAAGTAAAATAAATCTCTAGAAATAGTTATATATATTTCATGTCTCTCTCTATATATACACACATATCTATACATAGACTATAAAATATATACACACATTCATAATATGTGTATACATAATACATCTACATACATAATACATGATACTATATATAAACACAAAGATACAAGGCATAACATTATATATGAATACATACATATAATACATACACACACATATAGGACATTCATGAAGACTAAATGAGATGATTATATATGGAAAGGGGGAAGAAAAATAGAAAAAGGAGGGATTGAGTGAGGGAGGGAATTTCTTTTCTTCTTTCTTTTTTTTTTCTAGACAGGTTTTCACTATGTAGCTCTGGATGTTCTAGAACTAGCTCTGTAGACCAGGCTGGCCTTGAACTCACAGAGATCAGCTTGCCTCCCCTCTGTAGTGCTGGGATCAAAGGTGTGTATCATTGTGCCCAGCTGGCAATTTCTATACATAAGATAATTTACAAAGAACTCACCAAGTGGAGTCATAATGGTCTGGGAAGGTCACACTTCTATGCCTTTCTGTCGTAGTCACTGATAGCACAATGAGATTGTAACAATAAAGGATCCTATGTTAGGTAAGTTGTACTAACAACAGATACCTCTAAAGAAAACTCATTGCTATAGCTATTCTCTCCTCTCTGGTAAGAAGATCTGGAGGCATAGACAGAAAAAACTGCATCAGACACCTGCAGTGTCTTCTTGAATCCTGTCATGGAATAGGTGGTCTGGTTTGGTCTCCGGATTCATAAACATTTAGTTACCAATTGTCACATACAGAATGGACTGCTGGAGGTTTGGGCTTGGCTATTTCCTGCCAATAGTCGATTCTCTGTGTCCCTTGGGCCTGATGTCCAGATCTCATTAAACCATGGCTTGCTCGCTCAGTGTCCGTCCTTCACATTCTTAAGGCTCGGAGTGTCTGACTTCAGGAGCCAGCGAGGGCTGAAGGGAGAAATGAATGAATTTCTCTGGTTGATTTCCTTCGTTGTTTGTGGTGCTAAGTGGCTCACAGCGAGCCTGTCTTCCCAGGTGTCTTTTCTTTAAAGTAGAACACAGGAAAAGTCCTTGGTATTTACTTCCTCCCCACATCCCCAGCCATGTGAAACACTTTCCTAACTAGGGTAAACTGGGAATATTCATGTCTATGGCCCTACCTTAAGGGAGAAAAGTATCTGACTGGGAACTGTGTGAAAACAAAAACCTCCCTCCATTGTTTTAATTTTACTTTGATATGGGTGATGATGGCCGGATAAATGATAACTTTGGATGACCAAGTTGAAAATAGTTAAAATTAATATTCCAAGAATATTCCATTTGCTATGTATTTATCTAGAATCAAAATTAATTTTGAATTATTTCGAAATTTTATTTGTTATTTATTCATTTATTATTTGGTGTGTGCATGCATGTACATGTTGTATGCGCTCTGTGTTTCTGGTGGCCAGGGAACAATTTGTAGAAATTAGCTCTTGCTTTCTGCAAAAGCCTTTCCTTCTAGTGCCATTTAGATTGGCATGATGTATCCGTGAGATGAAATTGGAAGAAAAAGAAGTAAAAACCAAAAATTTGGAGTTGTTCCACTTATTACTCAGTTTATAAGAACTGATAAAATATATTTCATCCTCAGTGATACATAATAAAATAACCTAGTCTATAACTTGGTCAATATCAAAAATTCTGTCTTTTTCATCTCTCCAAGACAAGAACAGGAATTTGGTTTATAACTTCAAGGGATTGAAGAAAGATTGTTCCCTGGAACTAATGGCGTGCTGATAATAAGTTTAGGTTGTTATTCCCTAACTCCGGAAATATGAGGCAAGACAACAGACTCATAGGTGGTTAGGTGTAAAATATTTCTCAGTAGTTAGGTGTAAAATATTTCTGATTCCCTCAGTAATAAGCTGGGGTGCACAGAAGTGAGGAAGCAGCAGGAAGTTGATGAGCTCATATGAATTTAGAAATCAACGCGAATATATAGTCTTTGTAACGAAAATTTCCTTTTTCATGAATGGAAGACAATACCAATAACATTCCTTACTCTGTAAGTGTGCGGCAAAACTCTAAGAACTTTGCATTAATTTTTTGTGCAAATGTCTGAGCACAGTATGAGAACACGAAATAGATATTGGATAAGTGAATCAATGATGAAATATTGACTCTCAGTGTCAAAGATAATTGACTCTCAATGTATATCTGTTGCATCTAGGTCTTCATCTTTATAAGGGCTAAGAAAGCCTAACCATTGAAGAGAAGTAACCCCCTGAGCCTCAGACGTAAGTGAATGGTAGATGGAAGATTTCAAAGAAATCAAATATTCCAAACCTCAAACACCACATGGTTAATTCCAAGGCTATACAAGAGCATTAGCACGAATGTGTAAAATTTGAAAAATAGTAACAAGAAATGAGAAAAAAAGCTTTTTTTAAATGCAAAGTTTCACTGTAATTCGGTAGTAAACCACGAAATAAATATGTATTTCACATTTTGTTAGTTATGGTCTCTGATTCCCTCTAATGTGGTTGGTACCTCAGAAAGAGCTAGAAAGTTCTTTTTCAGGTCTGTGCTTGGGAGAGAACAGGTGGATGGGGGTGGGGGGTCATGGTACAGGGATACACCCTTATCTGAAGGAGACCAGAATTGACATGGGGCCCTACTGGGTAACAAGGATATGTCTTTGTTACAGGGAGGTCTCCCGTTCCCTCCAGAAGCAAATCTAACAGCCATCTCGGTCCTTATGTTTTTAAACAGAAGTCATATGAATACGAAGCAAGCAGTCGAGGGTTCAATTAGGGCAAGCAAGGAAGCAAGAACACATTCTCGGAAAAAGAGAAAGAGTGGGTTGAAGGGAGTGGCTACAGCCCCAGAGCTCTGAGGCACAGGGCAGGTTTATCTTTGCTCGCTGTTATTCGGGGCTAATGGCTCCCCAAGGTGGCATTTCCAGGTGAGAAGTGTGTTTTCTCAGAACCTCATTTTACCCCGAGTCCAGACGGCTATAAACAGATGTATTGGATACAAGAATCTGTATAGAAGGTTAAGCTTTCTGAACATGCTTCCTTGGTGAGGAGGTCCCTGAAATTTGTTTGATCTGAGCTAGAGTTGACCACCACCACCACTGCCACTACCACCGCCCCCACCACCACCACTGCTACCATCACTATCACCACTGCCACCACCACAGCCACTGCCACCACCACCACCACCACCAATTGTCCTTTACATGTTGCTTTCAGGTCTGTAAGCTGACTCACTACGACAAGTCACTATCTGATATCTTTGTATCCTTTCTCGGGGGCCCTGAGCTGACTGGATGGAGAGGCTACCATCACTTACTGTCCTTTAGGTCCTGTTTGTTCTGTGTCTTCCAGAGCAGAGCTAGATTCCTTCTTATCATCTTTGTTTCCCTTTCTAAACATAGCCCAGCCTCACCCTCACTCATTTTTTAATGTAAGCAATTAAAAAAAATTTCTGTGAAGACTGCAAGTGTGTGTTTAGCCATAACTCAAAGTTGGCCTGGGTGAGAACAAGGGGTGCAGATAGGCTGAAAATGATGTCCTGTCTTTTGAGTGACAGATGATGGCCTGCCAGGTTCTGTTGTATCCAGAGGAAATTATTCTTTACCACTGCACAATATTGTCACTTTTGAATCTGTGCTCACTATGAAAGGTTTGGCTCCAGATATAACCAGGGGGCAAGGAGGCAGGCGGTGCTCAGTGGATGACATCAGTCAGGCTCGAATCAATGCCAGAGACCATAGAGGTTTGGTCCTGACCAACCTCTGACCGGAGTCTATTTCCCCAGACCTTCCCCGTAGGAAGAGTCATAGCTTTTGGCCTCTGGGTAAAGAGAACTTCTCCTTTGAACTTTGGAGCTGGAGAAAAACTCAATGCCTCAGTCTCCCTCAGGGACTGGACGTTTGACTGACCCTCTGTCAGGCTCCATGAAGGACAATAGCAAACAGGGCAGGCAGGTCTCTCTCCTCACAAGCCTACAAACGCTCTGTATGACATTTTTCTTATTCCTATAATCCTTTCTCCATTCACAGAGATGTGACTTTTCCTTTTTTTTTCTTCTGTTCTTTCTACTTTGTATGGACTTCAAATAAATAACCTACTATCCCATTTATTGCCTTTAAAATTATGTCAGTTTCTCCTTCCTAAAATGCATACGGCTTTCCACAGATAATTCCTATCTTGCTGCTTATCTCAGAGTCTACCATGGAGTAGTTGTTACACTAAAGATTGCTGAGCATGGACAACGGAATGAAAGAATGGATGGTATTTCAGTGTGGTGGAACCATGAATGGATTTGGAAAAGGATGATGGGTCCTGTAAATCCACCCAGCGTTTCTCAACATCCCATAGCCACCTGAGCTGTAGATGTGAGGCTGTAGATGAGCCCCAAGGGAGTTGAAGGACTCGGAAGCCATGTGGAATGTAACGATGCATCTTCAGGTCACTAGGCTGAATGCCATTCAGGAATAAAATGTCATGTAACACAGGGGAAAAAATAAGCAAACTAGCATTAAATTCTATTTAGCTTCATAATTTATAATAGTTATTGAATATGCTTTTACTCATGAGGACGAGAAGCATCTATATATTAGGTAACTTGTCAAATATCCTTAGTTTGCGGCTTATAGTCAGGGTGTGTACAGAGGTCTAAGAGTCTCAGAAGATCAACTAATATCTTAGAAAACCAATATCATACCAGGAAGAAACCTAATAGGAATTTTCAAATGCAAGATAGCACATGATTACTGGTGTCAAGCAATAAGCCCTTAAGAACATATACTTTCATGTTTGCGATGTAGTGGGCATGATACATAACTATGCCCATACTGGGAGAAGAAAGGGTGAAACACTAACTACTGCTATAAGAATAACTGGCTGAATGTGCTATGACTTTGTAAACACACAAGAAAAATCTGAGTTGAGATCCATCTAGTGATCTTCTTTAATAGCCTAGAAAGGAAGTATTTGTCCATGTCATGGACTGATTCTCCAAAGGTGAAAGAATACAGTGGGGCTACACAACGAACATAGACTGTCTCAATGAATGAAGGAGTCACTTCTGATACAGCAGTAGAAGTGGAAAACACTTGTGGCTCAGATGTTTGGAGGATATTACAGAAGGCCTGAGTCAGGGAAACTGTCAGGGGGGAGCCTCCGGGATTCTTCAAGAAGCTGGGAACTGATGGAGCATGGCCACCCAGGCCTTTTCTTTTCCTGAATCCTGTCAGTAATCACCACCGCATAAGTTCTCCGAGTCTAATCAGAAAGAATGTGATCAGAGAGGAACAGACAATTAATAAGACCCTTGTGGATCATGGTACCTACTGGCCTCAACAATACGATGAGGCTGCAGAGACAGCTCGTGTGAGCACAGGCTTCATGAGCGAGGCGATAAATGCATCCCCTGAATGAGATAATATTGATGTACTAGAATTTCCAGAGCTCCGCTGAAGAGCCAGGCCATGTTCAGATAGGGTAACCAGTGTGATAGGGTTCCCCAGGGTGACACAGATCATATCATCTCAGCAATAAGGTTGGAAGGGCTAGAAATTTCATTTTATCGCCAAGAATCTTTAAGGGAGAACAAGAGGATTCTCTTCAAATATTTGGTTATCTCTTATATGAACCATGGGTAGGTTTATTCTGATTGGACTGAGTAAACTTAGATATCAGACCAGTGTAAGGCGGGAGTTTCTAACAATTACTTGAGAGAAGCTATTGCTTTTCAAGGAAGTAGGGTTTCCATTAAAAGATACATGCGTTGGGCAGTGTTAGTGCATGGCTTTAATCCCAGCACTCAGGAGGCAGATTTCTGAGGTCAAGGCCAGCCTGGTCTATGGAGTGAGTTCCAGGACAGCCAGGGCTACACAGAGAACCCCTTTCTTGAAAAAAAAAAGAAAGGTATAAGCAAGCAAAGGCTAGCTATTTCGGCATAAGGACTGGAGTTCAAATCCTTAAAACCCATGTAAAGGCTGGATGGGTGTACAGACTGCCTATAATTTGAGCACCTGTGAGGTGTAGACCAGGGTGGGGGGTGGGGGAGGCTTTCCAGGGCAAGCTTTGCATTCACCAATGAGTTTCCAAACTTTCCAGAAAGCTTGGGGCTTTGGAAATAAAGTCGAAGCAATGGCAGACCCCTATAAAGACCGTTCTGGGTGTGGTTCTAGTTTGTTCTAGGCATTCAGTTTCTGCCTTTGAAGACAGGGCTCTACAGTGGCAAATTCAGAATCCCTGCTTAGCATGCTTCTGCCTGTCACAGTCTTCATGTCAGTGTGCTAATGGCATGGACTCTGGCTGCAGACGTATCATCAGCTGCCTCTTCAGTCACCTATCAGCATGAGAACCCAACAGAGAATGAACTAGGGCTGTGTTCACTGGCTCAGGTCTATTAGTTTCCTCCCAGCATGCACTGCTACTGTGTCTCTGTTCTAGCATTCCCAGCTTTGTCTATTTCTGTGTATTAATTTAACCACGTCCAATCTTTTCTTATACTATTGAGTCTTACAATTTGCCCAAAACTCTTTTGGCATCAGAAGTGGCCAATCTTCCTCATTTCATTGGTATATAAAAACTATTTTTGTCTCTGACTGATGCTACAAGTCACCCCAAATAGAACTGACCTATTTATTTCTTATTAATATTACAAAAACACTCTTAGCTTGCCCTCTCGTATGTTTGTCTAGCTTTTCTAGCCAATCCCTTCTCTGTAGTGCTCTTCCTAACTGTCCCTGCATACCCAGGTTTCTGGTCAAATACCCTGTGTAATTTCTCAGTTCAATTTATTTGACTTCTTCCATGCTTGCTTCTTTATGCCTATATTTTAATTTTTTCCTCTTTGAGGCTTAGGAGCATTGCCTGCTTTAGGATAAGTTGTAGATTTAATTTTTCAGTGGTTCAGAATTGACAGTGAAGAGGTAAAACAACATTTGACTCTAGGGGGTAGGGGTGACACCTCTCTGCAGCAAGATTCATTCCTGCTCATTTACTGATATTGTCAGTCATATGCAGAACCCAAGGAATTTGCAAGCGAGGATTCAGGAACATCGTCTAAATGCTTTTTGAAATCTGATGGTGCAAACACATTCCTTATATATTCATTTCCTGTTCCATATTGAATGATTTTTTTATTAAAGTGTGATCTTTACAGTTTCTTTTGAAATGAATTATATACTCACTGATTTTTCCCCCTTTACTATTTTTTGTGTGTATATACATGTTCATACCGGTGTGTATGTAGGCCAGAAGTCAATATTAGATGCCCTTCTTTGTCATGCTCAACCTTATTTCTTGAGACAGGGCTTCTCATCTGTGCAGCCAGTCTGGTTGGTCAATTAGATCCAAGAACCTCCCTGTCTCATTCTGCCCACAGTACTGTGGTTAAAGAGGTGAGGTACTGTGTCCAGCTTTTGTCGGGGATTGGGAGCTTGAGTTAAAGTCCCCATGCTTGCACAGTACGGTCTTTATAGGTTAAGCCATCTCCCCAGCTTCTCCTTCTGATTGTATTCATTTTCACAATACTAATGGTAACTTTAACCAACAGTGCTTGTTGAGGTATCTTGATGTGCCGTCTTTATTCTCCCTCCTTGTGCTATCTTCCAAAAAGAATTTACTATCCACACTGAGATTAGGATACATTATTCCCAGTGTAGTCTGCCTAGCATTGTCATCTAGATTGTCAGTGTTGTGAAGTGTCAACTAGTTAATGAAGAAGTACAGACCCAGAGGTTATAATGTCAATATTAAAAGCAGAGACAGGTAGCTTAGTTCTATATCATTGTGGGCGATATTAATTTTTCCATTTTCCTTTTAATGTTAAAATATCTACCGAGTTGGGCATGATGGTGCCCACCTATAATCCCTGCAGCAGGATGTTGAGTTTGAACTAGCTTGGGTTGCACAGTGATTCTACCTACAAACCACCTGCCAACCCTCATGCTCACTGTAACTCTACTTTGCAGCCTGTTATGACATCTAATCTTTCAGCTATGTGTATTTGGGACATGTGGAATTTCTATTGCAAAGACTTGCAACTGTTTGAGTTTAAAAACTGGTTTTTGGACTTCAGCAGATTCTGGAGGAGTCGAAACTTACTTCAAGTTACACTTCATTCCAGCAATAATACTTTGCTCCTTGGGGGTGTGATTCATATTGCTTGCTAAGTCCTACTGAAGTGGTAATGGATCAGTGAACTCTCCTCAACTGTCAACTTATAGGATTTAGCAAACTTTCCAGACGCCTGGTGAGCAGGTTATGTTTGTCAACTTGATACAAACTGGAGTCATCTGGGTGGTGGGAGCCTGAGTTGTTTGGAGGAAGCCTGGTGATGTTTGGAATATGGTATTACCATTTTTGCCCACTTAGGGACCCGATAAGAAGAACTTTAAATATGATTATGTCTTTCTTCTAATCAGCTTTTAGATAGATGGCGGTTTGGTGTTAGTGTATCGTAATAGCAGAGAGATATGTTTGCATTGTTCCCGTAGTAGTAGAGATTTAACAAGCCCTCAATCCAGATATACTGGCCGCATGACTGGCTGGCTGCATGAAGTCTCATTTGCAGAATGCAGGCACGAGAAGAGACAACCTGGAAGTAACTTTTGACGCTTTAATAACATGCTTCCTTGGAGAAAGGACCACACGATTCATATTTCCTTGACAAAACTTTAATTAGAAAACCAGACTCTTCTGCTTACAAAAATTATACAAGCTGATAAATTCTGGTAAGTTATAGAGAGAATATTTGTATGAACATTTTATACCTAATAAAAAAGTTAAAATAATTGACAGCATTCATCAGATTGGTTTTCTTTTCACATGGTTTTTCTAGTATACAAAAAGCATTATAGTCATCAACCTTTATATAAATCTGCATATACTTATAATAGCTTTTCATATCAGGAATATTCATGTTTAAATAGTGCCACCACTAAGTGGTAATGAATCCAAGCTGCCACAGCTGAAGCAAAGTTTATGATCGAGGCTGCGTAGAGAAACTTCTGAGTCTTTTAGGTCTGACCAAAATTATCTTTTAGAGAAAACCTAGATGTAACTCACACCGTGGCGCTCCACCTTGAATACACTACTTATTGTTGCTGTTGTTTTAGAAGATTCCAGAAGAACCACATTTTCTTTTCTTCCATTAGTTTTCTTTTTTTTTCCCCAGAAGGTTGCTGTGTGCTGGTGTGCTGTACAGCCTTTGAAAATAATCTTGGTCCAGCAGAAAAAAAAAGGAATTTTCTCCCTAGACTAGTAAGAATAGATAGGCATTCACTATATAGAGTTTTAATGCCATCTAACAGGTTAGGGTTACCATTTAAAATGCCTCACCTCTCAAAATGTCTGTCCTGGATGGTGTTGGCATCATACTGTCTGAATGGCAAGATGCAAAAACATCTTGTGTATCCAGTTAACAAACAAGGATCCAGATAGCACGAAGTGGTCACCTGTATTATCTACATTTCTTTATTGCGTTCTAAGTTTTTCAGTATTGCCTTGCACGGCTGGCCTGGTTTCATGCCACCTTAATCCATAGTGTTTCCTAGTGTAAAGTGTGCTGAATGAATTCATGGTTCCTTCCATTCCTCTGGGAGGCAGCAATGACAAAGCTGTAAAGCTAAAAACACAGTGACGAAGGCTCCTCACTGAACAGACATTAAACACGCTAATAGATGCCATTAAGCCTTCTTTGCAAGTCGCTAAAGTTTATTTCATTTATAATAGCTTTTTCATCAACCTGCAATTACGTGCATTCAGTATTGGTGCCTTGAGGAATAAGGGCAGCACACAATCTCATGTCTCAGACCCAAATCCATCTAAAACAGTCCTCAACACATCTCAGTTGGGTTTGCTTGTAAGCAGGAGGGTTTCAGGGTCGGCTCATTTCCAGATTAATTGAGCATTGTCCTCCTAGTCTCCCGGATGTTCCCTAGAAGCTGTCGGCTGGAATGATTCCCGTGGAGAGCCCAGGGGAGAACCCCATGTTTGTAGGGAAGGAAAGGCTCTCAGGGAGAAATATACTTGGTTGGGTAGCAGGCAGCTCTAATTTTAGATGCAGGGACAGATGCAAGAAGAAAATGACTTTGTCCTATCATGGTCACCTCTCTCCACAAGCTAATTCCTTATCTAGGACACACAGTGTGTATGACAGAAATAGCAGATGTATCCAGATCGCCACGCCTTCAACGTTCAAGCAGGTAAAAACGTAAGTAGCAAGGCAGAAATGAAAACAGTAGAAATAAAAGTTATCACATATCCCAGAATACTGTTACATGTAATCATGGACTTACTGGACTGTCTACATGCTGAAAACCTCATGTAATTAAGAATGCATTTCAAAACAAACAACTCAGGGCCACTTCCTCAACACAAACGCTTGTTATTTTGGAGAAATTCTAGGAACTATGGCATAGAACAAAAAAGCCATAAAAACCTGAATGGACAATCAGCTAAACTCTGCTCGCTGTCTGAGTCAGAGTTTCTCTGGATAGAATTTAACAACAATTTCACTAAGGTTAAAGAAAATGAAGCAGGGCTCTCATGAGAGAAAACTTACAAGAGGAGAAATATCTCTGTGAGAGAATGAAACAAAACCAGTACAGTTTGCAGAGAAAACATCTATTCAACCTTATACCTGAGGACTTAAACCAACCACTTTCCCTCAGTTCTTCCAGCCACTAGAGGACTAGTTAACAGTTTTAGAAAACTTGCGTTTTAGCTATGAGTGTCTGTTTTTAAGACTAATAAGTAAATCATTACTGTGCACTTGGAAACAGCACGTACAGTACCAATAGATTATTCATCGAGGGAAAAAGGCAATACTCTCATTGGATGACATATTTCACTCATGCGTATGCCAGGCTGGCTTTGTGTGCTTGTGTATATATTGCCGAAAATTCCAGAAGGAAATGGCTTAGGGTGAGTGGGGTCTTTTATGTCCTTGTGAAGGAGGATGGTAATCACCCATGTTTTACTATTGCGGAAGCGGGTTAACTTTTCCTGCTTCCGATTTCCTTTTCTTCCCATTGGCAAACTAGGATACAAACACAATCCCTGTGCTGCCAAAAGAGACCATGGCTTTTGTTAATATTTAAGCTACCGATAAATATTTAAGGGATGGTTGACTATAAGCTAATATTGCTGGGAAGGAACTCACAGGCAAAAGAACTTTCAAATTCATTGTGAAGTTGCCTGAACTTTCGGCACTGTGGAAGCAGAGCCTCTCTGAGGGGTATTTATTTATCTGATATATAGGAAAATTCAAAAGGAAGTGAGACAGGAAGTGAGAAGGTGGAAGGCAGACGGAGTAATGTCTCCCCTCCTTCATGAGTCTTTCACTCCGAGTTAAGGTCTGTAGAGTGCTGGGTGGATCCAACACCTTCTTCAAGGTACCCGAAGTGCACTTCCTTTACAAAATGACAATCTACTATCAAGCCTCATAGTTCTCAAGTAAGCAAATTATCATGAATCTCCTTTGGTGTTTCACTGCTTGTGACTAGTTCCCCCGTGAGCATCTTCCAATATATCACTTAATGGTAGAGACCACACCCTAGAGCACTTTAAAAAAATCCCCTCCATGGTTCAATGTGGTCATACGGCAAAAATGCATAAACTCATCTATTAAGAAGAGTAAAGAATAACTCAACTTAAAAATTATTGAGCAATTTTGAGCACTTTAGACATGAAAACATACGTTAACTTGGGAATCAATGGTTAAGACACATTCTTTTCTGATAATATTTCATGATTTATGCCATTGTTTATACTAATTTAGAGATTGTAGCCATGTGTTTGTAGACTCCGTCACCCTTCCTGCAACGTTCTTTCTTTTACTAGTACTTCTACCCAGTCTCTCATTTTTCCCCTTAATTTCTAAACTCATATTTTCAATTTCCCAGAATATTGTTGATTACCTTACCCACAGGTCAGGGGCTATTATTAGTGAAGCGGTTATAAATATACCCAGAAAGACACATGCCAGCGTAGAAGTCTACTAGTTGGTTCAAATCATTTGCTTGAGGTGTATCCACGTGGGTATTTAAATATTAAAATTGTGTTCATAAAATTGAGTTTCTTAATCTGTGACAAAATCTTAAGATTATTAGACTTGAATTAGTTTTATGTACATTTTCATCAGTTTTTAAGCAAAATATAGTCCAACACAACACGAAACTGATGTCCTCCATGGTGAAACCAAATGAAGAAGAAAGCAAGCCACTTGATGCCCCTCCACCCCTCACCTCTGTGCACACCCAAATCAGACAAACAGCAGTTAGAAAGCCACCAGGTTATTTTCTCCATCCACACAGGAATTCCGCTTTCCCAAATTAGTTACATTTTCTTTTTTTTTTTTTTTAGTCACTGCCATGCTGAGCAGAAGTGGCAACTGGTGAGCAGATGACTTAATTTCACATTCTTTGCAGGTTTGCTGCCGTGCAGTTGTAATATCTCTGCACATTTCCTTGTTTGGGTCTCAATTCTTTCTGGACTGTTCTATTTTCTAGTATTTCTTCTTTTGAGATAAATCACAATTTTTAGAAACTTTTGTATTCTTATTAACTGATACGTCATAGCATAATAGTTTCAAACACACAGATTTATGCCTTCTCTATTCTGCATTGTTAATACACTTATTATTTGGAATGGTATCTTTGCCTTTAACCTTGCCACCTTGTTCAAATATATCCAACCTTTATTGATGCTTAATTCTAACAAACAGAAAAACTAGTAATTTATATAGTAAACATAGTATTTACTATGGCAAAAAAATATCAACTGGGAATTTTGTTGAGTTTTATATTAGGTTAAAAACAGGTATATGAAGACTCTGTTTTGGGAAATGTTTAATTCAGTTAATGCAAATGATTTGCTGTGACATCTCCTTTTAAGACCTTAATTAAGCCTTGTGAACAATTTGAACATAGCTTTGTCTACTGCACAGAGTTGTGGATATTGTGGCACAATCCAGATACTTAACAACTATTTTCTGAATGCATGAGCAAGTGAATGATATAGGAGCCCACTGTTGTATTTTCCTTTCCCTTGTCTTAGGTGACTTTCCACATTTTCAATAGATGAACATTTTTTTCCCCAATTAATAGGTTTTCTGTTTCTTAAACTTTGGTTGTGACCTCCCGGTATTAAAAACAACCAAGAGCTGTATTTAGTTATAATACCTCAAGAGTAAATGAAGAAAATACTACTGGAACATTTGCAGGGGATCTCTGATAACACCTGATAGAAGATTATTTACAATTATTTATTGTTTTGGAATGTCCACATTGACCTTTGACGACCTAGGAACTAAAATTTCCAAGCATCGCTTTTTGTTAGAAGGTTTAAAAAATCATTTATTGGTCACGGCCATCTTTAAGACACACAATTCTCTCTTACAGGCAATTCTCTTTTACTCTTTGTTAGAGTTCTCGAAGGAATCATCGACTCCAAGTGTGTTTAAACAAAGATTTTCCGATCACGTTATAATGAAACCATAACCCTTTTTAGAAATATTAAAATATCTATTCATATAGTTGGCTGCTTGGTAATCTTTTGTTTAGACTTCCTTTGGTCTGGTCCAACTTTGTTTCTATTTAGTTACTTTCTTCATCTTGAACTTCTATTGGAACAAAAGAGGAACTCATATCTGAGTTGTGTTTGTGGAGGCTCAGATTCTCATTCCAGTTACTCAAGTTGATGAGTTATTTTCCCTTAAGTAATCTCTTCTTCTGTGGGTGAATCTACATAACATCAGTATTATTTAGGAAATGACTGGTTTCCACCCTGACCTGGGAATACCTTCTACCTTGGCTTTCTAATCTGTACTTGTCAATACTCTGGCAACAAGGACAAGCTTCTCTAACAAGGCATGACTCAGTGTTTGCTAAATGCATGGACATTAGTCTGTTAAGATGCTCCAGGGACAAATATACTTGAGAACTGCAATGTTTCTGGTGTGGTTCCAGAGTGCTTTGGGGGAAGCCACCCTTTTCCAGTGTTGAGGACACTTAGGTTTCTGGTAGCAATTCTTGATGAAGCAGGAGCAGAGAAATTTTCAAATGCTCTGGAGTTTATTGTACTTAACTTTCCCTTTTAGGTTTATCAATTTTTGTGTGTGTGTGTTATCTTGTACATATACTCTATGTTTCACATAGAGGTGAAGATTGAATAGTTTTTGAAAGCTGGATTGTATGCCTGGAGTCAGCTTTGGTTAATATTGGCTGAACTGAGAGATGGTTTCTTTGTCTGAAGAATAATACAAGAATTTTTGACTTTTGCAAACTTCATATAACATTGCTATGGATACTTCAGAATCTTAGGAAGATTTTTACAATGAAGCTATTGTGTGTTCAATCTCCTCCATTCCACATGAAAAATAACATTTGGCTTATTTAGCCAAATAGTATTCTTTCTTCTTCATTCTTGTGCTCCTACTGCCCATCTGACACACACCATGGCCTTAGAGTTGTCAGATTCAGCAATTAAAATATAATATACATTGTTAAGTATGCATTTCACATAAACAACAAAGAGCATTGCATGGATGGAATATACTGTAGTAAGAGTATCCATTGTTATCTAATTTTAGGCTCAGGTTAAGTCTTGTGCTTTATCTGATATCTTACATGTTCTAGTTAAATCCTTTATACCAGAACATCTCTAAAATCACCACCTTTCATACTCTAGGCCTTAATTCAAAGTATGCAAATTTTTTTTTTTTTTTTTTTTTAGTTTTTCGAGACAGGGTTTCTCTGTAGCTTTGGAGCCTGTCCTGGCACTAGCTCTTGTAGACCAGGCTGGCCTCGAACTCCCAGAGATCCGCCTGCCTCTGCCTCCCGAGTGCTGGGATTAAAGGCGTGCGCCACCACCGCCCGGCAAAGTATGCAAATTTTATGCTTAATAGGAGAATTCTTGGCAGATTTGCTACAAACACAGTCTCATACCCAGAGGTATTAACAGCTAGCCAGATTAATCTCATCATCAGGTTGATGTGACAAGCACTGCCTCAAGTGAGGTGGACTCTTTTCTACAGTCTAGAATGTCTTCTATCGAGCACTTAGGTCATGTAGTCTTTCAGACTGATCATCAAAAAGCCTTGCTAAACTACTGCTCTTTTCCAACTTCTATATATGTGACATAAAAGTGAATATAGATTCTACAGGCCAGTCACATCAGCATCTGTTGGGAGCTTGTTAGACATGAAAAATTTCAGGGCTAACTCCAGACCTACTGAATCTGAAGTCCAATGGGGAAGTCAAGCATTTAGGTCTGATTAGTTAGCCAGATGGCGCTGTGGGATAATGCTCTTGTACACTGTAAAGATTTGTCACTTATATTGGTTTAATAAAATGCTGATTGGTCAGTAGCCAGGTTGGAACTATAGGTGGGTTAACCAGACTAGGAGAATTCGGGGAAGAGAAAAAATAGAGATGGAGTCACCCACCAGACACAGAAGCAGCAAGATGAGAATGCCTTATTGAGAAAAGGTATCAAGCCATGTGGCTAAACATAGATAAGAATTATGGGTTAACATAAGTTGTAAGAGCTAATTAGTAATAAGCCTGAGCAATAGACCAAACAGTTTATAATTAATATAAGCCTCTATGTGTTTATTTGGGACTGAATGCCTGTGGGACCAGGTGGGACAGAAACTTCTGTCTACAAGGTGGTCTGGAGCATGCTGCAGCCTGAGATTTACTCACTGGTGTCACGTAATTTCTCATAGCTCTAGACAGCTATTTTGCCCACTAGTTTACTATTCTAAAATTCCTCGCTGGGCATGTGCCCTCCTCTCCTCTCTGCATTTTCTCTCAGACCCTGGCACATTAGAAATACTTAAAATTTTTCGTTGAATCGAAGACTTGGTGAGTATTTGAGTTCATGGACAATTATGTAATTTTTGCTAGCTGGTGAAAACTGTGATTCAAGGGGTACAGTACGAAAGTAGGTGGATGACCATTATGCGGCCACCATTCTGTGTGGTACAGGGCTAGCAAATCTCAAAGCCTTTATGTTCTTCTGCTGCCACCCACACACACTGTCCTCATCTATCCGCTTGTTCTCCGAGGACAATTACCCCTGGATGATTAAGTGCTATGTTGAGAAGCATATACTTATAAATGAGCACTGTTTGACATTTCTGCTATTGACAAGAAAAGTGTTGCAGTAAATAGAAGCTTCCTTTGAATTATATAACTGCTTTGTGTAGGGATATGTTGTGAAACCAATCTTTCAAATATGTATCCAGCATTATCCAGCGCCGGTGGTTCCAAACAGCAATATCTACATGTAGAATAAGGACATATGCTTTATACACATTCTCCAGAGGAGATGATTAATGACCAAATCTCAGATCATGGAAGGGCCAATAATATTATATGTAAAGCCTAAAATGGTTGTTTAACAAGTCAACATAAATGTTACAACTGTAATCATTGCAGATTAATCTAGATGATGTAAATTTCTTAGCTACTAGACATGAATATAAGGTTGTATCATGTGCCTGAGTATCTAACAATGAAAGATCAGATATACTTATTCTAATATTTTCTTTCTTTCTCTTTTGACACATCTTTTATATACTGTAGTTAAAGAGCTTTGATAAAGCATTTTCCCCTGGTGTAAGTATGTAAAAGGATCAAATCAACCATTATGTAGATATGAGACTGATATTTTTCAAGCTGGTATTTTGTTTTAGGAGCTCTATAAGCAAAAACACATTACTTTGCATGCTAAAGTCACATAAGCATGATTAATAAAATAAAATTAAACTTTTATCTATAGTAAGGCCTTTAGAGTACCCACCAAACCACAGACTGGAATAGACATTTGTAAGGTACTGTATTAACTTTAATTAGCACAGATGCTCAATTTTAATTGTGTGACACTATATTCTCATGCTTTAGACACCGGAAACAAACCTTTGAAATCTATGTTATGTTATGGGTAGAAGCTTTTTTTTTTAACCGCAGTGTTGTATTCATTTTTGCTTCTTTTTTCTCCTTTAATCCCTCGCTATTACATCCTTATTTCTGGCCATTTGCATTACGTTTTTTTCCACCGGTGACCAAAATATTCTGCTTACTTATGTCCTTGGGTCCAGGTTTTTCTTTTACCACTCATTCAGCCTATATTAATATCATTAAGGGTAATATCAGTACACCTTGACTCTGGTAATAATAATTTGGATAGGGAATCCTAAAGTCCATGGAATTAAATATAATATTTTCTAAACTCTCAATTCTTCTAATAAACACGGAAGCTAAACTGTATTTGTAGATCCAGGAACACAACCTACCTTTTGCTCCCATGACTTTGTTAGCATCCTGTCACATGGGACGCTCAGTCAGGAAGCGTCCCTGTTTAGTAATGTAAGAATAATGTAGTGGATTTGCCTCTACTAGAATCGGTTCTTCACCTTTGGGTATCCTCTTTGGGATTTAAATTTATCAGGCATAATAATGGATACCACCCATTATTTCACTGTGTTGATGTTTTTGTAGCAGGGTCTGCCTATGTCATCAAGAATGGTTTTGAGAAATTTGGAATCATTGGGCCTCTGAGTCCTAAATGATTGTAGATATGTCTCATCATTCTTGGTCTGTGACCTTCAAAAGATGTCTTTGTTTCGTGTCATCAGCTTGTAAGTGTTTGTGGGATGGACATGTTGGACCTGTGGTTTAAGCCACTAGTTTTGAAATTTAGCTATATATTGTCTCACTAGGGGACTTACAGAGCACTGATGCTCCACCAGATCTGGTGACTTCATTGTCTGATATCCAGTCAGGGCATTAAGGACTTTGAAAAATTTCTCTAGGTCATACAGATTACCACAAGATTTTGCAAATCACTGGCTGTGTTCATTCAGACATTATTGAAATCATCCTTTGGAGTTTATCTGTTGACTTCCAACTCCTTTGGCCACTTGGTTGGTGACTTTAGTGTGTATAACCCAATTCTAGGAACATAGGACCTTTTTAAACACTCTGAAGAAAGCCTCTCCGTACCAGTTGCAGTCTTATTTATAACTCTGATATCATTGACAAATGCTTATTTCAGATTTAAAGGTTCAAACGTCCTTCTCATAGGACAATTGTGGCTGATGTTTTATTTGAAATACCAATTATTATGGCTAACACTTCAGCTATAAAAGGAAGTTGTTAATATTCAAATGAGTTATTTCTGTACTTAAAATTATGTACATATATTATATTTCACCATGATTTTTAGAAATGTTAAAGTGAATTATATGCAAATGATTTTAAAAAATGATTGAGGGTTGGTGAGATGGTTCAGCAGATAAAGGTGCTTGTGACTAGGCTTGATGATTTGAGTTTAGTCCTCAAGATGCACATGATGAAGGGAGAGAACCTGCTCCTAAAAATTGTCCTCTCACCTCCACACCTATGGGGTGATATGCATTTGCTCCTACTTATAAAATAAATAAATATCATAGAATTATAAATATGATTTAGAGAATTTTAACCAATTCCTTGTCTTAAATTTCACATGTGGAAGAGGATGCGCAGATGGAGGGGGAAACGGTGCAGTTATTTCTCATGACATTGTATTTGGATGCCCTTGTACAGACAACTTTTATACAGGTCCACATGAAAAGATGAGTCATGGTACCAGAGCAACACAGTGCTGGTTACAATGTTGAAACAGTCTATAGACTAGGCTAATAATCCCTACTCTATTAGATGATTAATTTGAGTATAATGCCTGAATTGCTTTTCCTGGAAGAGTTGGGATCCAGTTTATCCAGGTCCGTATTTCTGGGCTGCACTTTGAGAACCGTCTGATGCTGTGTCTGATAAGACCAGGTAGCTACTGGTATATGCACAAGCTCCCACCATAAACTGACTCTTGTCACCCCTGCATACTAAGAAACAGAAATGTAAACTTATGTGATGTTGCTGAGGTTTTGAGTACCTGACTTTAAGAGCAAATACAGAAATAAGGAAATGAAGACTGATGTGTTTAAATTGTGTAAGAACATAACTGCAAGTTTAGAAACATCTCTCAGAAAGAGGTTTTCTTCATGAATACATTTCTTATTCCAAATGGGCTTCTTAAATCCTGGTAATCATGTACAGTGTCCTCACAATAGAGTCCAGCTTTCTATTTCACCTGTACCCACTCTGTGAGGTGGTGCCACAGGCTCAGCCTGGACCAAGTTTCCAGTCCCTGCTCCCCACTCTGTGCTCTCCCTACTGACTCCACATGTTATAAACTCTTACTTAGTGTAGGTGTGTATGATTTGCTCTCCAGTTTCCTTAAATATCACATGCAGGAATTTCTTCTAGTCACCCCCTTGGGAGATCCGACCTTGGTATTTTTCTGAGTCTTTTGCTCAGACGTCAATGGTCAATGCAGGTACCCCTAATATTTATTGAGTAAATGAACAAGATTGAAGCCACAAGGAGAGTAAACAAATAAACCACATGTCAGGAGAAGTGCATGGAAGCTGGAGACCTATTAGAGATTCATCTATGTCAAGATTTTCTCATCACTTCCGATCTCTCCCCACAAATGCCAAAGCGAACTAACAAGCAGATGCCAAAACAAATCTTTTTTCAGATATTTAAAAATTTTTGTATTTGTTTTAATTTTTTTGTACCAATACAATTTTTTAAAAAAATATGTCTAACTATCACACTGTGTAAAGCTCTAGGAGGCAACATTTTCAACTCATCAGAAATCACCATGCGAAATTGTCCCTTATTGCTGTGTAGTTGGCTGTAAGAGACTATTCTGAGAGAACAAGAAATAAAAAATATGTTCTCAGTATAGTTCTTCACGGATTGATTTGGCTAAAAAATTCACTTTTCACATAAGACACAAGTGAAAAGCGGCAGGATTCTTTTTTAAAAAATTTTGTCTTGAATATATGATTACTGAATGTTCTCTAAGAAGAATGCCCTGTGTTGTGACAGCTTCCAAGACTAAAACATGTGGGGGATTTCTGCTTGACACACATGAAGTATCAACGAGCAGACTTTCTCTGAACTGTGTGCTTGCAAACATGTTCTCATAGCCATCTTAGATTTTGCTAAGTTCTGACTTCACTTCATGCTAGACATGCTTATTCTTAACCAAAGGAAATGCATTTTACCCAAAGAGTAAAAGAAGATAAATCAAGAATGAAGATCTTAAATCCCAAATGGGAAAATAGTTAATGAATAAATTAAAAACATTTCCCCAAGGGTAACAAGAGCTTGCTTTTGAAACACTGTGAGAAACTGCTCCACATGGGGCATTACAAGGCACATGGCTCTAATGAGGAAAATGCAGTGACAGAGGACACAGGCTGAGCAGGGTCAGCCTTTGGTGTGGGCTGTGTGCTCTTGGTTTGTTTCAGTATTCTTTTGTGATTGTTACACTTAGGTTAGCTATGAATTCCTCATACTGTTGTGGTCACACGAACCACCACAACCCAACAGACCTGGAAATTCGAAAATTCAAATTCTTGATTTGAACGATTTAGGAGTGATTGCTGACAGCCCATGATTTCCTCCAGGAGGAGCTGTATGCTGTGGAATGTAATAGATCTTCTTTTCTGAACTGCATGCTGCCTGGGGGCCACTGTCTTATTTATTGTTGGTGTTCTCAAGTTGTGAGGAAAATGATGAGTTAACGTATTTTTAGATGTTGTGTCTCCATAAGAGTTCACTACAATGTGATACATTTCAGAGAGAGAGAATTGGCCCAGATCATATAATAAATCTTGGGTAGAATTTATTTGTGCCAACTGCACATTACTTCAAATTTTAAATTAGTACAATGATTGAGGTTATTTTCATAATAGATTCCCTACTTTACATATCCTAGAGATATTTATGGGCTTGGGGTT
Source organism: Neodon shergylaensis (assembly GCA_025134845.1). Classification (NCBI taxonomy): domain Eukaryota; kingdom Metazoa; phylum Chordata; class Mammalia; order Rodentia; family Cricetidae; genus Neodon; species Neodon shergylaensis. Next base: position 5,282,841 of record JABTXL010001191.1, read on the forward strand.
TCATAAAGATGTCTTGTAAGACTGCCAAGACATGTTAATTTGCTTTGAGTGGTGAATTATTTTAACTATGTAGAGCGAACTGATGTATATCACAGTTTTATTTTAATAAATACTATTATTTCTTTTTTCTTTTAATTTATTTTAATTTTGTATGCATTGGTGTTTTGCCTGCATATATATCTGTGTGAGGGTTCTGGATTCCCTAGAACAGAAGTTACAGACAGTTACGAGTTGCCAAACAGGTGCTGGAAATTACACCCTCATCCTTTGGAAGAGCAGTTAAGCACTCTTAATTGCTGAGCCATCTCTCCAGCTCCAAGAAATGATATTCTTAATAGTTCAAAAAAAATCCAAGAATGGTGGTGTATACTTGTAATCTTAGAATCTGGGAGGTTGTCAAGAGGTGGAATCAGGGGGATTATGAGTTCTAGGCCAGGTTTAGAATACACACTGAGATCTAGGTCAGCCGGGGTTACATAGAAAAACCCCATCTCAAATTATTTAACAATCAAGCAAAATAACAAACAAAACAAATCTCCAATAGGGATAAAACATCTGGCTGTGTGTGGCAGCCCACACTTTTAATCCCAGTCCTCTGGAGCCAGAGGTGGGGGATTTCTTTGAGTTCAAGGCTAGTTAGGGCTACACAATGAGATGCAGCATCATAAAAAACCAAAATAAAACAAAACAACAAAACAAGACCATACATATGTATATGTATATTCATAATATATTTATAATATATTATGAATAATGGCTTATGCTATGTCACACTGTGAAGCAAAGACATTCAAAAATTGAAAATAATAATGAAATGAATATTTAGAATACATTTTGTTTTCATTGAGATATGAAATTCAATCAGTTATTGAATGTACATTTACATGTGCAAATACAGAAAGAATCCCATTTACTTATTACTATGATAGTTACAAAAACCTCACTTTTAAATTATTTTATTTTACTTACCCAAAATGGAAATGCATATAAATTTTGACAATTGATAAAATTTGGGCAAATTGAAAACACTGGAATGAGTTTTTAAACTCATCTTAGTAAGATCTAAGATGTGTATTTGAGCAGTCCACTATTTTGGAGAAGGTATTGACACTGAACTATAACTTAGGTCATACTTTTTGGTGTCAAATTTGCTTCCTCCAAGCTTCTGTAAATAAGATAGTTTTAGGGGTGGAACCGCATTGCAGAATTCTGGAACAGAGGTCTTTGATCTATTCCTTGGAACTTGGATGTGATATATGAATCTATTTTTTCACAAAAAACATCATATTGAAAATCCCTTCTTCTTTTTATTTATTTATTTTGGCTTTTTGAGACAGCTTTTGGAGCCTATCCTGGAACTAGCTCTTGTAGACCAGGCTGACCTCGAACTTACAGAGCCTGCCTCCGTCAACTGACAGTGGTATTTTGCCATGTGGGTTGTATTGTTAAGAGGCTGGGACCTTACAATTTCATGTGTATTGAAATTTCTTCATTTTGTTGCAAAGACTGGTATCTCACTGAGCCGTAATGGGAACCGGAGGGTATTTCTTTTGGGAAAGAAAAGGAAATAAAACACCCAGTTTCTATTTTCATGCCTGTGGTTTGTTTAAGTACGTGGGTGCAATGGTCCTTCATGGCTGTATTCTCTACACTGGTTCCATCAGCCAGTGTTTCAGAATCCTAACTGAGGTGAAAACAGAAATTTTCTGGGAGTGGGGACCTTAGGATGTAAATGTATCTTTTCATATTTGATTAACATTATTAAAGACACAAATGGATACCTTTTCCTGTCCACTGAAAGGAAGGGCACATAGGCTGGTCATTAAAGTTAGTCATAGAGCGTTTGATGACACACCTCCTGATGGACCACTGTCTCAAAGTTAATCCCAGGCAATAGTCTTTCTAAACTAAGACATTATCTGAGCTAATTTTCATTCTCCAGCATGTCCATGAAGAGATAACTGGACAACTGCACAAAATGATGTCATTGCCGAATACTTACAGCTAATGGTACGAGCACACATGGTAAAGCTGCACATTGGGGTGTTCATTTTGTAGTTAGCTTAGTAAGTTTACAAAGTAAAAGGGCAATAAATATAATATATTACCATTTAGTTAAAGGTTGTATGCCATTTTATCTTTAAGTATCCCTGCGAGGGAGCTTAGTGAGCTCTCTGCCCTTTTCAAACAGTGACAGATTTTCTACTTAAGAGCCAGGAAGTCTATTGCTGAAAGAAGATGTGTAATTAATGGGAGAACATATGATAAGCTTGCCGCATTAGCTCTCTGGCTACCTCGCGATAACCACCCTGGTGGGCGAAAGGTCAGAGTTTTCAGTTTTATCTTGGAAGAGAAAACACGCTGGAATATCCTGATTCTATACAGATGCCGCTGCTGTAGGTTGAACTGGCCTATTCTTTTTCAAGGTCTCTCACTATGGCTGCTAGTACTTAGCAATCTATCCACTCTGATGGCGGAAGTGATTTCAATTTCCAGTGGGAGATTCTACTTCCTTCTCACGTTTAGATAATGTGATGATTGTCACAGGGTTCTGTGGACAATTTTGACCAAGAGTCCAGGCTAAATCTGTTCAGGACTGGAAAGAGACATGTTTGTAATAAGCGCCACTTATCTTTTACCCATGGTGGTCACTCCTAATATTTTCCAGGAAACAACTTCAATGAAATCTTCCAAAAAATTAAAACTCTTATTGCTCCACTGGATTGAGAGAGCCCTGGGGATAATGGAGTCGCTTTAGTAACTGTAAAAACAAAGGGAAAGGAAACATGTCAGGCATGCCAGGAGCCACGCAGCAAACTGGAACACAAAAGAACTACAAAAGACTAATACCAGCTTCAGACTTGTGAACCGGAGCCCAGGAAATGGAGCAAGAATCGCCAAACGTCTGTGAGTCACTCCTACTCCCATGACCTCAACTTTCTTTTTGATTTTTAGGATTTCATAATTAGTTTGTCCTATAACAGCTTTCTTGGGGAAAATTCAACGGGGTGAAATACTAGGGACTGGATTCCATTAGTTTATAAAAGTGCAAAACTATCAATGATCTTATTTATAAATATTATATTGGATTAAAAATACCTATCTGGCAGAGGCGCCCAGTGTAGTCTAAGCTCCTATTACCCTGACTTTCTCTTTGAGGATATAGAAGAGCTCAGATATGGCCGATGTAACAGCTACATACACTGCACTTACTGGTTTCATATAGTTCTTTCTTTGAATTGTTTTTCATTTCACAAGAAAAGCAAATGACGTCTTCATCAACAATAGAGAGGGGCCCTTGTTAAGTGCATAAGAATGATCAAAGTCATTATATATATTACAGCATATGCTGAAAATGAAGACTTCCCTGGACATTTATTTGAACTCTTTCCAGAGTCTGTTAGCGTCTTACTCTCACTCACAGAAGGGTCTACATACCTGGCCATGCTTAGAAATCAAGAAGCAGGCTCAATGACTGAATCTTATAAACAAGCACATGATCTTCAAGTGGGATGTGGCTGCATATAGCTGGGTTTGCTAGCAGTTAAGAACCTCTAGTATTGATGCACCATCTGATCTTCGGTGCTATTTTCTAACCTGTAAAGTCTAGTATGTAAGGACTTTACTGATGCCACTCTCCCTATCATCATGACTTCTTAGATGCACCCGTATCCATCTTTCAGTATCTCCCAATCTCATCCAAAGGTCACCTTCCCAAATTCCAAAACACTTAAAGCACAGAGCACTCCCTCCTGCTTTCCTGTCTACATCACACCGTAGATGAACACTGGTCATCTGGTATAGAAACGGAAGTATGACTGCATTCATCCCCAGCGCCTGTGTGCTGCAGTCATGCAAAGACCTTTCTTTTTGGTCACCATCACTGCAGGCATTTCTAAAGAAAAAGCTTTAAAAGAAAATGGAATTCTTTTCTGTGCAATGTGTCTGCAAATCATTGCTAAAAAAAGCTGGCATAAGGGCCTGTGCCACCGAGATGATGTAGAGTTTTGTGTTTAGATTGGAGATGGTGAGACTTCAAGGGCATATTAATTCGGCCTTAAATGTTTTGACTCAATGCCATAAAACATGGTCATAACTGTTTGTTACTATTTTTTTGCTCTTCGTTTGCTTTTTCGTTTGAAACAGGAAGAACAAGAATTTGTTTTTTAAAAACAGAATGAAATTGATCTTGACATTCTCTTGAAATAAATGAAAGTTCCAGGGCCACCTTTGAAAGAGTTATCAGAACACTATGCAGACATCAACAAAGCCGAGTGAACATAGACCTCCCCCCCGGGAAGAGTGAGCAACTCACAGAATTCTCCAGTCCTAGGAGACAACAACTTCTGGTTTACTATGACCTTAGCAAACCCAGGGCATGTTCATATGTTTAATTATGGACAAATGCCTGGCCCTTTACCCAAAAGATCAGACTTAGTCCCTGTGATTTCCCAGGGCCATCTTAGTACAGGTGGCTGCTGTTGACATACGAGAAAACAATTTTCTGATTGCTTTCCTTAGTATAAAGTTTTCTGTAGACTTGGGACCTTTGTGACCAAAACCCTATGAGACATTTATGATAGCGAATATGAAAATTTTAATAAAAGTATAATGACTCTGAAAATAGTGTCTTTAATAATCTACATACTATTTGTAACCATGCATGCATTGTGCCATGCATTTATATAACTGTTTGATTATAAAAAATATCTGATTGTAATGACAATATTTACACTGAATGTATAAAAATACACACAAATTTTCAATGGCAATAGTTAATCCCCAGCTCCAGTCACAAGTCTAGAAGGATTAATTTGTTATGGTAAAGTGCAATGGATAATTACAGAGTGGACATAGCTCTTATACTCAAGTTCAACATACAAGAATGGCTATTCTAACATCTTAGGAGCTTTGTGTCCCACAATTATTCCTTTCACAACACAAGATACAACAGGTGAATTTATTTCTATGGAAATTAAATGGAAATAAATTGGGAGAAAGACATTCATGTAAAGACAAACTTAGATGAGAGTAGTTCTCTCACAGGCTACTCACGCACAGCCTTCAAAGGGGTTTGTAATCACTGCGAGGACCCAAGGGACAATGTAAGTACACATCCTTTCAACAGACTTATACATGATGTAGGTTAGCCCATGGAATAAACAAAGCTTGTCTGATAATTTAGGTGAGTTCCTCTTTGAGGAGAGTGGAACATATACAACACTTTCTGTTTCACATTTTGATGGAGACACAATCCAGTTTAAACAAGAAAAGGTGTGGGGTTCACAAGTTCTTTAAAATCTCCCAATTTAAGAGAAAACGCATTACAGTAAAAAAAAATATTCCACAAATCTAAGATTTCCCACTGATTCCTTCTAGGCTTTGAATGGTCCTCTGTTTGACAGTAGAGAAATTCCTAACTTGAATGCCATCAATGCTTCACAAATGGACAAAATGAGCATAAACTTGCAAAGCCAGAGAGGAGTATACAAGCTCCCAGACATGTTTAATGATGGTGAGTTACCTCCAAATCATGACCTCAGATTTTAGGGTGCATCTTGGTACTCACTGGAGGAATTTTTGGAAATACTTGCTTCACAGTGAGACTGGAAGGTTTGGATGGCGCTTGGCCAGACCCTTCTGGGGCTCACATCACTTCCTAAGACCAAGTCAAGGCATCTGGGGTGTGCCACGAACTCATCCAGAACATGGAGTTTCATTCCAGTAAATTATTGCTACAAGTCCTTAGAGAGAATCATGGCGTTCTGGAGAAGATAACATCTCTTCTAAAATGCCACCTCTCTAGACAATTTGACAATGAGAAATTCCTATTTGCCCTACACATTTGATCCTTGAAGACATTGCCGAACACAGAAGTCTTTTCCTATCCAAGGGCTTCGGGGGGATTAAAATTGTTGGTTTGGCAGAATATGTAGCTGTACTCCTATAAATTTGGCAACTGGCAAGATTGTCAGTTAGCTTGGCAATCTTTTTTTGTTTGTTTTTGCATCTGAAATGATTGATCATAATCATAAAACTCAAATAAGTTAACTGTAGGTACAAAACAGGTGAAATCATGGAGTACCACTGAATATGGCCAGACATGGGGTGGCACGGAATCCTCAGCTTCTGTGGCCATCTTTACAAACAGATGTAGTGACAGCAATCTTCCCAAATGATGAGTAACTGCGAAAGAGGAATTCTGGTTTCCTGCTCCAAGGACTGCTCAGAAAATTCAACTTCAAACATAAGATCGTGGCCTAGAGGTCAGTTGTGTGAGAGCCAGTTCTCCCTAGCACAGAAGTTCGTGAGATGAAAGGCTGGCCTTCACTGTGACATGATCGTACAGAAACAGAGAAAACATTAAATGTGGCTACAGGCAGTTAGATTTCCTAGCTAATTCTACAGTTATTGCACCTACAGTCATGGGAACATTGAAACACAGTGACCTTAAGGTAGAATAGAACAAATGCCATTCAATAAACTGAAATTGTCTTTAACTAATGTCCCTTTTAGAATCTGTGCGGTTCACGAAAGCAGAGCTCTTGCTTTACTAATATGTCAACATCTCTCCCAAACACTGTAAAAGGAAGGGGACTTCCTAAGAGCTCTGTCATGTTTGGCCTTTTAATTCTGTTAATATTTTTTAAAGATTTGTTTATTTATTATGTATACAACGTTCTGCCTCCATGTATGCCCGCACACCAGAGGAGGGAGCCAGACCTCATTATAGATGGTTGTGAGCCACCATGTGGTTGCTGGGAATTGAACTCAGGACCTTTGGAAGAGCAGCGAGCGCTCTTAACCACTGAGCCATAATGCGATTAAATTATACAACCCACATTGGTGGGAAATATCAACTTTCTTCCGAAAAAAAGAGCTTGTTAGCTGATCGTGCCATCATTGAACTTTTGTTTTATTCTACCTGAAGATAAACTGTTTAAGTCCCTACTTGGCAAGGGAAAGGAATTGTCTGGTAACTTCTCCAACATAAATAACAGCCTTAGTCCATATAAGTACCCAGCAGGCTGAGTACCTGCCTAGAGCACAGATTTAAACTCTATCTCAATGGAAACATTACCTCAGTACTTTTGTTTGATGTAAAGAATCCAGCAGTATTTACACATGATTAGTATGATCCCTGCAGAGACCTATGCGTGTGGTGGGAGCTGACTTTCTAGCTAACAAGACACTGATAACTGCAAGAAACAACAAGACGATGCTGCAGCGGGTATGATGACCACCATCATAGTGATCATGGCCTGGGTTGATGCTCTAGATTTATCCCAAGGAGCACACTAGAGTCTATAGAGTTGGGAAGTTTTTCTTATGCTAAGGACTGTGTGAGACGTGGATGATGCATTGGTCCACTTTACTTTCCGAGTTTCCCATGTATTTTCTGTCTCCTGTGTTAACTGTTATATGCCACAGCCATGGATTTTCACCATCTAAAATAAGAGGGCGTAACTGTGGGATGTTAGCTCATTCTTTCATCCCCTCTCACACATATACTCTGTGCTCTTACATAGGTTCGCAAGGACAAGATACTTAAAGTGCTCATTTGCAGGTGGGTGAGATATCCAAAAGCAGTCGTGCTGGCCTTCCAAATACACAAAAATGTTAAAGGCTCATGATAAGCCATCTCAACTATGTTAGGTTTCAAACATTTGTCCACATGCTAATTCACTCAAATATCTTTTGATGCCTCTGTGATGTCATCCTTGCTAGAATCCCGAGGACCAACAACATGACAGGTAGAATTTAATGGATTCAAATTTCTGTTTATTTTGTTATCACACAGTTGAAAACACTCTCGCTGTCTAGACAGTCGAGTTGATTTTAAGTGGCCATTCATATATTTTGCATCACCCCTAATGAGCTTATATATTTGGCTAAAGCTGAGTTGACTTTCTAAAGAAAGGCCAGCCTATCTGCAAATGGACACCTTTTTTTCACCCAAACACCAATGGACACTAAAGACAAATATAAGTATCTTTATACTTATATGTACACACAAAATGCATTGGGTGGTCCTTTGGTTTAGACAGGGTTAAATACGTACTGCTCGCGTGCATAGGTTTCTTTTGACTGACCTGTTCAAAAAGCAAGCATGAAAAGTGACATGGCAATTGAGACATTTCCTATGTCTTTCCCCCTATCTGGAGACCACCTATTCTCTCTTTTCCATTTCTTCTAAGCATTTCGTTTGCATCTTTAGCTCTTTCAGCCTTTTGTCTTAAGATGTAATCCATCCATTCTTGGAAATCCATAGCTCTAAATCAATGTCTGGAAATGTATCTCTCATGGAGAACAAGGTTGCAAAGAACTTTCCCTCCTTTTATCCCCTCTTCCCCCCACAGGAAGCAGACCCTTGGATGTATCATGAGCAAAGTACTCTTGATCTGACTTGCATTGTTATCCCTGGCCAGCCCAAGCAGCTGAGGTCTGAGCTTTCCTTGCCCTGTATCATTGTGCAACACTGGAAAGAAAAAAAAAGTCTCCACCTTCAAACTGTGGTGACGTGATCAGGGTTCTCTTGAATTTCTATGCATTCAATTTCCTCTCTCTCCTTTCGTTTGGCACGTTTCTTTTTCTTGTGGTGCTTTTTGGAAGGGGGAAAAAAGGTTAGGAACACAGGTAAGATAATAAAACAGTGCAGAAGCGTGCAACCCCCAGTCAGCAGCAAGCATTTGAACAGTGTGAAGGTCAGGTTTGAAGGCACAAAGAGGAGGGGGAGCAACCCAATAAGAAAAGAAGTAATGTTTTGCAAAATGGCTGTCCCATGCTCTTGCAGGGAGCGTTTTATACATTGTGTTCTGGTGTGCTCGGTTGCTAGTACAAACGTGTAAAGCAGTGGTGCACAGTGGTCAATGGCAAAATTTAAAGTGTAGATAAGGCACAGGATAGAAATGCAGTTCATGTTGACCTTCCACAAGGTCATTAAGCCCAGAACACCCAGCTCAATTGAGGTGACACTAAGAATGAGCCAGAAGTTGCCCAGAGGGTGGATCACGAGGACGAAAGTCAGGATTAACACCAGGAGAACCCCAAAGCCTGCTATCAGAGCTGGCACGGTGACTGACAAACTGTAATGGTCTGTGAAAACAAAGGAAGGGTTAAAAACGATGAACCTGATGCTCTTTGAAAGCGACAAGGGTCTCAGCTTGTCCAGGACTTCTATGACTTCCTTCTGCTTGTCCCCACTAGTCCTGGCCACCAGATACAAGCGAGAAGCGATGATGTTGTTTTCATCTCCTGCCTTAGAGAAAATGATATCATTCCGAAAGTGTTGGAATTCTGGCTTTTTTAAAAACGAGCTTTGTAGGACACTGATGAAGTCAGTCTTGTTATTGGCACTGATGTTGCTGACTTTCAGGAACTGATAGTACTGCTCCACCCAGGAAACTGTGGTGAACCCACTACAGAGCCTCTGCAGGTCCTCCTGGACACTGCTGTTCCAGTACTCAAGCGGCTCATAAACATAAAATCCTATGACGGGACTATAGTTGCTGAAATATTTTTGCTGAACCGTGGCATAGGACACACTTGGGGAATCACTGGCTAGTAGGTTGATGATGCTAGTTCCGTCAATGATCTGCAAGCACCCCATAAAGGAGAAGGAGGCATAAATGAGATACAGGATGACCACAAATGGCTTCACGTAGATATTGGTAATCCACTCATTGTAATGTTCTCGGAGGAAGTGCTGAAAGAAATGGTGCTGGTAGGGGTTTGTCTCATGATGGGATGTCTGTTGGTGCCCATCACTCATGACTGTCTGGAACCACACAGGTTTGCGTTCCAGGTATTCTGCAGAAGGGATCTTACAGCAAAAGATGCTGTGGTATCGATTTTGCTCTAGTTGTCCAGCAAAGACCAGGCAAGAGCCAAAGAAAGAGAAAATGTAGAAGTAGTTCAATAGAATAGAGACACACATATTCTGACAGAAGATCTTCACTGCCTCTATGTTTGTGAAGGGGCTGGCACCCATACCAAACGTGATGAAGTAGAGGGAGCTGGTCATGGTGTAGGTGACCATCACATCAGAATAGGCGTCCGCTACCCTGTCTTTGAAGGGTAAATTCTCTTTGGTTCTCCGCCATCCAGACAGAAGTTCAAATACTCCTTTAGTTCCATGACCTAATATTAAAGGAAAAAGAATAGTTGTTTTATTTTCACCCATGATTCAAGTGGATTTCACATAGATATTGCTACTTAATGTTCACGCTCTATTTTTCGAAATAGTCTTTTTTTTTCTTATTAGCGACTCAGAGAAAATACTTTGTCCCTGTTTACACTCAAGCAAAAACTGTGCTTATTGCTATTCTGGGTGAAATAAAAGATTCATTTTTCTGTGCTATTTACCTGAAAAGTTGTAGACACAGTGCTGTATCCACATGATACTTTCTCCCTGCATGCTCAGTCTTCCTTAGTTGTCAAGAGCAGAAGCTGTCACCTGCAGCTTTACTCTCAATGCACGTGCTTGGTTAACTCATCCACAGTCCTTTTAAATGGATTCATGTATTGATTTATAGAATTACAAGATGAGATTAAACACTTAAATGACTAGCTTTTAAAATAGTGATTACAACATGCTCATCATCAATTCATATAGGTTTTTTTTTCATTTTTCTCTTTCTTGTGGGTGCATGCGTGTTTGCAGGTGTGTGTGCATATGTTTGCTGACGCATATGCTTATATGACCACTGCATGTGCATATGTGTGCCAGTGCATGTGAATGTGTGTGCCAGTGCATGTGCATATGTGTGCCAGTGCATGTGCATATGTGTGCCAGTGCATGTGTATATGTGTGCCAGTGCATGTGTATATGTGTGCCAGTGCACGTGCATATATATGATGGTGCATGTGCATATGAGCGTGCCAGTGCATGTGCATATGTATGACAGTGCACGTGCATATGTATGACAGTGCATGTGCATATGTATGACAGTGCATGTGTATATGTATGCCAGTGCATGTGCATATGAGTATTGGTACATGAGCATATGTGTGCCAGTGCGTGTGCATATGTGTGACAGTGCATGTGCATATGTGTGCCAGTGCGTGTGCATATGTGTGACAGTGCATGTGCATATGTGTGACAGTGCATGTGCATATGAGTGTTGGTGCATGAGCAGGCTTACAGACAATGTCAGGAATTGTTCTGATAATTCTCCAGCCTTATTCGTTTTAGGCATACTCTATTAATCAAACCCAGAGCTCACTAGTGAGGCAGGCCTCACTGACCAGCTTGTCCTGGGGATCCTGCTTCCACCTTCCAATGCTAGATCATAAGTGGGTTGCCATGTCAATCTGGCATTTAAATAGGTGTTGAGGACCTGAGTTGAACTCTGGTTCTCTTGCTTGAGCATCAGGCACTGAGCCATTTTCCCAGACCGCTTTTATGAATTTAAATGTAAAATAAATAAAAATTCATTATGTATGTGCATGTATATATGTGGTGAACAGAGGCACATAATATGCCCTGGAACCAGAGTTACAGGTGGTTGTGAGCCATGTCATGTGGGTCCTGGGAATCAAACCAGCACTAAGCCAAACCATGAATCAAATCAAATACTCTTCTGCAAGAGTATTATGTGCTCTGAACTATCTCTGAGGTATCTCTCCAGCCGCAGGACTTTTATTAATTAACACTGGATGCAACTACAAAACTTCCCTGGTTCACATAAAAGACCCCAGGCCTAGAGATGACTGCAAATGATTCTTCTGAATCTTTTATTTTTATTCAGAAGCTTTTATTTCCATTGTGACTAAACAAACACCTTTGTTTTATATCTGTGCATGAAAAAAATACTTCTTCCTAACCAATTTCTGGGTACTCTCTGATATATATTGTATAAAAGAGTGAACAGGCAAAGGATTTAGTCAACACTTATTACTAGAAAATCTGGTATTTGGTCTTGACTGTGTCCAGATACTTTCAAGAAACTAAGAGGTTTTAAGAAAGAATTACTTTCTTACTAGCAAAAGAAGAAAGCAGCTGTGAGAGCAAAGGTATTAGACTATAATTGTAAGTTCCCCCCTTTCCACCACTTCCTTGAATCTGACCTGTCAATCATCACCCAGAATATAAGCATTAGTAACTTTCTGCGTAGGTGGTAATCTTCATAGATTACTCTTCCTGTTGTAAGCATAGCAATCCCAAACATGAACAATTCCTGTGAGCCGACACAAGCTGTGCTTGGATTGTTCTCCAAAAAATGTGCTAGACATTGATGCCATTGAAGAACGCAGAGTGACCTAGTTCACAAAAATCAGGACAACAAACCTGGTATGTTACCTAGATACTGGAATTAATTAGGAGTTCCACACATGATTCAGTTAGCAGTGCTTTAGTGAAGACGGTGTAATTGCTACATCTTAGCGCATCTGGGTTTGTATTGGTGGTAGATTTTGTGGCTTGATCCCCAGCACTTATTTCCTTCTTTCTTTTTATCTCAGACTTATTTTCAGGGTGGTTTTCAACTATGGTGTTGATACGACACTGCACTAGACAATTCAGTGTAAGTGGAAATCGTCTAAGGAGCCAATTGTAAAACCAAAACATGTTCTATCCTAAAGAGCATCATGGGGTCACCTGGAAGAGTCATCAGCTTCCTTGTGAGGCTGCTTGTGAGTCTGTTAGGTGAACTTGCTGAATCTCTTCCCAGAACAGTGATGTTTTGCAGGAGAGTGAGCATCTATAACCCTTTTCATGGATAACTAACAAATCATGTTCATAAATTCATTTGATGATAATTTGTATAATTTAAGTATATATGAGGCTAATCTTTGATTTTCAAAACATACTGACTCTTTGGAGAGCTTTTATTAATTTTAATTAATTGATAACTACTAAAGGGAATTAAACTGTAAAGGTCTTACCTCAAACATAAAGCCTTTGGTGACTTTTCTGAGTCTCCTGTCAGGAAAGGTGTTAACATGCAGGAAGGGTTACAAAACTGCAGATTGGTAGAAGGCAGGACTAGGGATATTTTTGGAGGAACTTATCTCTTACTTCAGACATATAATCATAAGCAGAACAATGGGTGTTAGAAAAATCTTGATTAAAAAAACAATTTTTTTTGCTTGTATCTTTTATAAGACTCATTGACCAAAAGTAATTCTTTCTTTCTTACTCTTTTGACAGCGAAATCCATTATGATAGTGGTTAGGGTCATTGAAATAAGACTTTAATTATAGCACCTCTCTTTGGAAATGAGGACATTAGTTTTCTTTGTAGTCACTAGGGATGGGAAATCCACATGGTGCTGAGACTAAATTTGGCTTGCCTTTGCTAATGGTCATTTTAATGGAGCTTTCAATAGCCTATGTAGGGCAGGCTTTGCTTTATGTAGTACAAAGGTCTCTATGTATGGGGCAAACTCTTAGGCTTACATATTCATTGAGAATAAAAATGTGGCACGGCATGTTTTACCTTATTTGTAGATATCATGTAGGTATTTTATAGGGTTTTCCCATGAAACTCACTCTTCTGATTCTCCCACAATTTGGTCACTTCTTAGCAGCCCAAACTCATCGACTGCCCCAGCAATGGCTGTTTGTTCATGGCTTCATGATTATGGCCATGACCAGTCTCACCTTCTCAGTTTTGTTCATCCTCTTTTCTGTGTCTCTCTTTGCTTCTTGTTCTTATCCGTCTGTTCAAGGTCAGCTCAGTCCTTTGTCACAGAACCGTCTTGGATGGTCCCAGGTATACAGACAGTTTTAGGTTTCCTAAAATGTTATCTGACTAATTATCCACTGATTTAAGATCTCAGCCACAAGCCCATTTATGATGGAACAAAATTTCTCGGGATAAATTCTATTCTGGTTAGGCTGCATATTCAAAGTTGGGAAATGAATTGCGTGTCACTTTGTTCTGGAAAATATTATTTTTAAGTGGAATATATTAGACATTGGAAACATCTAGAATACCAATTAGCATCTTTTATTTTTGAGACAGGGTCTCATGCAACAAAGCCTGGCCAGAATTCTCTATAGAGTCAAGGATTACTGTGAATTCAAAGCCTGTTTTTTTTCCACCTCTTTAGTACTGTTACTTACTCTGTAAACCATTAAATAGGGCCAAAGATCAAACCCAGGTCTTTGTGCATGTTCTACTGACCGACTTACACTCCAGCCCATTTACCTCTGAATTCTTGACTATAAGCAAGCCCTCAAACATATTTTTATCATAAATTAATTATCATAAATTCTAAAAATTAATATAAATATCATTACACCAGTATCAGTTCTATCCAGAAGAGCTACGTATCGTTTAATACTATATAAATCAATATATACCTACATAGGGCTTTTAAATAGCCAACACACAAGATGTAATGGCAAACAAGAAAATCTTTCTCTACTTGTCAGTCAATTCAGGCCATTTTGACTTGCATGATCCTGAGAGAAAGAGATATCACATATTCTAAAATACCTGTTTTAAAAGTAGGAATATATACATGTAAAAAATAGTGGCACTATGATGAAACCATTAATGTTTCTGTAAAAGATAGAGATGCAGGAACATAATCAAGATAAGAAAAGGTCAAAGGTCAAATTGATTTGGAGGTAGATACTATTCATACCATAAATTCGTGAGAAAATATAATAAGAGGAAACAGCCTGAATACATTGAGCCCTTGGATATATATCTTAAACACAAACAGTATATATTATTATAAAGACATCTATATATGTTTATGTGTGAACTACCTTTATGATAGCTCAAGAGCTCATTCAATTTTTATATTGAAAAATAAACTGTTTAAACCAACAGGCAGATATGAGCTGTGCATATGAACTCACAGCAGATGTGAGAGCATGTACAAGAACTGTGCATGCCCAAGCCACACCAAATCCATGGATGGCAAGGGGAGCTGGGCATGCATTTCTGCCTCTAGCTGAGGCATTATTGGCAATTGTTGGTGGCTGGGAGAGGAAGGGTCAGTTTCCCCTAAGAGTAGAGCCCTTGGTGGGTTGACTGTGCTCCAGAGGAGGACCACACAGTAACACACATTGACTATGATGAGGGAAAAAGGGACACAACGTTGGGTGATAAGAAAAGGAGGGATGTGAGTACGGGAAGAGCTGCAGGAGTGGTCAAATGTGATCAAAACACATTTTATCAAATTCTAAAACAAATATTAAGTAATATAAATAGAACTTATTACACGGAGGAATGAGCACTTGTTAAATCTTTGTTTGTTTAATGTCAGGATTTACCAATCTTGAAACTATTAGCACCTTTGTCTGTGTAAATCTTTACTTTTGAGATGGTCACCTACACTGTAGGAAGTTTAGCTTAGCAACAGAAAACAAAACTAAGACAATATGTGTGCATGTGTGCATAAAATTATGATTACTTTCCTCTCATCAGAGATCAGTTTGTTCATATAGCAAATTATTAATAAATGAAGGTCAAAAATCTAATACTGGCAAACTTTGATCATGATTTTCTTGAATTATGTTAGTACATATTTGAAAAGCATGTTGGGATACTATAAGAAGTAACACACTTGGGTCCACACTAAATGGCTGTCATTTCCTTTGACAACATTTTATGGAAGAAGAGATAGAGCACTCTTAGAGTTGAGTGGGAGAGGAAATAGGAGAATAATTTGAGGAGGAAGATGAATGAAAACAGCAGATTTGTGTTTACATACATATGTATTGAATGTCCTGAAAGTCTTAGGAATATTGTTGTGGATACTTCTTTCTAAGTTAAGAGAAATAGAAGTAGCACACAATAATAAAACTTATTTATCTGCTAGTACAGATAACTGACAACAATTTAATAAATTCTCCTATTTGCAATGGAACATATGAAAAATTGAGAACTTGGGTCTTATTTTTGCCTATATTAGTGAAAGAGTACTAAAGCAAAGATTTCAATATTATTTATTTTAAAATTTACATATTAGCCCCAGTTCTCCTTCCCTTCCCTTGCTCCCCACAACCTTCTCCATCCCACCCTCCCATCCACTCCTCAGAGGGGTAAAGCCTCCCTTGGGGAGCCAACAAAGTCTGGCTTACCAAGTTCAGGCAGGAACAAGTTCCTTCCTCTTAAAAATATCTACTGATACTGGGTGGTGGTGCATGCCTTTAATCCCATCACTCTGGAGGGAGAGGCAGGTGGATCTCTGTGAGTTCGAGGTCAGCCTAGCTTGCAAGAGCTAGTTCCAGAACAGGCACCAAAGCTACACAGAGAAACCCTGTCTCAAAAAACCCAACCAACCAACCAACCAAACAAACAAACAAATCAAAACAAAACAAAACAACAATAAAAGCTACTGTCATGTGTTGTGGAACAATGTTTTTTTTTTTTTTTAATCCTGTCACTTGTATTACTTTAATAAAATGCTGACTGGCCAGTAACCAGGAAGGAAGTATAGGCAGGACAACCAGGCAGGAAATAGAGGCAGGGTGACAGGAACAGGAGATTTCTGGAAAGAGGAAAGCTCAGTCTTCAGTCATGACCCAGACACAGAGGAACAAGATGAGAACACCTCACTGATAAAGGTACCAAGCCACATGGCTAACACAGACAAGGATTATGGGCTAATTTAAGATGTAAGAATTAATTAATAAGAAGCCTGAGATATTAGGCCAACCAGTTTATAATTAATGTAGACCTCTGTGTGTTTCTTTGGGACAGAATGACTGTGGGACTAGGTGGGACAGAAACCTCAGTCAACAGTTATGTGACTGTGGAATGTTCTGGCTGGGCTCATGTGTTTGAACACTTACCCCTAGCTTGTGGTGGGGCTTTGGAAGGGCATAGAACCTTTAGGATAAACAGCCTTGCTGGAGGAAGTGAGTGACTGGAGATGAGTCTTTATTGTTGATTGCCTGATCCTACTTTCTGTCTGGTCTTTCTTCCTGAGTGCCGATGTGATGTGATTGCGAGCCTCACGGTCCTGTCACCGTCCCTTCTCTACCATAATGGGCTGTATCTCATTTTAAACTTTAAGACTAGATGAATTCTTTCTTTGTGAATTTGCTTCTTGTTAAATATTTAGTAACAGTAATGAGAATAGCAACAAGGACAGCAAACAAAGCTGACCTCAGTCCTCAGTGAGAGCAGCACAGGAACAAGAACTATATGGTCCTACTTGAGTCTCTGGTAAACACTCCCCAACAAACTATGACTGCATATCAGATCCATTTAGTGTAGCATAAAGTGACTCTTTTCAAAACAAGATTATTCTCTTGTACATCTAAGACACCTTTTACATATACTATTTTTATAGATTTTTTTCCTTTTATGTGTATGAGTTCTCGGCCTGCATGTGAACTATATGTGTGCCTGTTGTCCAATGAGACAAGAAGAGAGTGTCAGGGGCCCTGAAACTGGCACAGCAGATGGTATTGTGGTGTCATGTTGGTCCTGGGAACTGAAGCTGGGTCTTTTCTAAGAGCAGCCAGTGCTTTTAAACATTGAGCAATATTTCCAGATATCACATATGACATTTTTATCCCAAGATAATCTCTCCCAACCCAAACAATCAAATTAATAGAATCCACTTAGACTGAATCAACTATATTATTATTGTCTACTGGATAGACTCTAGAGAGCACCTTCTGTATGTTTATAGTTATTTTCTACATCAGTGGAGTTAGAGCGCTCCACATTTGCCTTGGAAAGATCCCTATGTGGATCTCCCTTCTTTCTTGAGTATGCTTATCTCTGAGCTGTTGGAGGAGGGAGCCGTTTGTTGGTTCCTGGCTGCCTGGCTAGCTTAGACCCAAAATAATCACAGAAAAACTGTATTAATTAAATCACTTCTTGGCCCATTAGTTCCAGCTTCTTATTGGATAACTCTTAAATATGAACTTAACCCATCTGCATTAATGTGTGTATTGTCACGTAGCAGTGGCTTACCGGCCAAGTTTTGACATGTTTGACTCTGGCAATTCCATGACATCTCTAACTCCACACTTTTTCCTCCCAGCATACAGTCCGGTTTTCCCCACCTACGTAAGTTCTGCCCTATTAACAGGCCAAGGCAGTTTCTTTATTCATTAACCAATAAAAGCAACACATAGACAGAAGGACCTACCACACCATTCAGCAGGGTATGAAAACTTTACACCTACATCAGAGATGCAGAAACAGAGGTTGAAAACAATGCAATTTTCTATAGCATGCTTTAGGAAGACCTTAGTGATTATTTCTGTGTTGGTAGCTACTGGACTTGTTTTTCTCAACTTGACATAAACCAATACCTAACTGGGATGAGGGAAACTTAATTGAGAAAATTCCTCCATAGATTAACCTGCAATCAAGTACTGTCTTGATGAATAATGCTTGATTGTGGGTGGGTGCAGTTCACAGGAGAGAGGTACCACTCTTGGGCCCATGGTCCTGGCTGGTAAAAGAAAGCAGGCAAAGCAAGTCATGGGGAGCGAGTTGGTAAGCTGGGTTCCTTCATGGTTTCTGCTTCAGTTCCTGCCTCTGGGTTCCTGCCTTGAGTTCCATGCTGACTTCCCTCAATCATGGAGTATGACCTGAAAGTTGCAAGATGAAATAAACCCTTTCCTCTATGCTTGCTTTGGCCAAAATATTTTACCAGAGCAATAGAAAACCTAACTATGGCAGCTATTCTTTCATTAATTAAGCTTGCGGAAAATCACCTCTAAGCATACATAGGAAATGATATTTTATTTTATATTGAGGTTAGTATTGCAACATCCTGACTTCAAATAAATCAATGACTGATTAACAAAAGGATAACACCCCAATTAAAATAGCTAAGCAGCTGAGAAAATTTAGATAATTCATTACCATTTTGAATTATGTTTCATTTGCTAGGTATTACATGTGACCATGTTTACTCTTTCTTTTTTTTTAGTTTTTGATTTCATTTATTTGTTTGTTCATTTATTTATTAGAGACAGGACCTCTGCATGAAGCCTGGCTGGCCTGGAACTATCTCTCATGATCAGGATGACCTCAAACTCACAGAGGTCCCCCTACCTTTATGTACAATTCTTTATTTGGGCTTCAGCAGAACCTTAACAGCTAAGTCCAGGGTCTACTTTCTAGCTTACATCACTCCTCTTGGGCAGCTACAAGTCTGTCCTCTGTTTCCAAGAATCACAGGCTTTCCATTACACTCAGCTGGAAGAGCTCATTGACGATCAGTCTCATGATCTTGGGCAAACGCTTACCCTTTATATTGTTATACTAAACTATTTAGAATAGAGTAAGCATTCACAAAATGTCTGTAAAACTGAACTGACCAGGATTGACATCTATTTTACCACATCTCCATTGAAAAAAATTGCGTTATTATAAATTAATATAAATTAAAAATTATTTCAATTAATATAAACTGGTTTAGTTATATTTTTACATAATTATTTATATATTTTATGAATTTTTTGAACTATAGAGTTATTAATAATTTCCCAATTGGAAAATTTGCATATAATACGTTAATCTTGCTGACTTGTTACTATGACCGGAAATGGGATCTGAAATGAAGGAACGTCTTTGTTGCTTTTTGTTTAGTTATAAATACAACTGGAAAGACTAGGGCATTGTGTGTCACACTAACATTCCTGACATTTTGGAGACTGAGGCAGAAGGCTCACTATGAGTTTGGCACCATCCTGGGCTCTACAGTGAGTTCTTGGGCTACAGAATATGACTATATCTCCAAAAACCAAACCGTTGCAGACCAAACTAGACCAAAGGGAAATGGGAGTATATACCACTTCGATATAAGTGGTGGTATTTTAGGTGTTCTGTCATCTAAAATGTGGTATCTCACCTCATGATGATAATCAATATATATTTTTCTATTTTTCATTAACTGCCATTTAGAGTAAGTAAGTTATCATCAGCTCTCACAAGGTTCCTCAGCTCACAAAAGATGTACAGGGCTTTAAAGCTCTCGGTGCTTATATAAACTCAGAAGACATAAGGTAGAAAGCAATTTGGCAGGCATTCTTCAAGCTGCCATGGTCAGGGACACGTGCTGGTTTTACCTGGAGAATTTTGAGTGACGGTCTCTTTTGACATTGTCTTTAAGTGGTAGAAGTCGATTTCTCTTGGAATGTCATTGTCCTAGCATGAATGATACATGGTGAGATTGCCATGACAGCACAGAGAGCAGAGGAAATCAGCCCGGATCTGAACAATACTCGTTCTAGCCATGTCAAGGGAGGTTACTGGATTTTATTGGCGCCTTAATAATAAAACGAAGGAACTTAATAGTCCTGTGTAGTTTTCAGAATTGTTGTGTGTTTTCTATATACCTAATTTTTATACATATATTAATATATAAGAGAAAAACAGTCTCATTCTACAGTTCACATTTAATCATTTTGGACTACTTATATTTGTATAAACACTGCTAAAATACAGTGTGTACATATGTGTTCTTCATATACATACACTGCATTTATGTGTGTATTATTAATAGCTAAAGGTACTTTCATACTTAAACTGGTAAAATTTAAATTATTAAAATGGTAATATTATATAATGTAGTAATTAGTTGCATCATGTCCACAGTGGACTAATGAGTATGTCCCAGATCTCCCACTTCTTACATTTATGACCTTGCTATTCTTTTTTTCTCTTCTTGTTGCAGTTCCTCATCTGTAAAATGGGAAGCAATGCAGCTTTCCTTGGAGGGCCTGTGTGTACATTGTTCGGATTCTGTTAAACACTGTGCTTAAAGGAAAACCATTTTGCTGGTCCTGACACTGGTGCTTGCCATCTGAAATGTTCCAAACCCTTGGAGCTAGGATACCATGTTGGTTTATTCATGTGTTGGTTATGGGTAACTCTATGGTCACAGCTGAGCTGGGTGGGAGCCTGGTACTCTCATGTCAGCTTTCCTCCCCCCAAAAACAGCACCCATGAAAACTCTGTTCTACCTGCTAAAGAAGCGTGTCATGGAACCTTTCTTTCTTCTCAGAATCTCTATACCTTTCAAGTTGTAGAAAATAAACCTACAGTCTTTTATGAGTGCAAAAATGGAAGGCTTGGCAGCTGGGTACTCGGATTTGCCATGAGCTGGCCTGGTGCTCACAGCTGGGTTTAGTGTTGTTCTGTTGACGATAACCTCACAAAACAGCACCAAGCATGGCTACTCTATGACTTGATAGATTGAGGCCAAATAAATTCCTTCTATAGTCACAAATGAATACAAACAAGACAGTACTTCCAAAGTAGGAAATGGTCCAAACGTCCCCTAGGAAGAGGGATGAGGGTGGCAGCTGATTCTTCACCAACCGTAGTTTAGCTCCGCTCTGCTGTTCTCCATTCCTAGGCACAAGCATAAGAACTATCAAGATAACTGAGCAGAGACTTCCCCTTCTCGACGTAACAAACTATACTGCTTAGAGAACTCGTTCAAATCCTATAATACTTGCAAAAATAACGAAGTGAGTACAGTCAAACACCTTCCTTCTCAAATGCCTCTGTACTGCGGTGAGACTGGTTTTCCTCACTACCATCTTCGGAAGATCTAAACTTGTAAAATTATCCTGGTATATTTGGTGGTCTTTGGCTTGAGTGCACTGATACTTTGTGATGAATCTTACTTTGAGGAAATGAAATAGATTTAAGAGTTATTATTGTTTTATAAGCTGATTTCTTTGAGTATAGGAGTTATGACAAGGAATAATCAGTGAGAGACAAGCCCAGGGTTATTGACATATCTAAAGCATACCAAAAGGAAGAGGCAGGGCTGGCCAGATAAGAAGTGTTTCAGTTTGTTCTCACTGAAAAGAGAGTGCTAACTGGGCCTATTAAAAAAGGGAAGATCTGAGAAGAACATGGGCATCACATGAACGTTATTATGGGAGGATACTGGGAGTCAACTGGAACCAAAGACTCAATGCTTTAGGAAAAAAGTGGTTGGAGAAATTTAAGGTGGGGCAGACGACTCAAAATCTTACAGTGTTTAAGAGGGACAGATCGGAGATTTGCAAGCTAAACACAAACATGCATTTTAGAAAGCCAAGACCCAGAGCTAAGGATCATTTTCCATAGGAAATAAGAAAGAACTTAGACAAATGAAAAATTAAAATAATGCTAGCGTTTATTAAGCTAATGACATTTAAAGTACAGAAATTGATTAGAAAATTTAAGTTATTCATTTGAAGGTTATTTCCTGAGTGCCTCCCACGAAGAATGCACAGAAAATGCCATCACTCTGAAGTTTAATAACTGCTCTTTGCTCCATTTAAAAATCATAGCACATCCATATGTCTGAATTTAACAGTTCATTAATTGCCGGCTATGGGGATTTTATTTTTTTATTCTCTAAAGAGTAAAATGGATGATGACTTAGGATTTCTGTAACACCAAAAGCTACAGAGTGCTTAAAAGTGTCTGATCTAATCATTAGAAAATGCATTTGAAATGAAAGAAATATTACTTGGAAAATTTAAATTAGGCACCATCTCAGTTTCTATTATATATTACTCAAGAGAGAAAATATTCAGAGTTGCACATGGATGTTAGCGAAAAGCATCATGCTTCCGAGGACAAGCGTGTTGGGGTAATTCCAGAGTGGTTTTTTTTTTGGTTTAGTTTTGTTTTATGACATTTCTTCTTCATGAAGAAAGAGTATATCGTTGTAATCACCTTTGAACAGTATGGCCTGTTGCCCATGAAATCTCATTTAACCAGGAAGCTCATGCCTGACACCCCTCAAGTCATCTGAGTGGTCATTAAACTAGTGAACTGGAACTTCCTTTAGGTTTTCCTTTCATGCATGAATTAACTTTATTGGAGAAGGTCTTTCTAAAGTACAGTACACCCATGTCCTCTCCTTTTGTATCTGTCTCTAGAAAAAAGGAAAGCAATCCACAGAGAAGTTGCCACTTTTCCATGCGCAAACAATCAGGAGGTAATAGAATTTGGGGGTTTACCACAGGGCTTTGTCCATTTAAGTTCCCTCACTGTGATCACTCAGATGTGGAGACTTGGATAAGCAGGCTATTTTGTGGTTTTCTTTGCTAAGCTGTAGAGACAGAGAAGAGCAGTAACCTTTGAAAGGTTGATGCGTTAGGAGGAGTGTAACCCATGACTCGGATAGTACGAATTTACCTGGCACATAGTGTTCTTCAGAATGTTAGCTGTTACTGATAAAGGTGTGACCTGTGGGAGTCTCTGGGTGCACTCAGCCAAGGGCAAGCTTCCCTTTCACCAGCAAGGCTCTTATTCTGCCAGCTTCTTGAGGTCTGTCCTCAAGTCGACTTCTTAGCCACACTTACTGCAAAGTCAGTTTATTAATAGACGTGTCAAGAAATACTTGGTGCTGGGGGTGGGTGGACGGGGAGAGCACTGAAGGAGATTGCTGGAAGGAGGCATGCTTTTGGGGGTCATGTAGGAACCCGATGCAAGGGAAACTCCTCTGAATCTATGAGGATAACCCCAGCTAAGGCTCCTATCAATAGAGGATATATAACCTGTGATCAGACTGGTGACTACCCCAGTTGTCATCAGAGAGCCTTAATCCAGCAACTGATTGAAACAAATGCAGAGACCCACAGTCAAACATTACGCTGAGCAGGGGGAATTCTGCTGGAGCAAGGAAGGAAGGATTGTAGGAACCAGAAGAATCAAGGGCATCACAAGAAAACCCACAGAAACAACTAACTTGGGCTCATCAGAACTCAAAGAGTCTGAACCAACAACCAGGGAGCCTGCATGGGATCAACCTAGGCCCTCTACAGATATGGGGCAGTTGTATAGCTTGGTCTTTTTGTGGCACTTGTCTAACAGTGGAAGCAGGGGCTATCCCTAATGCTTTGACTGGCTCTTGGGACCCTATTCCTGATACTTGGTTGCCTTACCCAGCCTAAACACAAGGTGAGGCGCTTAATCTCACTGCGCCTTAACATACCATGTTTTATTGATTATTCTGGGAGACCTGTCCCTTTCTGAACTGAAATGGAGGAGAAAAGGGTTGAAGGGCAGGAGACGAGGTGAGAGGAGGGAATGGGAGGAAAAGAGGGAGGGGAAATGTCAATCAGGATGGAGAATAAATACAAAAATTAAAGAAAAAAGAAAAAAAATGCTTGGTGCTAATTTCCAAAGGCAGAAGGTTGAATTTGAACCAGGCCTAGAATAGGTTTAGATGTTTTTCTGTTTAGATCTTTTTTTTTTGTCTTTAGAAGTTAGTTGTGGCGGAAAATAATGATAAACAATGGGTTTTAGTTGGCTGCATTCAACTATTTAGGTATTTCCACGTGTGCTACTATGCAGAAAATGCACAAAGAACTGCTCTCTGGCAGGAGGCAAGCCTCAAGGGAACTTTTCAGATTTTGAGCTTTTTTTTTTTTTTTTTTTTGGTTTTCAGAGCAAACCAGCCTTACTCCTAGAATACAGCCTGTGGGTTCAGCAGGTCCTTTAAAAATGGTGGAGTATTAACATCTGGTGTGCCTCTGACAAGTGCAGGTTTCTTTGTCCATTGAAAGAAGGCCCTTGCTCAACACAGTTTTCTGAAGTCGGCCGCCATGGTCTGCAGCTAAGTCCACTGACTACCCTGGCCTTGTTGCAGGGAGTTTGGAGGCAGGAGATGTGCCAGAAAGCATTCCATGCTAATTTCCCAAGGTAGCGGATGGAAATAAGGGGTGGGGGCAGAGAGCAGTGTGGAAAGGGATATCAAGTTCAAATCCGAGTGTTTAAACCCGGAGTCCAGTCCCAGCTGTATTTACTCTTCACACGAAGCTACCATGTGTTCAGTTTTTTCCATGTGCAGAAACAGATTCAAGCTTCTGTCTTATGGTACTGATGAGAATAATTGATAGGAGTCACATAATACCTTTGCTATTGCCCTTCGTACATTGTAATCAACTGCTCAGTTCACGCTAGCCAGCATTTTTATTGACGGGTCAGTATTCATATGTTCCCAGGGCACTAATGTATACTTCTGACATCAATTCTTGAACATATCCACAGACATGATAGTTAATTATATTAACAGATCGGAATAATTATCAAGCTCTCAGAGTGAACGTTTTTAAAAAACACATAATATTTTAATTTATTTTTAAAGAATTGCATGCATACCTACAACATATTTTGAGAATAGTCACCCCACTACAACTCCTCCTAGATTCTCCTGTGGTAAATATTATTTCTTCTTTCTGTTTTGATAATCCTCATAGACTCTGTCCTATTCATTCATATTAGGAAGAGATTCATTAAAAACAGTATAATAAAGAGTCAGATGGAAACCATGCCAGGGTTGCCATCCTATCCTATAAGTTAGCAAACTGGACCTCGGGGAAGGATGACCTTAACCATGACCACAAGATAGTTTGGGAAAGGGATCAAAGATTCCTACAAACATGTGTGAACTCCAGGGCTTTCAGCAGTTAAAGGATAGACTAAACCCAGTCCACATTTTCACCTATAATTGATTGAAAACAACGCACGGAACGTAGAAAACAGCAGAGTGCTTCTGAGTGCTCTAAACTGAGCAGTTTATCACATTTATTTCTCTTTGACCCTTTCTGAGATTCCTCCTGAATGCTGCCATGAGAATCTCCAATAAAGCAGATCACCTCTCAAAGGAACCAGCCAATGAACGGATAAGTAACAATTAAGAACTTGCCATATGAAAATCATGACACAATCTGAGAATACTTTCAGTCTTCCCCTCATGTATATGTATGTGTTTTATATCCTCCCAAATGGTATGTCGTGACCAAGTACCATCTGAAGTTTGGAATATTCTTCCATATTTAGAATAGAAATCAATTACCTTAAAGTTGCCGATATTTGTTTGCAACTGAATGCTTGTGTGCTAACTTTTCTGCCACATCCCATATTTTAGATGTTGGAGCTTAGTGCCTTATTCAGGTCCACCATGTTCTGACTTCACTGTAACCCAGATGACACCCACATAATATTCTATCTGTTGTCATCTGAGACTGTCCTGATTTGTTTTCCCACTAGAACCCAGGAGTGTTGTTGGTGAAGTATTCATGGAGTCTCGAGCTGATAGAATAGTTTATGGGTAAATTGTCAAGCACAAAATGCCAGTTGAGTCCATTTCCCACTGTTGACCCCGAATTTTTTGTCTTTTTATTATTAGGTTGTGATTTTTTAATAGCCTAGATACAATGCTGCCTGTCTGTTTGTGGTCTGTCATCTGTTTTCTAGAGGTTAAGCTAAGGGTCTTGCATATACTAAGTAGACCCTCTATCACTGGACTATAAAATCGCTCCGGGTTAAAACATAGCCTAGCATCTGCGAGTATATTCTCACATTAATATCTGAGCATATATATGATCTGCAACTATGTTCTCTAATTTTGGTGGCTGGTAACTTTTGAAATGTAAAAATTTTTGACTTTGATAAATACAATTTGCTCATTTTTTCTTCCTTTGTAGGACCTAAGAATACTTTGCACAGCTAAGGTCATTATGAGTTGCTCTTTTTCGGCTCCACTGGTTTTATGGTATTAGCTCTTACATGTAGGTCAATACCAGGATTTTGGATTTTGAGACAAGGTCTCGCTACAGAGTCCTGGGTAGTATGGAACTCGCTATGTAGACAAGGCTGCCCTTGATCTTGTAGCAATCCTCTTGCCTTTACTTTCCAGTAGTTGGGATTACAGGTGTGCATCATCATGTTCAATATTCCATTTTATTTTAATGCTTTATTTTTGAGTTTGAACAAGAGGGCCAGTTTAGTTTTTCTTTTGTAATGTGGTTATCCTGTTGTTTCATCAATGTTGGTTGGTTGAAAGGACTACTTTTCCAAATTGGATTGTTTATGCTTAATTTTTAAATTTTTGTCAAAGTCAATTGACTATATATGTAAGGACTTTATACCTAAGTCTTCTTTCCCTCTATTGATATATATATATATATATCTTTGTGTTAGTACCATCATGCTTCAGTGACCACAATTTGCAACATTCATTTTTAAATGTTTAGTTTTCATTGTAATTATGTGTATGCATACAGTTGAGATGACTCATTATGGTTATCAACTTGACACATTTGACAGACACTGAGAAAAACAATTAATAAATGGGACCTTCTGAAGCTGAAAAACTTCTGGAAAGCAAAGGACACAGTCAACAAGATAAAATGGCAGCCTTCAGAATGGGAAAAGATCTTCACCAACACCACATCTGACAGAGGGCTGCTCTCCAAAATATACAAAAACTCAAGAAATTGATCATCAAAAGAACAAATAATCCAATAAAAATGGAGTACAGTTGTAAACAGAGATCTCTCAGCAGAGGAATCTAAAATGGCTGAAAGACACTTAAGGAAATGTTCAACATCCTTAGCCATCATAAAATGCAAATTAAAACAACTCTGACATTCCACCTGTAAGAATGGCCAATATCAAAAACACTGATGACAACTTATGCTGAAGAGGATGTGGGATAAAGGGAATACTCCTCTATTGCTGGTGGGAGTGCAAATTGGTATAACCTATTGAGATATCAGTATGGCGATTTCTCTGAAAATTAGGAAACAATCTTCCTCAAGACTCAGCAATACCACTTTTGGGTGTAGACCCAAAGGATGCTCAATCACACCACAAGGACATAGCAGCATTGTTTGTCATAGCCAGAACCTGGAAACAATCTAAATGGCCCTCAACCGAAGAATGGATAAGGAAAATGTGGTCTATTTATACAGTGGAGTACTACACAGCAGAAAAAAATAATGACATCTTGAAATTTGCAGGCAAATGGATAGAGCTTGAAAACATCATTTTGAGTGAGGTAACCCAAACCCAGAAAGACAATTATCATATGTACTCACTGATAAGTGGCTTTTAGACATAAAGCAAAGAAAATCAGCCTACAATTCACAATCCAAGAGAACTTAGACACCAATGAAGATTCAAAGAGAGATATACATGGATCTAATCTACATGGGAAGTAGAAAAAGACAAGATCTCTTGAGTAAATTGGGAGCATGAGGACCATGGGAGGGGGTTGAAGGAGAGGAGAGAGGAAGGAAGGGGAGTAGAGAAAAATGTATAGCTCAATAAAATTAATAAAAAAGGAAGAGAACAAAAGAAAGGTAGCTAAATGTGAGTCTGTGAGCAAGTCAAGCCAGTAAGTAGTCTTCCTCTGTAAAATGTAAGCCTTTTCCTTGAGTTCGTGCATTGGCATCTCTTTGTGAGGAAGTGTAACATGTAAGATGCAATAAGTCCTTTCTTCTATGAGTTTCTCTTGGTTGGTGCTATGATACACAGCAACAGAGAAGAAGCCTAAGTCAAGGCATATGTGCATGTACGTGTGACTGAGAAGGCTAGAAAGGGCAGAGTCCCCTGGAGCTGTAATCAGGTGGCTGAGAGCACCTAACTTGTGTGCTAGGAATCAAACTCAGCTCCACTGGAAGAGCATCACAGACTCTAACTCCTGAGCAATTCTTGCAGCTCCTATTACCTTAATTCTGTAGTAAAAATGGAAATCTGAAAGCACAATTTTTCTAACTCTTTTCTTTTACTCAATATTGTTTCAGCTAGCCTGAAACACTCACCTTTCTATATGGAATTTAAGATGACTTTTCAGTTCCTCAACAAGGACTGCACAGAATTCAGAGATCAAGTACCATTACTGGTAGCATCGTCTTCTGGTCTATAAACATAAGGCATCCTTTCTACTTATTCATATTTAAGTTTTATTCAGCAGAGTTTTTGCCTGTTAATTTTGGTTTTGTTTTAGTTTTTAGAGTGGAAGTGGTATGCTTCTTTTTGTGAATTTATCCCAGCAGATTTTATTCTCTTTAATGCCACAGTATGTGCAACTATTTTCTAAACCTCATTTTGGCATTGTTTATTGTTATCATATAAAACACATCTCAGTGTACTGATATTGTATCTTGAGAACAATGCACGTATCTCTTAGTTCTAATGTCCTTTCAGAGTATTCTTCAAAATTTTCTGCAAAAGTCATGTCATAGTCACATAATAGTTTAAATTCACTCTGGATTTGGATACCCTTTAGTTTATTTTCTTGCCTAATGACCCTGTCTAGGTCCTGCAGGACCCCCCATAAGGTTAACTGTATATGGGGGTTCTGTAAAATTTGATAAAAGTGAAATGTTTCTGAATGTGCATGGATGAAAAGATAAGACAACATTAAAGACAACAAAATCTGCAAGAATAAACTTGCTAACAGTGGTGTTAGCAATGGGTTGAGATGATTGTAGTATAGCTTCCCCAGGCTGCATCACAGGACTTCGTCACAACCTCAGTTCTGAACACAACACTTGAAATATGTTTGAGTTTGTGGTGCACATGCCTGTAGGCAGTGCCGATAAATGCTGCTTAAAACAAGTCAACTCTGGATGTTTGGAGTATTAGTGTTTGTGTTTATATTCTTGCAGAAAAAAGTAATTTAATCATAGAAAACCAAGACTTTGAGCATTGCCCTCCCCTTATTCCTCAGCATATAAATATCCAAGGAGTCTCTGGATTTTGCTGTGTTAAAATGCTTGGATTGTCTATATGTATGTTTATAGGGCTGACCATTTTGGGATGGACCACCCATTGGTATGCTTTCCCCTGGAGAAGACCACTTCTCCTGCTCTCCTGAAAAACATGCTTAGAAGTAACATTATCTTTATATTTATAAACATAAATGTGCATGCATGTATATATATGCCTGCCATAACAGTCAGTGAAAAACGAGGCCATAAATTTAGAGAAAATGGGGGAGGAGTAGGAATGAAAGTTTGGAGGGAGGAAAGGGAAGGGATAAATGTAATTAAATTATAATCTCTTTTTTTAAGGAAATAATGTTTGAATTTTAAGATTACTGTTTGAGTTGTTAATTTGACAACTTGATTTTCATACAAAGTTGTTAAATGAATCTTTGATTAGGATTAAACCAGAATTTCTGAAATGACCTTAAATTTTTTTCCATTTTTACTATGCATTTATGAAAGCTGACATTTTCAAAATTGATGAATATAAAATCAAGACATCGATCAAGTCTGATAAATGTTGAAGAGGTTCTTTGTCTTTTAGGATCAAAGACCCAAACAATCAAATTTGTTTTAAAAACCATGTCTACATCATTAGTTGTAAATTCGCTTTGTCTTTCATAAATCATATGAGCTATACACAAGCAAATTATTTTAAAACAAATTTCTTTATGGTATTTATGTTAGTAAATGTCTGACTTGTACATTTTTTGTGTGTCCCTCTGTACCAAGAATTACCAGAAAGTTTTGTGGGTGAGAAAAGTTTATATGTAGAAAAAATTTAAGAAGCCTGCAACTGGAAGCAATGAACACACCCATCTGTGCTCTGGCTTGGCCTTCAGGGAGCGACAATCAGTCTTTCGTGCAGTCAGTAAGGATGTCTGGCTTTCGTGGTTTTCTTAAAGATACATTTCATTGAATTCCAGA
>JABTXL010001191.1:5313222-5346955 GCA_025134845.1 Neodon shergylaensis
TCTGGCTTTCGTGGTTTTCTTAAAGATACATTTCATTGAATTCCAGAAGTTCTCTCTGAACTTTTTATTACATTTATTTCCTTACTCATTCATTCATTTAGTGTGTGTGTGTATGTGTGCACATGCATGTGGGTGTGTGTCTCTGTATGTATCTGTGTGTATCTCTCTGTGTCTCTGTGTGTCTGTGTGTCTCCTTGTGTGTGCATGTGTGTGTCTGTGTGTATGCATGTGCATGTTTGTGTGTGTGTGTGTGTGTGTATGTCTCTCTGTGTGTGTGTGTCTGTGTGTCACATGCAGAAGAGAGAACATTCTGACTTATGGGAGCTAGTTTTCTCCTTCTACGATGTGGACGTGGCCAGGATCACACTGAGTCATCTCACTGGTCTAGAAGTTCCCTTCTGTTATTAGCTTGTAGCCTTTTTATTTTGCTTCATTTTTAAATCATAAATGGTGGCTGAAATAGTCAAATGCCTTTTGTTTGTGTGGAGAGAGTACTGTGTATTTGGCCTTTACTCTACTGACATGGTGTATTAATTGATTTATATGTTAACATAATCCATGGTGGATACTTTTGCAAACAGCTTAAGCCCCGTTGTTACAGTAGACAATACTTTTCTATGTTGCTGGATTGTTTTGGTTGGTACTTTGGTGAAGCATTTAGTTTTTGCAGAAGTGGTATTGGCCTGCAGTTTTCTTTCCTGTTGTGCCTTGTCTGGTTTTTGCATCCTGCTAACATTTTTCTCATAGAATGATTTAAAAATCTCCTTGGGATGGAAAGAAGGCTGAGTGATGGCTGCTATTTCAGAGGACCCTGGTTTCATTCCCAGCACCCACATAGCTGGTGACTCACAACCATCTGCAACTTCAGATCCAGAGGATATGATGCCCTCTCTAGCCTCTGTGGGTACCAGGCATGCATATGGTATACAGACAGACACACAGACAGGCACAACCTATCATACACATAAGGTGAAATAAAGATAAAAGATTTAAAGTCTTCCCTTTCACTTCAAAGATCTTAAACATAGAAACTCTAATGTTCCAGACAACCTCCTTCATTTTGTTTATAAATTACAGCACATCCAAACTTCCTCATCAGCCAGCACTTAGCGAAGTACCTATGTGATTTGAACCAATTTATTCTCATCAATAAACAGTGTTTATAATACTCCCACATGATTTAAACCAATTTAGCTTTCCCACAAGAGGAGTCAGGTGGGGAAGAGGGAGAGAGGCTGTGTGGCAGATGTGTACAGGAAGCACAGGGACCGAGGCCTGAAGGACCTGGGCACAATGATATTTCACAGATGGCGATGACCATACCATACCGCACTTTCTCTCTCTCTCTCTTTTTTTTTTTTTTGGACTCTTGCAAAGTGGTCCTCAGATCTAAATTTTCAAAATTCATCTGATTTCTCCTCACCTTTCCGCTACCATTTTATCTCTCTCTCTCTGCCCTTTCATAACTAGATGGAGATAAATTAGCTAAAGTATTCAACACGAAGAAGGTGGTGAGATGGCTGAGGGTCAAAGGCGTTGCCATGCCTGCGTAGTGGTGTGAGTTTAATAGGGGGAACACATAGAAAGAGTGAAACAGACTCCAGAATATTTTCTGATGCCCACACCTTCACCTTGGCACACGTGCTCACTTGGGTACACGCAAAAGTTAATAATAACAACAACAACAACAATAAATAATAATAACAATAAGGCAATTTTCCGAAGGAGCCACTGAAGTTAGAGTAGGTGTTGTTCTTCTATCCCGATTTTCATTGGTAATTGAGGGCAGTGGTAACATACCGGTTCAGTGACCTTAGGACAAGAACAACAGAGTAAGTGTCCTCACAGTCCTCTGCATGGGCTGCACGCAAGTTCTCTTTTAAACACTGTGAAAATGCAACCCTCTCATTTCCATGCTTGATGAGCATAAATTTTCAAAAAGAAGTATCAAGTTGAACCAGCATTTACTCAGCGTGATTCATGTTCTGAATGCTTAGAGGGAAGGGGGTTCTGTTGTTTCTACTTTGAGAGATTTATAGTCTGGGTAGCAGAAGACATCTACTTAAGGAAGAGATAAGCATTTATAACATTAATTTCAGGACAGAGGCTTTGGCTGTTAATAAATAAGACACTTCAGGTCATGTAGAGGTGAGAAGGAAGCTCACACGGGAAGGGTGGCCTGATACAAATGATTCTAAACTCACAGATGAAGCTGCAGGTTGATAAAGCCATGGCCAGGGCAGGAGAGAGAGCCCAGAGGCTCACAGCACTTTCTGCTCTTGCTGAGGAACGGAGTTTGGTCTTCTCAGTACTCAGCTCAGGTGGTTCACACCACCTCTAAGTGCAGCCCCAGGAGATCTGATGCCGTCCCTGGCTTCAGTGAGCAACCACACACACACACACACACACACACACACACACACACACACACACCACACACACACACTCCTATACATGAATAAAATTAAAATAATTTTTAAAAACAAAAATGGCAGATACTAGTGACGAGTTTGATGATTGATTAAGGGTTCCCTTTCTCTTTTAAAGAAGCCAATTTAAAAACTACCAATTAATTTTCTTTTGATTCCACAGAAACAAATTCAAATTCTAATCTTTCTTTTTGTTCCTTTTTCTTCTTATGGGACATTGTAAATATGTCTTGAGCCAATTTCCTTTGCTCACAGGTAAGCTCTGCACACCCGAGAATACGAGAAAACAGTTGTTTATCTTTGTTCCAAATTGCCAAGGAAGAAACATATTCTTCCCCTCCATTCCAATTAACATTACAAAGTGAACTGCTACCCTGGGATTCACTGAGAAAAATTTTCCTGGCATCCCTGTAGCTCAGGGCAAAAGGTCTTGTCAGTACATTTACAAATACCCATAACATTTGAGCCCAGTGTCCCCATACACAATTTCTGTGCATATATTTGGACAGAAAGTACCTTTTTCAGTCTTGCAACTTGGTTTTTCTCCCTTTTGGTCTGTCCTTCCAGTAGAGAGGAACAGTTCAAGAGGGAAGATGCATTTCAAAATGTACCTCCTAAGCATTTTGTTTCTGCTTCACTGCGGATAGAGCCCAGGGCTCCTACCTCTCTAGGGAGAACTCAGCTGTTGAGCTAGAATGAACAGATCCTGCAGACCCTCAAATATTCTTCATAATTACAAAGAGGAGCAGTCCTTTGTTTATGGCTAGAAACCAAATATGAGTGAGTACATCCCATGTTCATCTTTTTGGGTCTGGCTTACCTCACTCAGGATAGTGTTTTCTATTTCCATCCATTTGCATGCAAAATTCAAGAAGTCCTTGTTTTTTACTGCTGAGTAGTACTCTAATATGTATATATTTCATACTTTCTTCATCCATTCTTCCATTGAAGGGCATTTAGGTTGTTTCCAGGTTCTGCTATTACAAACAATGCTGCCATGAACATAGTAGAGCATATACTTTTGTTGTATGATAAGGCCTCTCTTGGGTATATTCCCAAGAGTGGTATTGCTGGGTCCAGGGGTAGGTTGATCCCAAATTTCCTGAGAAACCGCCACACTGCTTTCCAAAGCCTATAATTAGTGATCCTAGAGAAGCTAAATAAGGAGAACCCAACATATAGGTATCCTCCTGAATATTAACCTTCATCAGGCGATGAAAGGAGACAGAGACAGAGACCCACATTGGAGCACGGGACAGAAATTTCAAGGTCCAAATCAGGAGCAGAAGGAGAGAGAGCACGAGCAAGGAACTCAGGACTACGAGGGATGCACCCACACACTGAGACAATGGGGATGTTCTATCGGGAACTCACCAAGGCCAGCTGGCCTGGGTCTGAAAAAGTCTGGGATAAAACCGGTCTCGCTGAACATAGCGGACAGTGAGGACTACTGAGAACTCAAGAACAATGGCAATTCTACCAAAGGCAATTTATAGATTCAATGCAATCCCCATCAAGATCCCAGCAAAATTCTTCACAGATCTGGAAAGGACAATAATCAACTTTATATGGAAAAACAAAAAACCCAGGATAGACAAAACAATCCTATACAATAAAGGATCTTCTGGAGGCATTACCATCCCTGACTTCAAACTCTATTACAGAGCTACAGTAATGAAAACAGTGTGGTACTGGCATAAAAACAGAGAAGTCGATCAATGGAATCGCATAGAAGACCCAAATTTTAACCCACAAACCTATGATCACCTCATTTTCGATAAAGGAGCTAAAAGTATACAATGGAGGAAAGAAAGCATCTTCAACAAATGGTGCTGGCACAACTGGATATCAACCTGTAGAAGATTGAAAATAGACCCATATCTATCACCTTGCACAAAACTCAAGTCCAAATGGATCAAAGACCTCAATATCAGTCCGAACACACTGAACCTGATAGAAGAGAAAGTGGGAACCACCCAACAACAAATGGGCACAGGAGATCGCTTTCTATGTATAACCCCAGCAGCACAGACATTAAGGGCAGCATTGAATAAATGGGACCTACTAAAACTGAGAAGCTTCTGTAAAGCAAAAGACACTGTCACTAAGACAAAAAGACAACCTACTGACTGGGAGAAGATCTTCACCAACCCTGCAACAGACAAAGGCCTGATCTCCAAAATTTATAGAGAACTCAAGAAACTAGACTTCAAAATGCTAATTAACCCAATTAAAAAATGGGGCACTGAACTGAACAGAGAATTCTCAACAGAAGAAGTTCAAATGGCCAAAAGACACTTAAGGTCATGCTCAACCTCCTTAGTGATCAGGGAGATGCAAATCAAAACAACTTTGAGATATCATCTTACACCTGTCAGAATGGCTAAAATCAAAAACACCAATGATAGCCTTTGCTGGAGAGGCTGTGGAGGAAGGGGTACCCTCATACATTGCTGGTGGGAATGCAATCTTGTGCAACCACTTTGGAAATCAGTGTTTCGATTTCTCAGGAAATTCGGGATCAACCTACCCCTGGACCCAGCAATACCACTCTTGGGAATATACCCAAGAGATGCCCTATCACATGACAAAAGCATCTGCTCAACTATGTTCATAGCAGTATTATTTGTAATAGCCAGAACCTGGAAACAACCTAGATGCCCTTCAGTGGAAGAACGGATGAAGGAAGTGTGGAATATATACACATTAGAGTACTACGCTGCGGTAAAAAACAATGACTTCTCGAATTTTGCATGCAAATGGATGGAAATAGAAAACACTATCCTGAGTGAGGTATCCTAGACCCAAAAAGATGAACATGGGATGTACTCACTCATAATTGGTTTCTAGCCATAAATAATGGTCACGGAGTATATAATTGGTGAACCTAAAGAAGCTAAATTAGAAGGTGAACCCAAGGAAAAACATATAATTATTCTCTTGACTAAGGGAAGTAGACAAAATTGCCGGGGAGAAATTTTGGGATCTTGGGGGGTGGGATGGGAGTATCGGGGGAAGGGGAGAGAAAAGTGAGAAGGGGAGGATGAGGGAAACTTGGGGAAACAGGAGGATTGGGATAAAGGAAGGTTGGATAGGGGAGCACGGAAGCACAATTTTTAGTTAAGGGAGTCACCTTAGGGTTGGCAAGAGACTTGAACCTAGAGTGGCTCCCAGGAGCCCAAGGCGAGGTCCCCAGTTAGTTCCTTGGGCAGCTGAGGATAGGGAACCTGAAATGACTCTATCCTATAGCCATACTGATGATTATCTTGCATATCACCATAGAACCTTCATCGGGTGATGGATGGAGATAGTCACAGAGACCCACACAGGAGCACCGGACTGAGCTCCCAAGTTCCCAATGAGGAGCGGAAGGAGGGAGAACATGAGCAAGGAAGTCAGGACCACGAGGGGTGCACCCAACCACTGAGACAGTGTGGCTGATCTATTGGGAGCTCACCAAGGCCAGCTGGACTGTGACGGAAGAAGCATGGGATAAAACAGGACTCTCTGAACATGGCGAACAATGGGGGCTGATGAGAAGCCAAGGACAATGGCCCTGGGTTTTGATCCTACTTCAAGTTCTGGCTTTGTGGGAGCCTAGCCAGTTTGGATGTTCACCTTCCTAGACATGGACGGAGGGGGGAGGACCTTGGACTTTCCACAGGGAAGGGAACCCTGACTACTCTTTGGACTGGAGAGGGAGGGTGAGAGGAGTGTGGGGAGGGGGAGAAGGGTGGGAGGAGGGGGAGGGAAATGGGAGGCTGGGGAGAGGTGGAAACTTTTTTCTTTTTCTCAATAAAAAAAAAAAGAAAAAAAAAACCGGACTTGCTGAACATAGCAGACAATGACTACTGAGAACTCAAGACAATGGCAATGGGTTTTTGATCCTACTGCATGTACTGGCTTTGTGGGAGCCTAGGCAGTTTGGATGATCACCTTACTAGACCTGGATGGAGGTGGGTGGTCCTTGGACTTCTGACAGGGCAGGGAATCCTGATTGCTCTTTAGGCTGACGAGGGAGGGGGACTTGATGGGGGTGGGGGAGGGAAATGGGAGGCAGTGGCGGGGAAGAGACAAAAATCTTTAATAAATAAATAAATTATAAAAAAAGAAAGAGGAGCAGTCTTTGCAGGCAAAAAGGGAAGCATTTTCTTGGAAACTGAAAGTAATTGAACTGCTTATATTAATGTTTTATTTTAGGAATACTTGTAAGTGAAGACCTTTTTTATTCATTGTTTTAGTAGGTATGTATTCATTGACTTGAGAATATGAACTAGACATGATTTTACATAGTGGGGAGAATGCAGGGATCACGACAGAGAGTGTCTTTGCTGTTGGACTTCATATTCTAGTGAGAACAATACTAAAAGGCATATTGTGTTATATGTTGATGAGTTAGAAAACTTAGGCAGAAAGGGAGAATTCAAAGTGTCTGGGGGTAGGGCTAGGTGACTACTCTGTTTTACTTATTTTGTGTTTGAGATGGAGCCCCACTGTGTCACCTAGTTTGGCCTTAAACCTCAGAGCTCAGATGATTCTCCCATTTCAGCCTCTGGAGTAGCTGAGGTTACAGTTCTGTTTCACCATTCTCAGCTCAGAGCATCTTTAATAAGATGTTAGTAAAGATCTTGATGAAGATTGCATTTGAAATATGGCCTGTGATAAGTAAAGAAGTTGGTAAATGCCATGAATCAGGGAGCTGCCTGACATGTTCCAAGAGGTAATAAGGCCTCTGGTGTAGAAGGTATAGCTGGCTGCATTCCTGCCGCCTGGCTCCTGGCTGCCTGGCTAGCTTATGCCCCAAAATAACAACACACAAATTTTATTCATTTAAACACCGCCTGGCCCATTAGTTTCAGCCTCTTATTGGCTAACTCTCACATCTTGATTAACCCATTTCTAATAATCTCTGTAGCACCACGAGGTGATAACTTACCGGGAAAGATTCAGCATGTCTGACCTGGCAGCTGGCTCCTTTGCATCTGACCCACGTCCCTTCTTCCCAGCATTCTGTTCTGTTTACTCCACCCACCTATGGGCTGGCCTATCAAATGGGCCAGGCAGTTTCTTTATTAACCAATGAAATCAACCCAAAACAGAAGATCCTCCCGCATCACACTGGAAATAATACATGGCATGATAGGAGCCGGCTTTCAGATTTCCTGTACCTAGGAGAGTGGTGGTAGCTATAGCAGAGTGTGCACTCCCTATCTTCATCTGAAGCTGACTCTTTCTTCTACCAGTTTGAGAGATGGAGAGGGTTTACATAGGCAGATATTTAATAACTCGTGCATGAAACTGATTGGGATTAACACTGCAAAAAATAGCTCTAATGCTAGAGTGGCCTTAGTTAATATCTAAGATAATAACAGTTGAGCAAAATATGTGAGAACCATATGCCATTGGAAACATATGTAGGGCAGGGACTGCATGATGAGCCCTAACAGGGCTCTTTTAGTAAAGAGACTGGGAACCACATTTTATGACACACCTCAGGGGTCCAGTTGCTATGATTGCAGCAAGCAGTGGGCACACAGCTAGTCCCTACTAATCTTAGCTTCACACTTCCGTCTCACTCTCTACTAGACGGCTGTTTGCTATGAGGCATGGTTTGGAGTTTGGTCTCTTTTCTCTTTAGGATCTGCTTCTGGGACTGTGGCTAGTTCCCCCCACCCTCTGAGGAGATGCAGCTGGTTCTGCTTTTGAGTTCAGTAAATGAGTTTGTTAACATCAACATAGTATCACTCTATTGGGGGACTTGCCTTTTGCATGTCATGAGTATACAATAAAGGCAGAGCTAGGTCATTTTCCTTTATTCTAGTGTCACTGAACCAAAGGGTCAGATTACTCTACAGTTTACATAACCCATGCTATGGCTATGGATATCTCACCCTGACTTCTGCTGGTATTCTGAAGAAATGCCATAGTTTCTATCCAAACCAGAAAATTTAACTCACCAAGGCTTTTGGTCAGGCCTAATTTTGCCATGACTCTAAATTCATCCCCTGCAGTCTCATCTTTCTTATCAACTTCAACGATAAAACAAATATACTTTTTAATAACCTTATTCCTTCAGAGTGAATCTAAGCTGCAGGTGGCTAATGATCTGTTTGAGAAGATTACAATATGTGAATAATGACATAATAATAGTGACGAACATAGAAAAGGCACAGTGCTTCCTTCAGTCGGAAGCCTTCCTCTTAAGAGTACTGAACAAATTAAATGTGGAACACTTAGCAGGGGCCCTGGTATACTGTGGGTGTGAATACACAGCTCCCAAAATTAAAACCACTATTTATGTTTGGAATGACTCATTCACAGGACTCCACAGTCTTAATGCTCCTTTCAATAATGACATTCAAAAGAATTCCGGAGATGAAATGCAATCCTGAGATTCTAGTAATGTGGTTTGAGGCAGTTTAAACGCCAAAAGGAATAAACATAAGATACTTAGAGACAACGGATTTTACAAAAAATCATGCGTGCTGTGTAATCCCAAGCAAACATTTAATTAAATATTTTGTTTGCCTCAGAGGAAGTATGTTAGTAATGTGTAGCAAATGCCTACCCTACCACATGCGAAACTGAAAACATCTCTGTGTAAGTCGTCTTAGACAAACTGCCTCTTGGTCTGTGTTACCATCATTAACCTTTACTCATTTAGCCTTAATTCTACATCTCAGATTTGGTAAAAGTTCAGCTTGACATCTGTCTGGGCTCTAAGTCCAATCCTTCGTAGTCCTATCTTCTTGAGCAAGGCACTTGTATCTGCCCTTCATTACTGTCCATCTGCGAATGAATATTCATCAGTAGTACCTAACTCATCAGATTTCCATGCAGATTTAATAAGATGCTACTAATAATGACTTTGGTAGTATCTTTGCATATCATTAAAGTATCCATAAGATTATTATTTATTATCATTTAATATGATTGTTCTTGTGCTTTGGTTTTTTAATTTGTATTTTAAGTCATATGGTTTTCGCCTGCATGTCTGTATGTATACCATATGCATGTGTAAAATCCATGGAGGCCAGAAGATGGTGTCAGACTCCCTGATATTGGAGTTACATGCAATTATGTACTGTCATATGGGTGCTGGGAGTCAAATCCAGGTCCTCTGGAAGAGCAGTCGGTGCTCTTAACTGCTGAGTCACATCTCCAGCTCCTGGTTTGTTTGTTTGTTTGTTTTGTAGTGTTCACATCAGTCATTATAGAAAAGTCAAAGTTTACAGGTGAACCCATGGTGGCTAAATGTCTATAGATACACCCTGTTTAATCACTAAAGAATAGAGAAAATCAGACTGTATTTGACATCTGAGAATTGTGTTCACTGTAGTGAAAAGTGCTAACCCTAACAAGCTTGGCTTCAGGAGCATAATACTGAGTAAAAAAAAAAAAATGTATTCTTGAAAATTGGGGCATTTTCCAACAGGGTATAATCTCCTAATTTACAAGTCATTCTCGAGGTAAAATTACTCTCCAATGCTCCTCTATTAGCTGTCATTAGATTCGGGGTGAATAAAGACTTTCCTGTCAGTTCTCACTTTGCCTCTGTCTGCTCTTATTTTGTACAGTCCCAGAAGACGATTTCTACGTCACATCAATAGTTCCAATGCTTGTCATTTGTCTTTGTTCTCAGTCCCCGTTTCTCTGTACCTGGCTGTGTGTTATCTGAAGCTGACAGTCTTGAAACTCTATTTTCTACGCTCCCATGCAGCTGGCTCCAGGCTATGTTCTACAGGAGAATGTACAAAATAGTGCGAGAATGGGGAAGAGTCGAGGGGGGGAAAGAAGCAACTTTCTTCTTCCTTGATGATTTGGGAGGAATTTTGCAACACACCAGTGGCTATAGACTTGATAGTTGTGTGAGCATTAGCAATGGTATCATCCCTCATCGTGGGAGCAAATTCAGAACCAGCTGGGACAGTATGTCCAGTGTTGTTATAGCGGGTACACACAAGTCCACAGCTCCTGCTTAGCAGTGACATCAATCTCTCATCCCTGGATTCTAACTTTCCCACTTTGAACTCCTCCAGATTCTCTTCTGCCCTTCATCTCCTAGCTCCTACCATATTTTTATGCTTGATTCCCTGCATTAAATTTCACACTGAGATATTTATGCTAAGAGGAAAGTTCATAGCACAAAGTGCCCACTTAAAGAAAACAGAGAAAGCATACATGGGGGACTTAACAGCACACCTGAAAGCTCTAGAAAAGAAAGAAGCAGACGCACCCAGGAGGAGTAGAAGACTGGAAATAATCAAACTGAGGGCTGAAATCAACAAAATAGAAACACAGAAAACAATTCAAAGAATCAATGAAACAAAAAGTTGGTTCTTGGAGGAAATCAACAAGATCGACAAACCCCTATCCAAACTAATTAAATGACAGAGAGAGAACACGCAAATAAATAAGATCAGAAATGAAAAGGGTGACATAATCACAGACACAGAGGAAATTCAGAGAATCATTAGATCTTACTACAAAAGCCTGTATGCCACAAAACTGGAAAATGAAAAGAAATGGACATTTTTTTAGATAAGTACCATATACCAAAGCTAAACCAAGACCAGGTGAACGATCTAAATAGACCTGTTAGTCGTGAAGAATTAGAAACTGTTATCAAAAACCTCCCTTCCAAAAAAAGCCCAGGACCAGATGGTTTCAATGCAGAATTCTACCAGAACTTCCAAGAAGAGCTAATACCTATACTCCTTAATGTATTTCACAATATAGAAACAGAAGAGTCATTGCCAAATTCCTTTTATGAAGTTACAGTTACCCTGATACCAAAACCACACAAAGACCCAACCAAGAAAGAGAATTACAGGCCTATCTCACTCATGAACATCGACGCAAAAATTCTCAATAAAATACTGGCAAACCAAATCCAAGAACACATTAGAAAAATTATCCATTATGATCAAGTAGGCTTCATCCCAGAGATGCAGGGCTGGTTCAACATACACAAATCTATCGATGTAATCCACCATATAAATAAACTGAAAGAAAAAA
The DNA here is from genome assembly GCA_025134845.1 of Neodon shergylaensis. Taxonomy (NCBI): domain Eukaryota; kingdom Metazoa; phylum Chordata; class Mammalia; order Rodentia; family Cricetidae; genus Neodon; species Neodon shergylaensis. The sequence continues at coordinate 5,324,670 of JABTXL010001191.1, forward strand.
AACATATGATCATTTCATTAGATGCTGAAAAAGCATTCGACAAAATTCAACACCCCTTTATGATAAAGGTCTTGGAGAGATTAGGGATACAAGGGTCATACCTAACTATAATAAAAGCTATTTACAGCAAGCCGACAGCTAACATTAAATTAAACAGAGAAAAACTCAAAGCCATCCCACTAAAATCAGGAACACGACAAGGATGTTGACTGTGTTAGAGATGATATGTATGGGAAGTGTCTCACACACAGTTACATGGTTTTGCAGTTAGGCATGTACCAAGAATTTTAGAGCACAACCTTTGGCTGTACATTAAAGTCTCATATTTTATCATCCATTGGTATAGGTTTGGAAACCTCTGTCCTGTAAAATTTCAAAAAATGGGGGGGGGGGTATTTTTGCCCAGCAGTGAGCTAAATTTCAGACTCAGCAAGTACAATTTGGAAAAAATAATTCTTTCACCAATATGTAATAATTAGCTTGGTTTTCTCTGGGACTGTGGGTTTCTTTCCTCCCACTTAGCAAAAGTAGGCTTTTCATTAATGGAGGACCCTGGTGGCACATGTTCCACGAATTTCTTTCATGTGAATTCCTACTGGGGTTACTGTTTCTTGTCTCTTCTTGAAGAAAATGACTTACTCGTTCCTTTAAGAGAAAGGTGTTCTTCACACTGCTTAGCTTGTTGCAGTCTGGGTGTCAAGCAATCTCATTTTATTTCTCCAAATTGAAGCAATGTTCTGTTCTCTTATGTCTCACCCCTTTCCACTCTACTGAGAGGTCAAAGAATGACACACAGTGGATGGGCAAGAGACTTTGCACTCTCGTGGTGAGCTGGTACTGAAGTTACTGACATTCTGCCGGAAACAGAGTAAAACTCTGAACCAGATTGGCATAGATTCATCTGTCTCTGCCTTCTCTGTGCTGGGATTAAAGGCATGTACCACCACTGCCCAGGTAACAATTTTTTATATTCAAAATTTTATATGTTTTTCCTTTGAGCTCTTTCTTCAGCCCACTAGCTACTTCTAGTTCTTCCTAAAAATAGTGATTTGGCTGGGCAGTAGGGGCCCACACTTTTAATTTTAGCACTCAGGAGGCAGATGCAGGGGGACCTCTGTAAGTTCAAGGCCAAGATGGTCTATAAGAGCTAGTTCCAGGACAGCCAGGGCTGTGAGAAATACCCTGTCTCGAAGAACCAAAAAAAAAAACTTTTTTGATTTTATATTTTGACAACTTTATATAACAACACTATATCCCATCACTTCTGTCCTTCACCCATCCTCTCTAACTTCTCCCATGTTTTCTTCCTCCCAAATTTATGATCTTCTTTCATTATTGTACACACACACACACACACCTACTCATGCATTATATACAGATTACTGAATTCATTTTGTACTGTTCCTGTGTGAATGTATCCTGGGTTGACCCATTGGGACTGAATGACCTATGAGGGAGGTCATCCTCAGACGAAATCGAGTCTCATTTCCTCAGCAACCATTGGCCATCTGCAGTGCTCCATCTAAAGGTGAGATAATGCAGATTTTCATCTGTCCACATTGATCTGTCATCTGGTACTGTGAATAAGCTGGTCTTGTTTAGGCAACCACATAGTTGAGAGTCCTTACTCTCTGGCTCATACATTCTTTCTGCCCCCTCTTCTGAAATTTCCCCTGAGTTAATAAATGTTCTTTATTCTTTGAAAGTTTTTTTAAACATTTATACAATGAACATTGATCATATCTTCCCACCATTTCCTCCCTCCAACTCCTCCAGTTCTCTTCATGCCTTCCTGCTGCCAATTTCACGTCCTTTAAAAAACTGCTATTTGTAACTCCCCGAGGCACAGCCATCCACAGCCACACCCCTAAACAGAGTAGCTCAGCGGCCACCGGCTGCCAATATCTCATTTTAACACTATAGTTCTTTCAAATTACTACAAAGGAAAGCTTATTAGTCGAGATTTTTAGACCTTGGTGTTCTTGAGGAGGACTGGGGCTACAGACATCAGGCATTCTAACTTTTCAGTAATCTGAGCTGTAACTCTCAGACTTGCGTTTTTATCTGGTACCCAGGAAATTCTGATGCCAGCTCTTTCCTGACTACATATTGAAATACCCCTTATATTCATTGCTGCTCTGCCTGGTTCTGAATGTCCCTTATTCATGAGTTGCTCACATGGCATTGATTCCCCATCAGTAATCATGGCATACTGATAAATTTGTTCCTATCTATTGTTCTGTCCGTGACGTATCAAAATTATGAATTATAACGGAGACAGTTCGTCAATATAATGAATATATTCAAACATCTGAAAGCTGAATATTATGCTCATGGAATAGCTTCTGGAAGATAGATTTTTTAAATTCTCAGCAGTGTATTCTATGTTTCTTTCAGATAACATGTAAAATATCTTCTTAGCATCATGTGATGGATAATTTTGTATGCAACTTAACCAGGCCACAGAGTGCCCAGATATTTGTTAGACTTTTATTTGAGTGTTTCAGAATGAGATTAAATCATTGAATTGAGTATATCATCTTCAGCATAGTTATGTCTCATTCAATTTGGTTGAAGCTTAAATATTAAATGCTCAAAATAAAGAAGAATTTGCTGTGTGTCTAAGTGTCAAGGCAGGACTACAACCAGACTGACTTTCCTGAATCTACAGTTTGTAGAAGACATTTTAGTGACTTCTCAACTCTACAACTGCATGGAAGAATTCATTATAATAAAATACTTATTTTAGGAACTGGAGAGATGGCTCAGAGGTTAAGAGTGCTGGCTGCTTTTCCCGAGGTCCTAAGTTCAATTCCCAGCAACCACATAGTGGCTCACAACCATCTATAATGGGATCTGATGCCCTCTTCTAGCCTAAAGGTATACATGCAGATAGATATACATAAAATAAATAAATCCTTTAAAAATACTTATCTTTCATGTAGTTATTCTAACAGATATGTTTAGCTTTATATAGTGAATGCATGTAACATTTCACACATCCTTTTTGGTTTCTCTGGGGAATCCTCAGAAGGCAACAACATAGAAAATGAAGAGGTCTAGGAAGTAATGTAATCACAATGACCTGAGTTCAGATTCTCAGCACCCACGTGAAAAGCAGGTGCAATGCACATGCCTATAATTCTAGTGTGGAGGAGGCAGAAACTGAAAGATTCCTGACACTTGGTGGCTAGCCGACTTGGCGAGGTCCAGATTCAGCAATAGAGCCTGTTCCAAAAACTAAGAGGAACAATGGTGAAGAAAGTGACACAATATCTCTGGTCTCCATCCACAGGTGCACACGAGTACACACACCCATAGGTACACATTCACACAAACTCATACACACAAATGCACAGCACACAACAAAGAGAAGAAAGACATACTTCCATGAAAACCAGTCAGCAGAGGGCATGGGTGTGATACACTCTCTTGAACTTCTTTCCTCTGTTTACCTTCATCAGCTTTATCCAGTTTCCCAAAGATACTGCCTGGGTTCTTATTAGTATTCATTTCATATTTGAGACAATAAAACACGTCTGCCTCAGGTGGTGCTTAGCCATGTTGAAAAGTCTACAATGGCAATTCCAAAGAAAACAGACAAAATTAAATGTCATGGATGCTTAACTGCCTCTCAGCTTGAAAAGTAAAGGCAGAAAAGGATTGCCCCAGGCTCCAGATCCGATAGTCAATATGGATTTCAAAGGCTGATGGTAAATCTTTAAGTACTTATTGAAGAACATGATACATTTGATATATGTAACCTGTCAGCATTTTTGTATCATTAGTTATGTTGATTTATGATAAGGCATATACTGTAAGAGCTACCATTATTGAAGTATAGTCAGAATTTACGTGTATGACAAAGTTGAGAAAGATTCTTTCTGGAGGTCAACTGATAGTGGAAACAAATTGCACTGGCTTTGAAAGTCCTAATCGACTTTTATGGAGGCGTGGCAGTTTCATCAGTGCTGAAGTAAAAGCAGGGCACTTACAAAAACTTCCGAGAGATTATACCCAAATCAAAGGAGATTACCTGGCATAGAAGACAGTCGCATCCAGCAATAAAAGAGTGAGGATCCAGCCATAATGCTGTTTATAAATACAGTCAATTAAAGACTTGGCATTTGTAATTACCTTGTTGATTAAAACACCTACTGGGTTTTTCCTGATGCCTTTGGTTTGTCCTTTATTCACAGAAAGAAGTATAAAGTACCAGGGGAATACCTGACTGACAAAAAGATTTGTAACAGTCTGAAAGATGCTGTTGAGTTTCTTTCCATAGGAAAGGAGTAAGAGATTGGGAGTTGGGTGCTTGGTGATATTCTCAAATCCTTCTCTATGGACATGCAAGGTTTCTTAGCTATGGAAGCTGAGATTTATTCCAGAGCTTGGTGTGTATGAAAGAGTGTGATGCACAAGGATGATGGTCTGTGTGTGAGCAAAGAGACCCATGTTTGTTTCAGGTCTTCAAGATCAGCTAGAGACCCTGGAAGGAGCAAACTTACAGGAACTGAACTATATAGTGTATAGTGTAGGTGGAAGCATTCTCCTCTGGTTTCCTGTCAAGCTGATACAAGCTAGAGTTGTTTGAGAAGAGAAAACCTCAATTAAGAAAATCTTTTCACCAGATTTTCCTGGGGGCAAGTCTCTAGGGCATTTTCTTGATCAATGATTGATGTAGGAGGGCCCAGCTCACTGTGGATGGTACCATCCTTGGGTTGGTGTTCTTGGGTGCTAAAAGAAAGCAAGTTTAGCAAGCTATGAGGAGCAAGCCAGTAGGCAGCATTCATCCCTGGCCTCTGCCTCATTTCTTCCCCCTAGGTTCTTTGGATTCTTGCTTCCATGGTCTTGGGGGATGAACTGTGATGTGGGACTATAAGCTAATATAAACCCTCTCCACACTAAGTTGCATGTTGGTAATGTTTTTTATTATCACAGCAATAACTATGACACTGGGCTGTCAGAGTAGTCAGAAGAAGAACCTAGCATGTTGTGCACTTCTTCTGAAAAGAATAAGGAGGTTAATGGTGAGAGGGAGCACAGACTGCCAAGACCAAACCAGACCTGATGAGGTTGCACGGCACTCAGAAAAGCACACACCAAGTGGCTTGAACCTCAGGAAGTCACAGTATCTGAGAGAAACGATGTAAAGCAGGAAGCATTTTAGTTATTTATATTTTAAAAGATTTTTGATAAGTGTGTATGTGTGCATGCATGTGCACATGAATGTGTGTGGACATGATTGCGTGTATGTGTGTGTACATGGAGGCAGTATGTGTGTATGTGTGCACACATGTGCACGTGTATGTGTGTGGGCGTGGTTGTGTGTGTGTGTGGGGGGGGCATATACATGTGTGAAGGTGCCCATAAAGGCCAGGAGAGGATGTTGAGACTTTGGTTCCTTATGAGGGAACACTATGACCAAGCTCACGGTTCGGAAGCATGTGGCAGAAGTTCCTACATGGTGGTACAACAGAGAGTGGGGCTGACACTAGGGATAGGCTTCGCTGTAAGTGACCTACTTTGGTCAGCTGAGTCCTACCTCCTAAAGGCTCTCCAGCCTCTCAAAATAGTGCTTCCATCTGGGGAAGAGGCATTCAAAACACAAGTCTGTTGGGGGCATTTCAGATTCACACTCCAGCAGCATATGCTGGTGAAGCTGGGGAGCTAGACTGTTGACCCTCTTTGTAGGAATCCTCACAAGCCACCCTCATCTCCACGTGGACGCTGTGGATGCCTCTAGCTGTAGGTGGCTCTATTTTGAGTCAGAGCAAGAAAAAGCCTTCCTCTCCACCACCCACAGGCGGCATTTAAGGAGCTATGTCTCTCCTAATTGTTCTTTTCCTTTCCCTATTACAGAGAAACAGAAATAGACACCCCTCGGGAAAACCTTCCACTCACCTTTACACACACACACACACACACACACACACACACACACACACACACACTCCAGAAGGTTAGAAGCACAGATGCATCCTGCTTCCTTGTTCAAGTCTAGTTGATGGTGGCTAATGGGATAGATGATTGAAGATTTATAGTGAAAATGACTGTTATAATGCCTGAAACTTACCTGAAATGATAAAATTTGCCCAAATAGTAAAGGCTTATTTTGAAGACATTAATCAGAAATACAATAAAATTGCTTTGTATTACGTTTTCCTTGATTGTAATGCCACAAATATTTTAGAGAAAAACTTCAGATGATAAAAATAAATCCTTACTTTAAATAAAGTTCAATTATTTTCTTGTTATCTGGCAGAGATTCCTTCTATAAACTAAAGCCACAATATAAAGTGAAGTTTACCACACATAGAATACATTTTCAATGACTCCGTTAATACTAATATTGTTTGTGGTGCCAATTTTAAACAATGCTAAGTTATTAAAGATTAAGAATAAAGGATTTAGTTGTTCCTACCCAAATTCTTGTGACACAGAGAAGTTATGTAAATTTCACAAAATTACTCTTTGACTCTAATTTGGAAGCTAAGGTGTCACCAAAAACCCAACACAGTTCAGGTAGCAAAAGTCAGCCAGATGGGGAAATCTTGAGTGGGAAAATGATCACTCTTACACACATGGATTACACATGTACTATGTGGGTAGGTCCATGAGAGCAGAGGAAGTCATAAGCCACATCATGCTAGTCTTAAAGTCTTTTCATCCCTCCTTCTGTACATATGCCACAATTCTCTTAGACCACCAAACATCTGGACTTTACTATATCCTATTATAAATTTTCTCAAACACAAAGTGACACATTTGACAGAGAAAGGAGATTCAAAGGCCCACATATTTAAAAGTGAGTGCATTGTATGCATGCTTTATATGTAGAATCGTGAAAGTCTAACAGAGAATTCCATTTTGGTGTCTTGGAGATGGGCAGGCTTGCAGACATATCTGGGAAGATGAACTCTCAAATGAGGAATTGTCTTCATTAGCTTTGCCTGCAGCCAAGCCTTGGGGACATTTTCTTTCTAGTGATTTTGTGGGAGGTCCTAGCCTACTATTGATGGTGCCATACCTGGGCAGGTGGTTTTGGTTTGTATCAAAAAGCAGCCTGAGCAAGTCATGAGGAGCAATCCAGTAAGCAGCATTCCTCCATGGTCTCTGCTTCACTTCCTGCCTCTGGGTTCTTGCCTTGAGTTCTGCCCTGGTTTCCCTTGATGATGGACTGTAACCTAAAATGTGAAGTAAACCCTTTCCTACCCAGGATACTTTTATAAGCTATCCTTCTCCAGTCAGCAATGTTGTCAGATATTTAACTCATTGATTAGAACTTATCGCAATTGCCACTTCTTCACCCTTTGTCATCCCTTCATCATTAGAAGTCTCCCTGTTCATCCAGAAGCTCTGTCTCTATTATATTCCAATGTTTTCGTTTGTTTGTAGTATCGATAATCGTGAAATGTTACCTTATTTACTACTTATTTTTTCTGAATCACTTTGTTACCAGTGGCCAGGGTCTGGCCTCAGTGTTTAAAAGTGCTTGGAACAATTGGAAAGATTATTTCCAATTTGTAATTCTTAGTTAAAATTTGTATAGTTTGCTACAATTTGTTGGTTACAAGCTCTTAGTTAAAAATTGGAAATAGTAATCCAACAGATATTCTAGATCAATCAATGTTTGCATTTAAAAGATTTGTCCAGGGCTAGTATCTTAGGGTTACTATTGTGATGAGCCACCATGACCAAAAGCAACTTGTATGTGTGTGTGTGTGGGGGGGTATTTCATTCACAGTTCGATATAACAGTTCATCATAAAAAGCTTTGAAGGCATGCAGGGAAGGATCCTGGAAGCAAGAGCTGACACAGAAGCCATAGAGGAGTGCTGCATCCTGGCTTGCTTCCCATGGCTTGCTTTGCCCGCTTTCCTTTAGAATCTATGACTACCAGCCCTGAGATGGCACTGTATACAATAGGCTGAGCTCTCCCCAACTGATTATTAATTAAGAAAATGCCTTACAACTCGATCTTATGGAGGCATTTTCTCAACTGAGGCTCCCTACTACCTGATGACTCTGGTTTGTGTCAAGTTGGAATAAAGCCAGATGGTACAACTGATATTCTGTCAACTTGACACATGAGCACATCACTAGAACATTTCCTTTCTCATTTGATTTTAATTTGAATATTTGAATATTTTAATTTGCTTTGATATTAATATGAATATCACAATATAAAATGTAAAAACTTTAACAGTCCCATGGTCCTTAAAAATTTAAGCACATTAAAAGTTCAAGCTCTTGAAAATATCCATTATCTTCAAAAATCCAAACTGTCTTTTAAAATTTGGAAGTCTTTCAGATGTGGGCTCCTACAAAAATCAAAATCAAGTTAGTACTTTCTTCAAGAGGGGAGAATCAGGGCATAGTCACAACAGTCACAATCTGAACAAAGCAAAGTAAAACTCCAAAAGTGTTAATAACTCAGGGTCCAATTGTCTGAGATTCACTCACAATCCTATGGGCTTTTCTAAGGGTCTTGGGTCACTTCTCCAGATCTGCCCTCTGTAGCACACACATCTTGTCACCTAGACTCTGGCTGACTCCACTCCACTGCTGCTGCTATTCTTGGTGACCATCCCACGAAACTGGCATCTCCAAAACTGTTGGAGTCCCTTGCTGAAATTGGTCCGCACTTTCACCAAGAGTCTCTTCTTAACCCTCTTTGGGGACTTCAGACCTGCCACACAGTGCCAAACCTCCACTGCTCTCTATGGCACTTTCAGGCCTTCAAAACCAGAACCATCTGGGTGACTCTTTCACTATCAAGTTCAGCTGCCAGCATGAGGTACAACCTTGGCCAAGTTTGGAATACAGCTCCTGTGCTGACTCTCAGGAAATACTTTCCAGAAGACTTCACCTCAGCCCAGGTGGTCTCATCTTAATCACTGCTAATTTCTCAGCTTTAGCTGACCAGCACCAAGTATCCCAGTACAAGTACGAAGGTTTCACCTTAGTAGTTCCAGTAGCTTGCTAATCACAGTTGATTCTCCAGCCCTAGCTAACCAGAACCAAAGACACTTCACAAAAAGGGGACTTGTAGAGTCTTTCCTTCCCTCTGAAACATCACAAGCCAGGCTTCTATCATGTACACTGCTCTTTATAGTCCTCTCTTCCACGCCAACAGAACAGCTCACTGAACTCTCAACACTCAATGACTTTTCTACCATGAAGTTCCAAAGTCTTTCTAAAATCATCCCCAAAATAACGTGGTCATGTCTGTCCCAGCAACACCCCACTCCTGGCACCACCTTGTCTTAGGGCTACTATTGCTATAATAAAACATAATGACCCAAAGCAACTTGCTGTGGGGAATGGGTTTATTTCTCTCACAGTTCCTCAGAACAGTTCATCGTCAAAAGCAGTGAGGGCAGGAACACAAACAGGACAGGAATCTGGAGGCAGCAGATGATACAGAGGCCATGGCTTGATCTCTAACTAAGAAAATGCCTTATAGCTGGATCTTATGGAGGCATTTTCTTAATTGAGGCTCCCTCCTCTCTGATGACTTTAACGTGTGTCAGGTTGATACAAAACAAGCTAGTACAGCAGAGAGTAGATTTAGTGGTTAAGAGCATTTGCTCCACAATCATGAGGACCAGAGTTCAGATCCCAGCACTCATGTAACATACAACATATCCTGTTTGTTACCAATGCTCTGATAGTGCCAGAGACACAACAATTACCAGAATTTTCTGGATTCCAGGCTAAGGGAGAAGACATGAGCCTCAGGTCTATGGAGGGATTATGCCTCAAAGAAATAGGCAAAGAGTGATAGAAAATATCACTCTCTTATGCCTTCTGCAATCACTTTTTCCCTGCCCCCACCACACACTGATAAAGATATGCACACAAAGAGGCATGCACAGATGATGGAGGTGGGTCTTGTATCTTATCTGTTGCTTTCATTGGTTAATTAATAAAGAAACTGCCTAGGCCCATTTGATAGGCCAACCCTTAGGTGGGCGGAGTAAACAGAACAGGATTGGGGGAGAAGGAAGATGAGTCAGGGAGTCGCCATGATTCTCCCAAGCCAGCCAGACGCAGGTTAAGATCCTCCCTGGTAAGCGCACCTCGTGGTGTTACAGGGATACTAGAAATGGGTTAGATCGATATGTAAGAGCTAGCCAATAAGAGGCTACAGATAACGGGCCAGGCAGTATTTAAAAGAATACAGTTTTCCGTGTAATTATCTCGGGGCATAAGCTAGAGCTAGCTGGCGGCCGGGAGCTGGGGGTGGCAGGGAAGCGGCCCGCCCCTACTTACTACACACAGACATGCACAGGCAGAGGCATAGGAACAAATTAATAAAAATATTTTTAAAAAACTTTGTCCACAGAATAGCTTGTGAATAACCTTAGCAATTTCTTAATTTGGGACATAATATCTCTAAAGATACTCACACAGAATCATATCGGAGAAAATTTTCAGAAAGACACAAGTCCAGTCAGGCAAGTTAACCGATGTAAAGAATTAACCCACAGATTGAGACACTGACTTTTAGCTAAGATTGAATTCCTTGTAGAATGATGGCTACCACCCAAGTGTCAAGGAAAAGAAAAGACAAGAAGACATGGACCTCCTAAGTACAGCTAAATAGTTTCAGCTGATTGTTCTTGAGATTATAGAAAGAGGAAGGGAGGATAGATGATCACAGAAGGGCGATTCCATTTACCACACTGTTGGGCTTTGGATGTCGAGACAAGAACTAAAAGTGTCTGCTGGAAAAGCTGATTGGAGACTGTGGTAAAAAAAGAACCATCCGAAGGGGAGGGGAGTGGGGGGAGGGGGCGATGTGTGCGAGGAGGGGGAGGGAAATGGGAAACGGGGAGGAGGCAGAAATTTTTTTTTCAACAACTAAAAAAAAAATAAAAAAAGGAACCATCCAAATAATATATCATGTAATACTTAAAGAAATACCATTGTTACCTCATAACTGACATGTTCTCAATTTAAAACATGCTTCTTTGAGACCATATTCTAGTTCCATTGCCGCCAATATAAAATTGGTATTATTATAATATTATTATTATGCAAATTAGCATTCTTTGTGGGAGGGATGATAAGACAAAATTGAATCCATCTGCTTTAATTTATATTTATTCTCTCATCCCCAGATTCACTTTCCCAGTTTTAGGACCTCTAACTTTTATCTATGCTTAAGGCTATATACAGTATGATAGTATTTCCAAATCTTTTTTTATAGCAAGGTAAGATTATTATTATTATTATTGTTATTATTTGTTGCTGTATTAGCTGAAAAGTTGTTCATCAGATTTTGATAACTTTATTTCATTCTCCCTCTCTATTTTCCTGCTTAGTGCATGGGTGTGATGATTCCCTCTTCATCTGAGCTGTTAGGATAAGGATATCCCCTGTGGTTGTCTGTTTGTACACACGCTGGTTTCCAGATGTCAGTGGACTCCCTATTTCCATACTCAAACCTTGACGTGAGGGAGGACTAGATTTTGATCCCAATAAAGTGGCTAGTTTACAGATATCTGTTACCCACTGATAAGCCCAATCTTAACATACATGTTACAGTTTATTTTTTCAATTGCTTCTCCAAAGCTCCTGTGTTTCACAGCTTTATCTCAAGGAGAGCAATGTCCAGAGGTGGGATCTTTAGAGGGGACTAGGTCCCGAGAGTGCTATCCTCTCTGATGGAGTCTACTGATGGAGTCTTAACTTAATGGGCTATTGGGAAGAACCTACTTGAAGGAGTTAATTCGGGGCATATTTTGACGCTGGGTGATCTGTCTTCTGTCTGTCTGTCTCCGTCTCTGTCTCTCTTTCCTCCTGCTGTCTTAATTCATGAGATAAATAGCCTCTTTATCCCCACGCTCCCATTGACATAATGTTCTACTTCACAACTGACTATGCTCTGAAATCTTGGGAAAAGAGAGCCCAAACAAACCTTTCCCCTTTAATATGATGTCTTTCAGATATTTTATATCAGATGGAAAGCAGAATTAACACAATCATTGCTAACTTCAACATTTTATCTTCAAATGAATGTTGGTTTTGAGGTATTCGAGATAGTTATCAGAAAGAATGATGAAACTTATTGGAATCAAAACAAAACAGCACAAAACAAAACAACTTCCTTAAAGAGTCCAAGAATAGAATATAGAAATAAAGAGTCCGGGAATATAGAAACATAAAGTTGTAATCCCAAACACATTTTGCGAGAAAAAAATAAAGCTGGCAGCCACTGCTAATCTTTAACAAACACTTTCTGCCTTAAGGGCAGACATCCTGGCAGGCACTGTGTACAGAAGTAAACTTTTGATAACTATCTCCTGCCTCTCAGCTTCCCAGCTAGGCAGGTACTGGGAACAAAGGTAAGCTTCTAACTATTGCCTATGGGACTCTCTGCTTGTATTCCCTTCATTTTTAACTATCTCCTATGTGACTCTACTCTCTGCCTTGCATTCTTTCAAGGACAGTAAAAAGCGACTGTGTCAGCCACAGGCTTTCATAAACACCATACGTTAACATCCTATAACCAAAAGTTGTGAAACTTAAAGTGTAATGTGACTTTAAGCCTGACTTCAAGGTTGCAATAGTTCTTTGGCCCAAATCTGGTGCTTGATTTTTAAAATAAGAGGAAGCCCCAAAGCAGCCCCCATTGCCACAATTTCAAAAACCTGATCTCTGACTGTGATCACTGCTATATCTGAGAAGCTTTGTGTGCCCCATGGTGAATATTTTTTCTTTCTCTGGAATAAAGTCTGCTTCTGATTTAATAAACTTTGGTGGTCTGTCCCCCATCACTGTGCAATGCCTGGACCCGACATCCCTTAAATATTTCTTGAACTTGCTTGATTTTCTGACCCTTCCTTTCCATTTCTTTTTCATCTCATCCCATTTGTCTCTTCACTTCTTTCCATTCTAAATATCAGTCTTTGCTTTCCTTCATCACGATTGCTGCCAGCACAATCGGCTCCTTTGGAGGAGTTAGAATGAGAACACCCTCAAGGTGCTTGCAGCTGCTTTAGTTCAGTACTTGGCAAGAGGCTTTGAGAGACTCAGCAAAAGGTGCACTTTTTCAGGTGGATCCAGCCCCTCACAGAACATACGGTTTGGCCGGCAGAGCCTGGGCTGAGTTTCAATTCCCATTCATCCCCTTGGCTGTGTTGCCCTGTACAATAAACCCTATGCATATCTTTTCAGCAGGCTAGTCCTTTACCTGTAGGCTTAGCTCACCTATAATAGGCCTGGTTCAAGGAAATAGACGAGGGTGCCCTTGCTCAGAGCGCAGGCATTTGGACTCATAGCAAGTGTCAGCTTTGTTACTGGGTTCTATGCTTAAATATTGACTCTCTTTGTTTATCTTATTCCCAGTTACATCTAGGAATTCTTTCACGGACCCTTTGTTGGTGCATTTACCACCATCATTGACAAACATTTGTTAGTTTCAGCTACCCAAGCTAGTCCTATTAGACATTTATTTTACATTGCTAAGCTCTTGTATCTGTTTGATGCTTATCGTATAATGTTCATAGTCTTCCTAAATCCCCCGAATTATGGGTTGGTGTGGACAGAGACATAAGGGAGAGTTGATGCCACGTATAATAACTTGGAAAATTAATCAAATTCACAGCCATTAGTTAAATATGTTCATTATAGAAACAACCTTTGCAACAATCTTTCATATTTAAATTTTCAAGGGAGAAAATATTTGATAGACTTTCTTATGTGTTTTAAACATATAGTTTTATTTTCATTTTTATATTTGTTTTTTCGTTAATGTGTACAAGTGTTTTGTTTGTATGTGCACCGTGTGTGTAGAACAGACACCATGATGTTTCCCTTACAAACATGTGCAGATAAGTCAGATGTCATATGTGGCACAGTGCATGGCCCCTAGCATACATCTCATAGCCTAAAGCTCAGGGGAACTCTGTTCTTAGGTTCCAGAGGAATTGCCAGTGGGTTTGTCCAAACCATACCTAGAGGAAAATGGTAGTACCTGTTCAAGCAAAAAACACACATACAAGCCTCCGAGGCTAAGGGATTGTTCCCTTTTCCTTTTATACAATCCATTCAAATATCTGTTCAAATGTTGTCTCCTCAAAGAAACTCCCCAGACCACCTCATATGAAATAACACATAGGATCTGCTTCTTTTTCTTTTTTGTTTGTTTGAGTTTGCTCTCCCTGTTATATTTAAAAAGAATATTTCTCTGTTCATCAATCCATCCGCCCATACTCTCTGCCTTTGTGTGTCTCTGTTGCTATATGTTTCTCTCTCCCCCTTTCTGTCTCTCTGTCATATCTGTCTCTTTCCTGGTAGTATGGACTGGTCTTCTCCCTACTGTTAAAGCTGAGAGGAAACAAGGCTTTATGGGCTTCTCTGCTATATCGTAGTTCTCAGGAAAATGTCAGGAAAAAAGAAGGCATGGAAATTCCTTAATATTTGGTCAGCACCCATGGTGCCAAAGTGACGTGTCTGCTCCAATAGACTTGCAGGTCTTTGCTGCTTGCAGCCTCCATAAAGAAGGCCAGGAACATCACAGCTTCATTTTCACTGTCTCGCTTCTCAGAGTACATGGCCTGTGGTGACAACCAGAAAGCAGGTGTGATTTCACAGACCCGTCGCTGTGTGCACTGGCTTGCTTTTAGTCATTCTCCCTTGCCCAATGCCCTTGCACGTGCTGCTCATTTCCTCATTTTCTCCCTGAGGAAATTTATTAGGGCTCATTTCCAGATTTGTCCCCAGCTGCATATGCCTTCTTTCTTCTTCTTTTTGATCTCATCATTCTTCAGCCGCAAGAACAGTTCCTGGGGATTGACTGTGGGTGCTTCCCACACTAACGAGCATTCTGTTGTGCAGCAACTGCAGATCTCCCTGGAGGCTGGCGGGAAAGGCTGCCAGGAATCATGCATTGGAAGCACCCATTCATTTTCCTCACCTGCCAGGCCTAATGAACACAAAATACCACTGTCTTTCAAGGTGCTGCAGCTCAACTCACCCTTGTTTGCAAAGGGCGTTTCAAAGACATTCTGACCTCAATATTGCATATGCAACTGTGAAGAATCTTCCATAGAGTGTTATAGCATGCATACATGCATACTTACATACATGCATGCATGCATACACACATACATACATTCACATATATTCTCATACAATGTCTGGCCTTAAACTTTTTTATTCATATCATAACCCTTTATTTATAATATATATAGTTAGAGAATTCTTGGAACACTTCCTTTTCATTCAAAGTTTACTTTGTGAGATGTGTCAAGCATTGGCCAGTGAGTTTGCTCTCAGTGGCTCACCCAGAGAGCCCCTTTTGACTGGAGTAACCTCCTTCAGCAGAAGTCAGTCTCACCTCAGTTTCTTTGGGGACCAGTGATACACAAGACTCATTTCCAGGGACTTCGCTAAAGAAGTAATTTCAAAGACCCACATCGAAGCACTGGACTGAGCTCCCAAGATCTAGTTGACTAGCAGAAGGAGGGAGAAGATGAACAAGGAAGTCAGGACCGTGAGAAGTTGGTCCACTCACTGGGACAGTATGCCTGATGTAATGGGAGCTCACCAAAGCCAGCTGGACTGGGACTGAACGAGCACGTGATCAAACCGGAGTCTCTGAATGTGGCTGACAATGGGGGCTGACTGAGAGGCCAAGGATAATGGCACTGGGATTTGTTTCTACTGCATGCACCGGCTTTTTGGGATGCACACTTTTCTAGAGCTGGATGGAGTGGGGAGGGCCTTTGACTTCCCACAGTGCAGGATACCCTGCCCTCCCTTAGGACTGGAGGGGGAGGGAGGAGAATGAGTAGGGGAGCAGCAAGGAAATGGGAGGAGGGGGGGAAGTGGAAATTTTGAATGGTATTATTTATAAAGCAATAAAAAATAATCTAACTTCAACTCTCTTGTTAGTGACAGAACTATAAGCAAACCTTTAAGCCCTAGAATACCCTGAGCATGGAACTCTGCCATCAGCTTTGATGTTTCTGTGAGTGTTATGTTATCAGTCTGAAGTCTTTGGCTTCCGATTTAAGGACTCCTGTGGACAGTTCGTGAAAGAGAAGCCAGTGGTGATGTTCAGTGTGGTTTAGTCTAAGGACAAAGTTTGTTTCTTCTCTACTTTGAACTTTTCATTTCAGTCTTTCCTAACATAGATTGCTTTTCCTGGTTATGCCTTATACTTAAATAAAGTTGTCTTACATCTCTTTAAAAAAAAAAATAACTACCATCTCACGACCATGCTGTCAAAACACATGAGACCATGTGGGACATTTCATATTCAAGCCAAAATAAACTGATTAATCTCAATATTAAAAAAAAGAAGTAAGTTCAACCACTCACATCCTGAGCTCACTGTGATTGGGTAGCCTTTTTTCTACCACCTACTTGCCCCATTACAAAGGGAGAGCTATAGGGGAAAGAATATTTAAGTAGCTCTTGCCTTTCTCCCAGCCCTTTACACATGGCAAATATGAGTGATGAAGGGATAAAATGTTGTCAGATAGATAGTTCCTATGACCTTTGAGAAAGATGCTAAATTGGCAAGGTACATATTTATTGTTGATGGTGTTGACCAAAGTTCTAGCTTACTCGAAACGATACTGCCCATGTTGGCCAGAGCCCCTTCCCAACAATTTTATTGGGTAACAAATGAAGTCTATGTCTAAATTCTTTTTATGCCTAGTATACAGAAGTGGCAGATTATAAGGTTTGTTTGAAAGTTTAATAGATTTTTAATCTTGATGCTATAAATAAAATCTCAAAATACTTAAATAGTGAGTCTTTCATTTTCCATTCTTCATGCAAATAACTTGTAGCTATTGTGAGGTTAGGGAGGATCCTCTCCCCCCCCCCCCCGTGACTCTGATTTTCTTCCTCCCCCCCTCTTTCCCCCCCTCCCTCCCTCCCTCCCTCCCTCCCCCCCTCCCCCCTCTCTTTCTTTCTTTCTTTCTTTCTTTCTTTCTTTCTTTCTTTCTTTCTTTCTCTCTTCCTTTCTTTTTCTAAGAGAGGCTTTCTTTGTGTAGCTCTGACCATCCTGGAACTCAGATGGAGACCAGGTTGGTCTTGAACTAAGAGATCTGCCTGCCTCTGCTTTCCAAGTGAAAGATTAAAGGTGTGTGACATTACCGCCTGGCCTTGACTCTGGTTTTCTAAATATCAAATTCTCTGAGCACCCACATCCTTAAAGATTTCCCGTGGTTGAGTTTTAAAGAAAGGATCCCGTACCAGTAAAGGAAGCTTCTCTTAGTAACTATGAAAAGAGTATTCTGTGTCAGAGATGAATGAAGACATTCTCACCAACTCTAGGAAGGAATAGGTTGTGTGGTTGGCACTCACAGCTATTTCTCTAAATAGGAGTGTTAGTGAAAGAAATGAAAAAAAAAATAAAGATTTTTCTAAACCGCCTAGGAAAGAAAATGCTTGAAGATGGTTTAGCATTTTCTTTAGTCTTTAATATTTAAATTAAATCATATCAATGGGAGCTCAGTATGGTGATACAAGTCTATCATTCCAAAACTTGGAGGAACATGAGTTCCAGGCCCTCCTGGGTTGTACAATGAACTCAAGGACAGCCTGGGTTGGGGCACTTAAGAAATTCTATGAAAAATGAAAACTTTCTTCCTACATCATTTTCCCATTTATTCCTATTTTGATGATGTATATTTTCATCTTTGTTTTAGCTCTGTGCATAGCTGCAAACTATTAAATTATATATAATTGTATAGCGCATTACTGCATGTAGCATATATACTATAATTCTGATTTATGGTCTTTCTTGCTTTCCTACTTGGTTGTGAGTTCCAGTAATCACCTTTGTCCTGCCACATGACTAACATAGGACCTGGTGCAGGTGATAATCAATGAAGATGTTGCTGATGCTGAATGAGAGAATTGATTAGCAATTTGGTAGAAGCAAGCTATTATAGTGGTGAGATATTATAGGTCATCTTTGGTTCATCACATGGTGGTGGGGATTTCTAAATTAAAACACAAGCTAGTTATG
The DNA here is from genome assembly GCA_025134845.1 of Neodon shergylaensis. Classification (NCBI taxonomy): domain Eukaryota; kingdom Metazoa; phylum Chordata; class Mammalia; order Rodentia; family Cricetidae; genus Neodon; species Neodon shergylaensis. Next base: position 5,342,670 of record JABTXL010001191.1, read on the forward strand.
CTTGTGGTGTGCAAAATACTTTAAAATAGCAGAGCTTTAAGTGGGGCTGTATTTAGAATGAAGTATTATTATTATTAAAGTCATGAATTGGTACCTCATACTTAATTTTAACAACTAGAAAATTTTAACTGAGATCGCTTTATATAAGTACTCAATTATGGATTTTTTTCTTAAAAAACTTGGTAAGTAAAGTAAATCCACACAGAAATGGCAAGTCACATTCCACAATGTAGATTTTTTTTCGAATGTAGGATTTTAATTCTGGAAGAAGATTTAGCAGAAAAGATCTACTTATAAAAATTAAAATGGATTACTGAATGTCAAAAGTCTTCCTACACTCAGGTGGAAAGTTATTATTTTTAATTTTACACAGTCATAGTTAAAACCTCAAGAGGGAAGTATGTCAGACAGACCCAAAAGGATGTTTCTGCCGCAGTGTGGGGTCATTCTTCTGCATGAGCCTTGCAAGCATGTTGAGTCCTCTCCTATTTTTAAGAGAAAATGACTCAAGCCTTTTCATCTTTCTGTAGATAAAAACACAAAATGAAAGAAAAAAATCACCTCTGTGTTTTAGTTTCTGGCACTGTGGTGTCATATATGTTCATGAATGTGAAATTGTGAATCTCCATGAAAGAACTGCAGGCTTTCACGAGGGCTTTGAATTATTGCCTAGAAACGGAGTCTGCCATACCCTGATGCTATTGCATGGATGACCTGTGTCACGCGCACTGTTTGTACTGACTGTATGGCCGTGTAAGCCACGGTGACGATTCTGCTCTCTGCCGGGTATGTGTTTGTGGTTGTATGTTGCACACTTCCAGTTTCTGTTTGCTCTTCATTTCACCATGGGGTGCTCTACTCGCTGCCCGGGCAGCTGAGGCTGGGTTGGCAGAAGCAGTGACCCTGAGGCTAGATTCTCAGTTCACCTACAGCTCCAGCCCTCGTTTATGTGAAGCAGAACACACCAGTGAAGTAAGAAACATGGTATGAGGTCTTCCTCATACTAAACCTCTTTTGACTAATCCATTGATCGCCATGACCTGTGTTTGAAACTGGTTCAACGGCCTTAAATCAGCTGTCAGAAAATAATAAGATTTTTCTGCAGAAAGAAAAGAAGGAGAAGATGTGGGTGAGAGGAGAAGCAACACATCAGGGTAAGCATGGAGGCTTTTGAAAAGGTGAAAAAAAAAACAGGTGATCAAAATATGTCTCTCTGTAGCATGGAAACTCACAGCAAATCTTAGCTAACTGTGTGTATAAGGCTGTCACATTTCTGGGCATCCTTGGCACATATCCCTGTGGTTTCATACATTAAAGCAAATACTTGAATTTTTTTGAGCATCAATGAAGCATTCGTGAGAGCTATGTGTGCTTTGACAGTACATAGGCGCTCATTGAGATTTATATTCCAGGTGCCACTTTGGCACTAGCTTAGCGTTTGAGCATTGAAAAGTTCACATTACCAGGGGGTGCCCTAGAAACATTTCTGCGTTCATACTTTAAATATCAGTAACATACAGGGGCCAACGTAGTCAATGAAGTATGCATCTGATGTTTATTGCAGCTCTTTGTTAGGGGACACGAAAGATAAAGATACACTGAATTTTGATCATGAGTTTCTCTACTTGATTTATTTGACTTCAGTATTTAAACATAAGTAAATATTTAGGAAACATAACAGCAGTAACTTGAGTAACTCAGGGCATATACTATACTGTTTCACACCAGCTAAAGGACTCAAGCAAAAACAAATGCAATTTGATTTCCCCCTGAATATAATGACACCCATTTCCTCTTTTCTGTTTAGTGAAGCAAATCTGCAGAGATAACCAGATAATAGCATCATGTGGGGGCTCAGTAGCTGCCCTAAAACTGTGAATTCCTTACAGAAAGGAACTCTAGCCTTTCCCCATGTTGAATCCCACACAGAGATAGACAGAAAGGCTCAATAAGTGTATCAAAAGAGGTGTTTTTATAGGGCTTCTATTCAATAAGAGAGTACTCTTTATAGGAACACTCCCCAACTTTCCTTCAGCAGGCATATAAGAAATATGTGTGTCCTGTTACCAGAGATTTGGCTCTAAACTATGCAATCAGTAAAGTGCTACATATACAAGCTGTAGTGTGCTTGTGTTCATGACACAGAATGCCAGCAATCAGAAGCCAGAGATGAGCTTTCGGTCAGATGTGAGGGAGAAGGGATCCCTGGAGAAGTCATGGCCCAGTATCATGGGTAAGGCGGTGTCTGATTGTAAAAGAGTTGGTGATAACTGAAGGTTATAAACTCCTCTGTGGAGGGTGGATTGAAATACTGGACCAATACCATATTCTTCCCTATGGACAGGCAAATTATAGACCTTGATTTCTAAGCTCTCTGCTGGTGTCCCAGTTAACCTCCTAGGCAAATTTCTCTTGATCTTTTAAAAAGTCTCCTCTGACTGATTCAAAACATCTATTATTTGTTCTTACTAGGAAAATAATGACTTTTAAGTTGTAAAGTGTGTGTGTGTGTGTGTGTGTGTTTGTGTGTAGTTGGATACAAGGGTATAGGATTCACACTGAGTAAAAAAAAAGTCCTCAGGTGTGAAATGATTTTAGTCATAATCTAATTGGGTCTGTCACTCTATAAAGATGTAGCTACCAGATATTTCCATGTGAATGCTGGGAAGGTTTGAGAAAGGTATAAGTCATTACACTCTCAGTAAGGAGTAAGTGATGAAGGTCTGGAAACAAGAGCTGGGGATGAGGCAAGAGTGTGAGCATGCTCTGCTCTGAGCATCCAGTGAGTTTGCTCTGGGGAGTTCTTGTTAACTGAACAGGACAGAGAGCTGATGTGCCATGTGGGATATTTACCAGGTTATTGGAAATGGTAACATTCTTACTTCACATGATTTATGAGGAGTACTTTGATACATTTGACATTTCCTTTATAAAAGATAGAGTTCCTTTCAGATAGCTCAGGTTCATTAATCAACTAACTTCTTTGAGTGTCCTTCCTTGCAGCATCTGTTCATCACAAACAGAGAGGGGTTACATCCATGCTCTGAAATTCTTACCAGTCTTACTTCAATGCCACTGTTTCTGGCATAAGTGATATTCCTCCTCCTCCTCCTTCTCCTCCTCCTCCTCTTCTGGAAAAGGTTTCTCTTTGTAACAGTCTTGGCTGTCCTGGAACTTTCTCTGTAGATCAGGATGACCTCAAATTCACAGAAGTCCACCTTCCTTTGCCTCCTGAGTGCTGGGATTAAAGGTGTGTGCTGCCACAGCCCGATTTTTTTTTATCCGTATCCAGGTACATACAAAAGTCCTTAAGATCCAGTGGAACATAAGCATGCAAGAGGCACTTTGCCTTTGACACCTCTGTCCGTTTTGGAAAGAATTTCTACTTGAACAAACATAGCGAAGCCAAGTATCATGAATGGTGGTTAAAAGACTAAGAACTAAACACATGATTAAAACCACACTTGTGCTGATTTCAGGTGGAGAAACCTAGCAATTATACAGTCATTACTCTTTGCAAAGCTACGAAACACTTCCTTTGCTTGATTTTAAATTGTTCTGTATTTTTAAAACATATTTTCCTAATCCCAGCACTCGGGAGGCAGAGACAGGCGGATCTCTGTGAGTTCGAGACCAGCCTGGTCTACAGAGCTAGTTCCAGGACAGGCTCCAAAGCTACAGAGAAACCATGTCTCGGAAAACCAAAAAAAAAAAAAAAAAAAAAAACCATATTTTCCAAGTATGAACAAAGTTAAAAATGAAGAAACAATAGGCTTTGTGATGCTGTTCTCGGCTGTCAACTTGACTATATCTGGATGAAGTATAGTCAAGAAATGGAAGGCTCACCTGTGAGAGATTTTCTGCTTGGTTGGAGGTGGATTAATTCACTTCTAGTCCAGAACTTTGAGATGCGAAATCAGACCTGTAGTCTGGATCTTGAGGTGGGAAGGCATACCTTTAATATGGGCTATGCCTTTTGCTGGAAGTCTATGTAAGTACATAGAAGAAGGGAAATTTTGCTCTGTGCCTGCTTGTCGTCTCTTGCTAGCCCATCCATTCCTTCACCAGCATAAGAGCCTGCTTCTTCAGAATTCCAGTTTATACAGAAGACCAGCTGAGACATCTCGCCTTGTTTACTGATTCTTGGACTTTCTGCTTACAGCTAGCCATTATTGGATCAGTTGGACCACAGCCTGTAAATCATTTTGATAAATACCAAATCTATATTTTTATCTATCTATCTATCTATCTATCTATCTATCTATCTATCTATCTATCTATCTATC
>JABTXL010001191.1:5350795-5375150 GCA_025134845.1 Neodon shergylaensis
TATCTATCTATCTATCTATCTATCTATCTATCTATCTATCTATCTATCTATAATCTATTTATCTGCCTACCTATCTATCTACCTACCTACCATTTATTTTTTAGACAAGATCTCACCATGTAAGTCTAGGATGACCTAGAACTCAGGGTGGGCCTCTCACCTCAACATCTTAAGTGCTGGTATTACATATGGTCTACCATGCCTAGCTGAGATCACCTTTGCTTAATATTAAATATCAGTGGCCTTTGGGGTCCAGCCACAAGGTTCTCTTTAGGGTGCAGGAAGCAATAGGAACTTACAGTATCTAAGAGCAAATGAATTCTCTCACACTGTACTTTTCTGAACAAGTCTCTTTATTCTTCTGCCTCTATTCTAATTCTCCTGTCCTACTTCTAACTTATCCCTGCTTCTCCTCTAGCCTAAAAACTATCTCTCTTACAGGAGACTTGAACTGATAAAAAATTACAAGAATTACAATTCTTCTCATTGGTCAAAAGCACATTACCGTAGCAACAGAAGGGTTTCACTGTTTCAGGAGAAAACTGTGAGCAGACGGGGTGGACACAATGTCAAGTGACAAACTTTGAGACATAAATCTATTGTCCGCAGACTTGGAAAGCTAAGAATTGGCATGCTTTTCTCAGGGTGCTTAGTGTAGCGCCTTGGTTGGACATCTGTGACTTTGACCTTTTGCATAGCTGTAGAGTTTTAAACTTATGATTTATTTACAAAAAGTTTTAGTCTAGTTTGAACTTTTTCTGAGATAAAAGTGAACTAATTTTGTGCAGTTAGTCTGAGCAAAAGGAACAAAGAGGCTTTTAAGTGTCTACAGTCCTCATTGGATAATAAATCTAGTTATGAAGCATGTCCTAGTATGTTTTCTGTATATCAAAATTATACAGATAGATGAAAAGTCATCTTCCTGACCATCCACAGATAGATGTGTACCTAGTAGATTGAATATTTTCATGAGATAAACACGGAAGCGTGGGAAAATACCCAAAGCTGTTCTCAAGTGGCACATGAGAGAAATTAGAGATACAGAGTCAGTGATCCTGTAAGCCTTGATGGACAGGATTAGCTCCAGCAGGGTCTGGTGGGTCAACACCTGAATTATCAATTGCCCTATGCTGTATATTTCCACAGCCTCTGACATTTAAGGTGTCAACCTCTAGTTTTAACGTAGAGATGGTCCAAACAGGTTTATGGAAGTGACTGAATCAAACAGGAGAGTAACTTAGGTAGAGGGAATATGTAGTGTGAAAGTTTCTAAGTTTGGTGTATTCAAAAAAAATTAAGCAATTCCATGGCTTAGTGGTTAAAAGTGCACAGTGGTCTTGCCAAGTTGGATTCCCAGCACCTTTGTCAGGCGGCTCACAACTGCCTGTAACATCATATGCGCAGGAACTGGAAACTGTGCTCATAAATGTTTTCTGTGAAAGGCTCTTATTACCTGGTGGAAATCGATTGGACCATAGATTTTTCTGTTGCCCTTTTATCTTAGATTCATTTATGACCATGGAGAAAATACTAAATAGTCCAGCAGGAGGAATATGTAGAGCCATTTCTACTGCCTCTTGAATGTCATTGCAGTTTCACTGACCATGTAGTGATAGCAACTGACCTGAATATTGAGTTTAAATTACCCAGATGTTCCCAGTACTTTGTTTTATTTAGGAAGAAGCATTAGCTCCAGTCAGCGTGGGCTGTACATTACTCATGTATTTCCCTCTACTGGATGACTTTCTAAAAAAAAAATTCATAAAGAAAGAGAGAAGCAATTTAACAAATGATTCTCCTTTAATTTCCAAAGGGTGTTCCCCAGAGTTATTCTACTGGCTATCTTTCAGGCTTTATATCACAAAGCATTAGCCTTTCTAGGTCACTGCACTGCAACTCAGCCTAAAATTAAAATCATAAATACTTAAAGCCTTTACTTCTACAGCCTTTCAAAGCTAGGCTAAATCGACGGCTTCCTCGGCTACTTTATTGTGCTCATTTGTTTGAGAAACAGCGTTTTGAAAAATACTTCTTGGAAGCAGAGACACTAGGAGGATAAGTCACACAAGGAAACAATGTGCATGTTACTATTTTCCTTACCCACTTACTCCTGTTTAGTTTCAGGACTCACAGGATCCTGTGTCTATTCTTAGGGGGAAGGAATTGGTCACCCACACTAACAGACAAAACAATACTGCAGTATGGGAGCGGTTGCAAGGCTGAATCTCTTAGAGCATCTTTCCCAGGACTTCTCCACAGAAGATCATTAATAGATATTGGGTCTCTGACACTGAGTCTAACATACATGGCCCCTTGGCCTGCCTGCTGACACAGCAGATTTTACTGGAGCAAAGCCTCCCTGACTTCTTGGTGTACTCCACTGTCAGACATTTAGCAATCCTCTCATTTTTATATGCTCCCTCCTGCAGGGCAGTGTCTATACACAGGAACCATATTTCCCAGAGGCCTTGCTAGCAGGTTTGATGATTTGCTTTTCCAATGATAGCCACTTTTGAGATTTATGGAGGAAGAAAAAAGAGAGGAAAAACTATTTGTGCTCTTCTAGAAAGAGATGCCTGGATATGCACCTTGACAGGAGAGATATTTGATGCATGATGGCAGGTGAACTATTTGGAGTGGAGTGGCTGGGTGAAGTTGGAATATCTCCTTACTTATTGAAGCCTACAGAGACCATTCTTCTTGTTTTCCTAATGGTTTCAAGTTCCTAATTCCTTATTAGGAAATTAAATTAATTTTTTCTTAATGCACCCATTCTACTTGAGAGAAACTGTGGGCACACCCAGATTGGCTAGAAAAAAATGACTCGGGGGTCAGAAGGGGACTATCAGGACCCATTGTGTAATAGACTGCCTTTTAAGAGCAAAGTCATAAAGTGGCAAAAAAAAAAAAAAACTCATGCCAAAAGATACTAAGGGCCTGGGAATTTGAACTAAGCTGGAGAAAATTCAACCTAGCCTAGTAGGATGTTTGATTTTGGAAACTGTTTGACCTTGGAGAAGTTATATAAGTTTTCTGTGATCATCTGTAAAAGGAAGCTAGAAACAGAACCTACCTTATAGGGATAGTACGTGATTTAAGGAACTAATATTTATAAAGTAAAAGATCTGAGATAGGGTAGTACTACATGATTTTCTTTAAGTGTTGGTTATAGATGCATAAATTTATATGTTGGGACAAGAGATGAAAATGTCATAGATGTCCATTATCTAAAGAATGGATAAAGAAAATGTGGTACACCAACATAATAGACTACTGTTCTTCCATTTGAAAAGATGGAAATCCTATCGCTCACAGTAACATGAGGCTGGAGATTATTGTGCTAAGTGAAATAAGCAGGGCACAGAAAGACAAGTACTACAGGCTTTCATTCGTATGTCAACTCTGCAAAACTGATCTCATAGGCATTGAGAATAGAATGATTGTTCCTAAGGACTGGGAAGAATAGGAGGAGAAAGGAAAGACCAGGGGAATCAGTCAATGCACTAACTTATGGTTGGATTTAAATAATAACTTCTGGTACTCTAGAATATTCAGGGATGATAATTTATTGTGTATTTAGGAAAGCAGAAAAAGAGTTCTGAATGCTTTGTCCCATAGAAGACTGATAAATGTCTGAGGAGATGGATGTGTAGACCATGGCCTAAATATTAGATAATGATTACATGCATTAAAACATTACAGGGCACACAGTAAATATGTATGTTAAATATTTTATGTCAGTCGATATAAATTTAGAAAAACAAATAAAAATAAAACATAGGCTAAAATGCATACATTGATAATTCCACTGGTGTTCTTGGACAGCTAGACTCTAGCTGCTGTGCTTTACAGTCAGGAATTTAGGACATTTTGAAACTGTGTTGGTGACCCATGTGACAATAATATCAGGAAAGCAACAACTGCAGGCCCTGAGTTTCTTTTTCAGGCCAGGCAGCTCCCGAGTTCAGGTTCTGTCTAGCAGCCCACCTCAGCTGAGGGTGACATACTGTTCTGTCACTTCTCCATTCTCCTACTTCATGGGCGTTGGCTCTGAGTGACTCAGTGCTGCTCATACAGAACCAGGCACACTCTCAAAGGATGAAGCTTTTCTACCCTCAAAGAGGTTCAAAATAGCATAGTTGAGAATGCAAAGGGATTCCAACTGAGGAGCTGCCAGCACATCCCAGACAAGGGCATCATCCCCAGTACACACTAGTGGCCTCGGAATAGCTACCTTGAACAGGATTGTTAGGTTGATGCACTTAGAAGGGTAAAAATACTATTTAAGAATTCCATACATGTGTATAATGTGTTTTTATTAAACCAATCACTTGTTCTTTGCCCTTCAATTTGTCCCCATTCCTTCCAGTACTTCCCCTGCTTCACTAAGAAAGCTTTTTAACTGGATGTCTTTTGCTCTACTGCATATCAGTATCGTACTGTGCACCCTCAGCACGAGTACATAGACCATGTGTATACAGGTGACCTCAGAGGCCAGAAGAGGGCACCAGATTTTGATTCCCTGGAACTGGAGTCACAAATGGTTGTAAACTTTCCTGTGGATGTTAGGAACTGGATGTGGGTCTTTTGAAAGAACAGCAAGTGTTCTTAACTACTGAGCCATATCTTCCAATCCTGTTATTATATCTTAAAATGATATAATCAGACAGTTTTACATGGATGGTTCAGATGATAAGTGTTATGATTACTTAAATATTTTAATTATTTTTATTTTAATTATATTTGGTCTTATTTTTATTGTTTTCTTCAAATAATTTCCAGTAGCTAAAATTATACACAAACATCTACTAAGAACTGTTTGAAAAATGTTAATTTGCATGTTTCATTCAAAAGTGTCTGAAACTTATCAATAACTTACTTTCCTCTCAGTTAAAGAATATTTTATATTGATGATATTTCCCATTTATATGTCCAAACTTCCTAGACTTTTAGTTCAATCTTGATATTTTGTACTCTAAAATAAATTTTGTTATTGTTTTATATATTCAATGTTTGCTGTTTATCCATAAGTTCATGCAGTTTTCACACCCATATTTGTCTCAGTTAGTTAATATAATATATTTGAGATTATTCTTTTTTCAAATTATTACTCCTTGGCTCTGTTTTAGTATTAATTTATTTTTGTTAATCTTTTTAGTCTGAAAATGCCATTATTTTAACCATCTATGAAAGAATCTTGTTGTTGGCTATTTAGTTCCCTGCAGGCAGTGCTTTCCTCCCTGTACTAAAGATAATTCTATTCTACTGTCTGTTGTACAAATATCAACTTAAATCTTGGTCCACTTTATGTCTTCTTTGTATCTATTTGATTTCAAAATGTTCTTTCTCTCTTCTGTGCTTCGTAATTTCAGTAATGGGATATAAATACCTTTTTATTTACACCACTCAAGAGCTTTTGGAGTCCCTCATTCTCTCACCGGTTGTGTCTTCTCTCAGGCTTCTGCCTGTGCCTGACTGGTCTCATATTTTGAATCTAGTTTCTCTCTGGTTATGGGTTCTTCCACACTACAGCCCCAGCCATCTCCAAAAATAGTGTGCTCACATATGAGGTGGCTGGGCTTGCCCCCTTTCAATGGCTTTATAGAAAGTTAACAGTGTTCCTGTATTCCTGAAAATGCAATTCATATTTTAGAAAAGGGAAAATTAGTAAGTTATCAAAGCACTACAGGTGAATAGATCAATCACTTCAAGTTTCTGAGATCATGAAAGGGGCATGATGACATTAGAAGTTGAGGACAGTAGAGTGACTGTGGATGGTTTGACCTCTGACTCTTTTAGGTGAGTTGTCAGGGCTGGCACATGCAGAGACAGAGTGAAGAGGAGATTGGAATGGTGGGGAGGATGACTCAGGTTGCAAATAGGGAAGTGAATAGAGTGTAAAGACTTAAGAGATAGCTTTAGGATTTGATTAATACTTGACAAGTCTCTGTGGCCCAGACAGAATAAGAGAAGAGAAGGGTTGTAGCAGATATGACAAGTAGTGAAGATGGATCTTTCAAGCTTTCATCAGTGGCCTCTATACTCTCTGTGTGCTCTCTGGCTTCCTCCTCCTTCTCTCTGCCCAGAAGATCCATTGATGTGATAGGTTCCCTGGCAGGAAACACAGAGCCACAGGCAGTAAATCTGCGGGAGGGAGAGGTGTCTGGGAAATTTCTGCACTGCCTCTGTTTGAGGAGTCACTATGGATGGCTGTGTCCTTCATTCAAGGTCACACTTCCTGACAGGCACTTCATTGCGTGCAACTCCTTTTCTTTCCCTCTATGATTCCCAGATCCTTCTTTGACCCCCACAGAACCAGCAGCACCACAGTCTTCCCTACCTAATGACTCTGGTTGTCAATCAGTTGTGAGTTTCCACATTCTGCTAATGCTTCTTCACTGAAATCTACCCCAAAGCCCACTCTGAAAAGCCTTTTCCTGGGAGGTCCTAAGCAATGCCGTAAATAAGTCGCAGTGGTGATGATGATTTTTGACAAGCCTCTGAAGGCTTTGAAGGTGGTCCATTGTATGGTGTCAATCTCAGCTCTAAAATCACTGGCTCCATGTGAGGAAAAGAAGCTAGGTGGGAGCAGGACTCAGGACATTGGCTCTCAGGGATCTACGCTTTCTGGTGACTAATGACAGAAATATCACAAGTGTGGAGCAAGTAGATGAAAAGAGGATAAAAACATATTCTGATAGATAGATGATGGATAGACAGGATGTCTACATATGTCTAGGTAATGGAAGTAAGAAAGACAGTTCTAAATGTGGAAGCCTCCAAAATATGAATGGAATATAAAAGACTAGGTGTTGCATAGGAACTGGGGAGGAAGAGGAAGGGCTGGCTTTTAAAAGTTGGGAAGGTGAAGAAAAACAATAAGAAGAGAATGAGAAGTATCAGACAGAGTTGAATGGAAAAAGTCAGGAGACTCTGGGTTCCAAAGGTTAAAAAGAAAAAGGAATGCTCAACATGCTAATTGATTGGATTAGGCAAGGTTAGGCTCATTGCTGACTTTGTCGATATTGTTGGTGGAATGATAGGCACAGACTCCCAATCAAAGGAAGCTGAAAAGAGAAAATTCCAAGAAGTTTGGATAATGGGAATGAACTATCACAGTGTGGTACTGCAGAGGGATGGAGTCAGGCACAATATCCATTGTTCTATTTTTTCAAGTAAGAGCTAAAGGTAGCTAAAATACAGGTAAATCAAAGTCAGTATTTCAAAATGTAGTTTGTAATGACCTTTATCATTAGGCTTAAAGGGAAGTTGATAAGAGGTCGTCCTGGATGCTGAGTGGTGTTTTATATCATTGTGGTGACTTTATGGAGCTTGTGTGTTTTTCAGTCAGAGAGCTACATTACACAGTGTTTGTTTTTGTATAACAGTCATGGACCATAGGTTCTGTGTCGGTACACCAGAGAAGAGAAATATGCAGATGCAACTGTGTGTGTATTAGACCTTTCTAACATTCATTCCTACCTTTTCTTTCAATTTGCTGAACATTTTTCTGTGTTGTTCACAATTTTTTTTCCTGAACACTTTTTAATAAAAGTTTCTTGGGCTATAGGGATAGAGGAGAAGGCTAACTGGGAAAACAACAGACAGTTAGATTGATTTTTATTAGAAGGACAAAGAAATAATATCTTTTCAGAGGGAAATATCCCAAAGGTACAAAAATCCCAGGAAAAGAGGAAAGGGCCATTAAAGAATAAGTTTGATATGTTGTTTGAAGGGATTCTGGGATTTTTGTAGTCTGTGATTTTGGGGGAATGAGCAATAAAACAGATAGCTTACAAAGATCTCATACTGTTTAGAATATAAAAATCAAAGTAAAACAAAAGTTTTAGTGTTCTTCTCTCAATCTCCTTTGGCACTTTGGTGAAATTTCAGTAGACCTCTCCAACTGTTTTTCAGATGGCAGAGTAATATCTCCATTGATTGGGAAGCTGTGAAGTCTGGATTTAGTAGCTCTAAACTATCGTGGCTGTCATTCTCTGATTCCCATTTCTCTCATCTACATGATGTCTTCCTAATTCACTTGGTAATCTCAACACTCATGATAACAGCACTAACTAACACCTCTGTGCAAAGCAGGGGCCTCATCCATGTGAAGACACCCTGATTTCTACATTAGAAGAATTTCCACATTTTCTGATTAAAAAGTTTTTCATTTTTTGATTAAGGAACTTCATCATCCCTGACTTTTATTTGGGGATAAATTATACTAATTATGATAGAGTTTTCAGTTAGGAACTACTCATTGAGTAACTAAAATAGTCCTATTCCAAGAAAGGAAGGATAATTTTTTTGATTCTAATCTGGATCTTTTTAAAAAAAATCTCTCTAGAAATCCATATTTATTTTCTGGTGTAATATTTGATCAGGTATTTATCTGCCAGGAAACTGAAGAGTAGAAAAGTTGTGTGATAATGAATGCCAAAGACAACGGATGATGAACCTGCACATTATAATAATCTTGGGAAAAGTTGGTCAAGATGAAAAAGGGAAAATGAGTCTGAAATATTACATAGCTAGCAGAAAATAATACAAAACTTATGGTGACTTAGAAGTTGTGAACTAGAACATAGCACTGATTGTCAAACAAAGGCATTTAGAGTAGGAACAAAGCAAGATGTCTGGATATACCATGATCTCCTTAGTCAAGAGTGAGGTACAGTAGGCATGAGAGGCTAATCACAGCATGAATTTGAAAAAAAGATTAGCAAGGACCAGAAAGAAAATGTTGTAAGAATGGGTTGATGGAACTGAGTGGTTGTGTAGCAAGGCAATTCATATTTATTTCTTTGGCAGAACAATTGTGTGTGAACAAGTGTGGAGGCCAGAATTTAACCTACAGTATGTTTCTTCAGTAGCTGTTCACATTTGCTTTTTATTTTTTATTTTTGAGAAAGGATTTCAAATCATCCTGGAACCCAACAAGTTGACTAGGATGATTGGGAAACCTCTCCCTCCCTGGTGCTGAGAGCACAAGAACACACCATTGCACCTGACTTTTGAACAGAAGTTCTGGAAATCAAACTCAAATTCTTAGGCTTGATGAAATCACTTTATTGGATGAGCTACCAACCTATCCACATTTATTAGAACATTGATATTCCACACCTGTTTGGATATAAACTTTCATAGTGGAGTTCCTACAAAGCACAATTAAAAATTGTCTTCTGGGCTGCAACACTGCAATGGCATCTTCTTACCTTGCCTGGCTTAGGAACCCAATCTCTTTGTAATTATCTGCTGTGACTCCATCTGCATGAAAGATGCCCTTCTCTAGGAGATGCTCATTCCTTTTTTTCTTAGTGTCTATAAAAGTATCTGGCACAAAGAGATGCTCAGAAATCATATACATACAAGTAACATTAGATGGACTGAGATTATATTTATACACACACACACACACACGAATGTGTGTGTAATAACAATTAAAGCAAGAGGCCAGAGAGCATAAATTTGAAAGAGCGTAAGGGGCCCTATGGAGGAGCTGGAGGGAGAAAGGGAAAAGGAAGAAATGATGTAATTATATTTTAATTTCAAAAAGTAAAAAATTGAAAATAACCATGTTATAAGTATGTACACACATGCACATGAATGCAAATATATATGTGTACACATACAGAACTTTAACATGAGTGCTGCAGTTTTACTTATTTTATTACTCTAGAAAACAGCGTGCAGTGATTTGTGACAAGAAAGGGAATGCCTTCAATGGTAACACTGAAGTATGCCTTCCAGATACAGGATGCCCCAAAATAACTTCAGTTACAGAAAATGGTCCTTTTGAGTGTTTGTAGCAACTTTAGTACATGGAGAAAAAAGCCAGATGACATGGAATTAAATAGCCAACACCACCAACAAAAAAGTTGCTCATATATTGATAAAATAATGGCATTTCAGACTAAATATGTTTAATAAAATAATACTAAAACATAGCTGATGAATAATTCAAAAATGATCTCAAATGTATTCTATTAACAAATTAAGACAAATATAGGTATGAGAGCTGCATGAACTTATTGATAAATAGTAAACATTTACTATATAAAACAACAAAATTTATTTCAGAGCTCAATATATCAAGATTGAGCTCAAAGTCTAGAGAATTTTGACAATCAGCAGTTCATAAAGGCCAGGGTATTTGCCAAAAGCTAAAACCTCCACATTTCAGATGAAGCTCTATTGAAAGAGCTAAGTACACCTACATGCTGGGTCTGCCTTTTGCTAAATATGCTATTGAGTTTGAATGAACTTTTAATTAAGAAGCATCATTTTACACTTCAGAGTTTATACTTTTTATCCTGGTTTGGGTAAAATGAAACCACCCTTTCATTAGGTATCCCAGACAGGATTTTTTTTATTGCACAAAATGATCAAGATATTCTTAAATGAATGAGTCTAACATGAATGCAAACATGGTATTATATTGATTTAGATTAAAATTAGGATAGTCACTGAAAAATTAGAATTAAAGCATATAAGATAGAGGGCATAAAAGGAATTGTTGAAAATAAGCAAGACCATGATTATCTTATCCAAAGTGATCTGTATGTGTATCATTAAAAAAACAAGTTGTATTGGTGATATTCTGATGACTTATGACTGAAATAATTTCCAGGCAAACATTGTTGCTTAGCTTACTAGTTACCTAAAATGTTATCAGTTCCAAGCTGGAGCTTCCACTTAATTTTGAATGCTGTCTGACAAAATGAAGCACAAGAGCAGAAGATCCAAGAAGCTGAATGAGCTCAAGATCACAGCATCTTCTGAGTGAGTGCCAGAACAGCCAAAGATACACAGAGAAACCTAGTCTCAAAAAACAAAAACTTAAAAATAAAAATAAAGGAAATAGAGTTTAAAGTAAAGCCATGTAAAAATACAAAGTACACAGACTATGGATACTGTATGTCATTGTGTTGTTTTTGAATTATTTGAATGCAGAGGAAGGAGCAATAGCTGTTAAAAGACATTTGATTATAAATGCTGCTGGATTAATCCAACATATATATTTGGAAAACATCTTGATCTTAAAATTTAAGTTACAAGATATGCTACTTTGGAGAAGAGGTTTTGCTTTTTGTTTCCACAGGAAATGAGAGGCTGTGGATTCATTCTGAATTAAGAAAAATAAGGTTTGATCAAGGAAGAACCCTTAAGAAATTTCTGATAAAAACAGATGGCCCAGATGTCTGAGTTCTACATTGAGAACACCTTCAAGACTGCTGGCTGAGGTGATCAAACCTCACAGATATTTCCAGTCAGGACTTGACCATAATCTTAAATTTTCTTTAGGTCCCCATAAGATTATCAGCATCTCCAATCAGCATGAAGTAGCTTGGAAAACTACGTCCACATTCCCAAAAAATGGATTATGGATTTTTATCTTTGTTTAGAGTGTTGGTTATAAGATGTTATAAATAATGGTCAGATAGAAAGCTAAACAAGGGAGATTAGATTCAGAGCTTATGTTTTGAAAAAAAAAAGTGTGGGTAGGGAACTGCTGTGGGACAATGGTTTTGTACTTTGTGAAGATGTGTCACTTGTATTTTAATAAAATGGTGGTTGGCTAGTAACCAGTAAGGAAGTATAGGCAGAGTGAGTAGACAGTAAGTATAGATGGGGCAATGAGAACATGAAAATTCTGGGAAGAAAAAAGACTCAGTCTGTAATCATCAACCAGACACAGAGAAAGCAAAATGAGAGCGCCTCAGTGATGGAAGGTACCAAGTCATGTCGCTAACACAGAAAAGAATTATGGGTTAAGATGTAGAAATTAGTTAATAAAAAGCCTGAGCTAATAGGCCAACCAGTTTGTAATTAATGTAGATCTCTGTGTTTGTTTCTTTGGGACTGAACGACTGTGGGACCTGGTGGAACAGAAACCTCTGTCAGCATATTTTCCCTAACACTCTGTGTATAAATTTAATTTACATCCTAATTCAACATTTATGAAAAGCTATAGTTCAGCCCCATGCTCTCAATTTTGACATAATCTATTCCATTTTATGATGGAAGAAGACTGTACTTGGAGGTTTACTAATGAATTGGAATTTGTTGAGAAAGGCATGTATAGCTTTTGTTTATCTGTTTTCCATTGGAATAACTCCAGACTTATTCATGCAATGATTGTGTTAGCCTGCTCATTGCAAACTGATTGCTAAGGATTTGAAACCAAGTGAATGACTAAGGTGCAAACTATGCTTTCAGAGAAGCTGTGTCTAGTGAAAGAGGTGGACATTCATGTGTAAAGGATTAAAAAGCCACAGACATCCCCACAGGAGTGGGGCATTTGTATTGTTGTGGCAACTCTAATTCATGTTATTTCCCGGTATCTAATATTATCATCAGTATTGTCAGTATTAGCAGTGTCAGTGTGCTATATTGTATTCCCAAAATTTGTCAAACAGAACTTTGCTACTCCTTCCTCTAACAAATAGATTATTTCTTCTCTTGCTGACTTTGGATGAGCTGTTGTAGTGACTTTAAAATTCAAAATGGAGAGCTGGATATAGTGGTGCATGTTTTTAATCCCAGAATTTGGGAAGCAGAAGCAGGAGGATTTTTGAGTTCAAGGCCAGCCTGGTCTACAGAGTGAATTCCAGGACAGCCAAGACTACATAGCCAAACCCTATCTCAAAAAACACAAACCCAAACCAAAAGAAACAACAACAAAACAAGCAATCAAAGACATAAGAGAAGCAACAGTGTGCAATACCTTGCACCAGATTATTAGAAAATGTAATATAGATTCCATCTGGCTCTTTCTCTCTGGGGTTACATTCGGACCAGCTGTCATGCTGTGGAAAAACCCAAGCTCCCCGGGAAAGGGAGGTATTTTGGCTGCTTGCCCTGGCCATCGTCTCATCAACAGTTGTCCACCATGTGAGTGAGAATGTCTTCACTTGATTTTCACACTCAGTCTTTAGGCAAGACAGTTGGTCCGATGGTAATTTGAATCTTACTAGTTTCTTGGGTTCAAGAATAAGTAGATTTCTGCCATTTGGATAATGATTACATCTGTATACATCAAGTCTCAGCAGGTCTGCCTGTTGGAAGCTGAAAAGGACCAATTCCACACTGATGTTCAAAATCATAAATCATATCATTTGATATTTCAGATACTCTTCTCTAAATTTTAATAGAAAAATCTAACCTTTTTAACAAGTTGAGAAGTTATAGGTCATAAATTATCTTTTCATAATACACATTGCTTGTGGAATTTCTGCTATAGGTAGGGCTATCAAGTGTGTATTAATCAGGCCAGAGTGGCTTACACTATGGTAACATAAATCTAAAAATTGCAGTGATTTGGACTTTTACTTCAGGCAAAGACATAGTAACAAGAACCTGATTTCCCATTCTCTTCACATGAAACAGATCCCACTATGAAAAAGCTCTCCTACAGGAAAGTTGTGCAGAAAATGGTTTTCAGTGTGTAGACATCAGAAAATTCAAGACAGTGGTTCTTGAGAAATGGATAGCAAAAGGTGTGACTCCTAATATTTGTACCATACTACCCTGAGAGAAATTCCAGACCATAATGCAGAGGGGAAAACTCCAGGGAGACATGTTCTTTGAGTTGCAGGAATACTAAGAGGTTAGGGGTGTCATGCTGCCTAGCATTTGCAAAATGAAATCCTGGAGAATAAAGTTAATGTAGAATTAACTCTGAGAATCTACAAGCTATTAATGAATACATGTAAGATAATCACTTTTAATGGGGGGGTCATTCAAAAGAAATAGAGGAAACTGAACCTATGTTAAGTTAGGCTCATGAATCATGTCTGTTAAGCACCATTTATTGGGGTGGCTTACAGTTTCAGAGGTTTAGTCCTTTATCATCATGGTGTGACATGGTGTAGTGCAGATAGATAAAAAATTGATGCTGGAGAAATAGCTTGAGTGTTCTCCATCTTGCAGGCAACAGGAAATGAACTGAGACACTGGGTTGTATCTTGAGCACACATGAAACTTCAAAGCTGACCCCCACAGTGACACACTTCTTCCAACAAGACCACACCTAGTCCAACAAGGCCATACCTCCTATTAGTACCACTCCCTTTAGGAGCCATTTTCTGTCAAACTGCCACTCACTTGAAGGGACAAGAAAAAAAAAGCATCTGCCATTCTAGAATTCTGTACCTGAAGAAAATAACAAGAATAAAAGCAAAAACAAAATGCTCACAAAAAATGTTACAAGGTGTACTGATCTCGGTAGGGCTGACCCTGCACCTTGCCTGGACAGTGTGGGAGAGCTGGCCCTGGTGGTGTGGCAGTGGAGGAGCTGATGGGCTGGCCAACTCAGCTACCACCCAGGCCCATATTCAGATCTTTGGGCTGGCCCATCACCAATACCTACCTAATCTAAGAACTGGTACATAAAGGGACCAGTTCTGTAGAATTAAAGCTGCACGATCTCCATGACTTAAGGCAGCAGCAGAATATCTGAGAGGAGTCTCTGTGAAGGTCCAGTATCAATGGTATAGCATAAGCCACAGACTGGAGCCAGACCAGGGACTTATTAACTGAACATTTGCAAGTAAAACCTGTTGGACAAAAGGGTCTGCTGTGTGACTTGCTGTGACACATCACAGCTTCCATGGTGAGACTTTTTAATTTTTAGTTTCTTTCCTTTGCGTGTGTGGGTTTATAAGTGTGGAAGGTGGATATGGAAGGACTGGGAAATGAGTGAGACTGGGTGCATGATGTAAAGTTCACAAAGAATCAAAAAAATAAATATAAGTAAAAACCAAGCCAAACCAAAACCATGATGCATTGTTTAGCTTTTAATGTCAACTTGACACAACCTAGGAAGTGAGAACTTCAATTAAACAATTATGCAGATCAGATTGATCTGTGGTTGGTCTTTGTAAGAAATTATCTTCACTGATAATTGATGTGGGAAGGCTCAGCCCACTGTGGGTAGGGCCATCCCTGGGAAGGTAGGCTTGGCTGTATAAGAATACACTGAGCCAATGAGTGAGCCAGTGAGTAACAGTCC
Source organism: Neodon shergylaensis (assembly GCA_025134845.1). Lineage (NCBI taxonomy): Eukaryota > Metazoa > Chordata > Mammalia > Rodentia > Cricetidae > Neodon > Neodon shergylaensis. The sequence continues at coordinate 5,365,812 of JABTXL010001191.1, forward strand.
TCTACAGTTTCTGCTGCATTCCTGGTTGACTTCTCTCAATGAGGGACTGTGATGAGGAAGTGTAATCTAAAATAAACCCTTCACTCCCTAAGTTGCTTTGACCAAAGTGTTTTTTATCACAGCAGTAGGTTGAATTAAGAACAGAAGGTCTTGGAGCAGAAAAAAATGATAATTGAGGGAATACAGGATTATAAACAGGATTGGGGAATAGAGGTTATATGGAATAATGCTGATGATATTTTTACATAAATACTTTTCAAAGATAATTGGCTGTTTATAAAATTGATAGCATAAAGTAAAATTCATAACAAGTAAAGTGCAGGGCCAACATGATAACAAGGCCAAGAAGGCCCAATTTGGAGCATTCTGTGTAAGATTAGACAGTGAGATGGTATAAGCTCCCCCAGAGTAGACTACAGTAGCTTAAAGATGTGCTATGATTCTAAAGTTCTAAAGTGCCCACTTGAACAATCATAAAAAAACCCATGAGAACTATAACTCATGACTTAAGCAAGGAAATAAAATTACACAGTAAAAGCAATAATTATGCATGGAGTTAGATAAACAAGGAAGTATTTGTAGGATGGGAAAAACCTTAGCCCTTGTAAACCATTTATGGGAATGACAAATGGGGGAAGACTTGATACAGCTGCTCAGACACTCTTAAAGAAAACTTTGAAACAAAACTTTCCTATGATTCAGCAATCTCACTTCTGCACTGACAGAAAAGGAAATTAGTATTCAAGAAATACCTGTGCTCCCTGTTCATAGCAGCTTTATTCTTAGGTACCAAATGGGGAAAAAAATCTAATTGTCTGTGGATAGATGAAGAAGGAGAATTGGTATACACGGGCAATTGGATATTATTCAGCCTTGAAATGTATGCAGTGCTTACATATTTGACTGCACAGATGAACCTGGAGGACGTCCTCTAAGTAAAACCAGCCAGTCACTGAAGGAAATCGTGCACAATTCATCCAAAAGGCATTATCTTTAATAGCCAACATATAGACACGAAGATGAGTACAGTGGACATAAACTTTCACTTATGAGAGTTGAGAGGATAGTTTCTAGATATTTGCTGAACTATATCATATACACACTTTATACACTTACTCTTCAGATAAGACACACGCGGGGATAGGTCCCCAGTCTTTTCTGGAGACTAAAGAATCAGAAGCAGCTGCTTTGAGCCATGGAGGACCCTGTATTTGCTGTTGCAGTCAGTGCAGGAGTTACACATGGTCTCCTGTAGCCGCTTATAAGCAGAACACACCCAGTCTTGCTTAAGGTCAGGTCTAAGCACATGGACACAATTGACTATGACAGTTACAGAACTGGGGATGCCATAGTAGGCATCTAAGTGTTTACCATGGACTGTAAATGATAGCCCATGCCACTCCCAGGAGGCTTTTTATTTGTTTCCTTTGGGGAAAAATATTGATAGACAGTTCTAAATATCTCAAATACACAGAAATCATCTAACTTTCAGTATCGAGAATAGCACTTTTATACAAAGTAGTTTTATGATGGAAATGAGTGGTTTAATCACGTCGCAGTTGTGTCAACACCATAAGCTCTGCATTCTGTGAAATGGTTTATTTGATTGCTTGAGAGCAGCAGTAACTTTTCACCAATTAGCAGAACGTACTCTACTCCAAGTTCAATCGGAATCGCTTCCTATTTTCCACACAGTATCTTAATGCTGTGTTGGGTAGCCATGTGAGGAATTAACAACAGCACATTCAAATCTCTCCTTTTGTTCAAATGAAATACCTTCTGGAGGATTGATAGCAGTGATTAAAACATTTCTGTTTATAAAGGCACTCCTGTCAGTCATTAGCTCAAAAACAATTTCCTTCCATTGCTGTTCAGGTTTATCTAATGGAGCACTAATGGACAAACTTTTTAAATGAGAAACTGTGCTTCGGAGCAATGTCTATCAATACGCACGCTTCAGCAAGCAACTTTGATGATGGTCCTGAACATGTGTTAAATGAGGGTGATTTTTAATTGAAACATGTCAGAACACATTGGAACATAGATTTCGTTTTCCTTGAAAATCACTTGCAAAGCAAAAGCATCCTTTGTAGCTGCACAGGCTTGAAATTATGGCTCATAACTGATATTCTTGTCTATAAGACAACTGTTTACCTTTGAAGAGACTTGGGAAAACAAGCCCTTTATGTCATTCTTTTTTAAAGATTTATTTTTATTATTTTTAGTTGTGTGTGTGTGTGTGTGTGTGTGATTGTGAGTGCAGGTGCTCATGAATGTCAGAGTGTGTGGTTAGGTTTTGTCAAGTTGATACAAACTTGGCTGAGATAAGAAGAGGGAACCCCAACTGTGACAATGTCTCTGTAAGATGGGCCTTTAGAAAAATCTGTGGGGGAATTTTATTGATTAACATTCTCACTAAAGATTTGATGTACATTATTATGTCTATGCTTAGCAATATAGTGTAGCACACCATAGAGATAATGTTGTGTTTGTATTTGAAGGATAATGAATCAAAGGTAGCTGATATGAAGCACGAAGGATTCCTCATCTGCTGTAGCACAGCAAGAGCAGGTATCACATGTGGGCTTTCATAACCTTGCTTACCCTACTGTGGGTGGTGCTTACCCCCACTGTGGGTGGTGCTTACCCCCACTGTAGGTGGTGCTTGTCCCCACTGTGGGTGGTGCTTATCCCCACTGTGGGTGGCGTTTACCCCATTGTGAGGGGTGCTATCCTTTGGCAGGTAGCTCTAGGAGGTAAAAGAAAGGTAGATGGGGAGTTGAAAAACTGTTTCAGGGGTCAACATTCACATGGTGGCTCACAATCATCTGTAACTCCACTTCTGAGGGAGCTGATGCCTCTGAGCCCCAATTTCTCACATATATACATGCAGACACAACATACATACAAATAAAATTAATTTAAAACAAATTAAGATAAAGAAAGGCAGCTGAATGTAAGTATGGAGAGCAAGCCAGTAAGCAGCAGTCTTCCACATCTCTGTTCCTGCTTGGTCCTGCCTTGGCTTCCCTCAGAAATGGTGTGTTGTCTGAAAGTATAGGCTATAAACCCTTTCCTCTCAAGTTGTTTTTGGTTATAGCTTTTGTTCAGAGAGGAATTGGATCTCTTATGAAACTGGACTTATAGGTGATTGTTGAACTGTCTAGCTTGGGGGATGAGAACTGAGCTCAAGTCCTCAGAAAGAACTGTATGCTATCTTGATCTCTGAGTCCTATTTCTAGCCCCTCATATAATCTTAAACAAGAAATATCTTGCTTTAAAGTTAACTTGCCAGTTTTAAATATTGATCAAGGATACATGCATATACTTAACAACATTTAATGCTCATTTTTCATGGTCTGACTATACTTCAAATTGATAGACAGATTATACACTATTTCATTGGACCATGAAGAAGACAACATAGACAACATCTATGAATAAAATGTAGGCAAATAAAACTAGGGTAACCAACCATCTTATAAATTTAGCTCCTAAGTGTCAAAATTTTAGGGGTACAGAGGAGCCGAGTGTTGTTTTCACCTGAGAGTAATCTGATAACAGTGATACCTATAAAAGTGGCTTCTGTCCCCGTGAATATTCATGACCTGATAGGATCCAGTTTTAATGGTTCAAATAATACCCTTGGGCATCCACCAGAAAGTTTGAAAACAAAATTTTTAAATGATTAGTGACCTATCCCGAGGAGTTATTCTTTTTTCCTTTGACATTAAATTGAGCCAGTTATGATAGCTCATATGACTAACCCAGGTGCTGGGGTAGCTGAAGCTCTGAGTTCGAGGCCAGCTTGAGCAATACAGCAAATTCTAGGCCAGTCTCAACTACAAAGTGAGATCATTGTCTCAAAACAAACAGACAAATAAACAAAACAGTCACTGCTTGCCATAGATGTATCTGTATGTAAACAAAAATTCCATTTAAATTCAATTGCTAGTATACTTGAGGATGGGGAAATTTCCAAAGGTCTCATCCTATGTGACTAGCTATAGCATCAATGTTTTCTGAGAGAGGGAGACTCAGGTTTCTCTCTGGGATTAGCTTCCTTGATAGGTTATCTAGTCCCAGTCAACCCTGGCAGATGGACAGTGCTGCATGGATTCAGTAGTGTAGATTTGACTATTTATAAAGAATACATATGTAACTGTAACAACTACAGAAGCAAAAGTCTTTAATTTGAGAGACACCAAGGGAGACCATGGGAGGAATTGGAGGGGTACAAAAGAATGAAGTGAGTGATGTTAGTATCGTATTCATGCTTGGAATTCTCAACAAATTAAATTTAAAGTTAGTAGACTTGAATACTAAGGTAATTACATTAAATATATATCAAGTGTCACTAGCAAGAAAACAGAAGAAGAACAAAAAATTAAAAAAAAAAACAGAAAAAGAAATTAAACAGAATTATATAGGTATTAGGAGATTTCTTTTTCAAAGAGCCTGAGGAATTTCCAAATGAGTAATTATCGTTTTACTTCAAGCCAGTATAAATACAAATTCAGTAAACTTAAAATCCTCAGAAAAAGAATCTCCAATTAAAGTTGGCACAATGCAATTTTCTACTCTAATCTTCTTTGAAATTACCAATATTAAGAACAAATTAAATGACAAAGAACTTATCCTCAGTGGAATAGGAACAATTTCACAGCCCAAACAATACGCTAGGAATAAAATACTGTCAAGTAGAGACCAAAGCAATTGAAGGTGAGAAAGTCTACCTAAACCTCTTTCCAAAACTTTTAGTAGCTCACACTGATTCCTCAAGAGAAAAAACATTGTCTCAACTTTACCGGTGAAGTGCAGGAAGAGGGAAGGAGTCCCATGTGCCCACAATGATGTCCCCTGCCTGTGGGTTGGTTTTCTTCAGATTTAGGGAAACCAATAGAAGGTAGGCAAAGGTGGAGGGTGGTTTCAAAGACGGCAGAGTGGGTTCATGTTCTCTCATTGGGACCCCAATAAAAAAGAAATCATTTTATTATATCAACAAAGGAAAAAGGAGAGACACTGCTGGCGATTGTTAACAAAGAGGAAGATGTAAAGCGGGGGAAGAAAGGTGAGTGATGGAGCAAAGGAAAGGATGTTTTCCAGCGGTTTCAGTACCAGCCAAACAAGCACTGCTTAAAAACTGATTGTCGTGCAGATTTTCAGCTGTAGCTCCTGACTCCTTTGCACAGGCCCTTCAGAAGTTTAAATCCTGTACTAAAATTCAAGTAGGGCTGTTCTAGAGAAACTGACTGGTCCAAGAGGCCCACTATCAAACAGATGACTGCCACGAAGCCCTCTCACTGGTTCAACTTAAGTATGTGCACAGAAAACAGCATGTGGTGTTTAAACATCTGGCACACAGGAGATCACAAGAGATTTGAAGAGAGTCTTGGAGTTTGAATCCCAAGTAATCAAAGGGCATGGAGAAGGTGTGACATTGATGGGGACCTTCAGGACCTTAACGGATCTCACAGGGAAGACACACAAAGAGATTGAATTCCTGTATCCTGATCAGGTGGTTAAAGTGGGCAACAAAGCGTTCTCCAGGAAATGAAAGTATTATGAAAGTATGATTGCTGACATTAAAACTATGCCCTTAAGAAAAATTGTGTCATCCAAGTTCAAATGGCCTCCTGTGTGCTCAGCATAAAACTCAATAAAAAGACAAAAGTGCTGGCATCTATTCTGAACCTGAATCTTCAGGAGAACCAGGCTTGAGAGATGGTGGGAAGTAATGTGCACAGCCTTTGAAATGAAATGGCTTTGACACAGCAGCAGACACAGTGGCAACAGGAAAATGCTTGTATTCAGAAATAACAGGTTTTCTGCTCCATATAAAGATTTTAAATTGCTGTTATTTTAACCACATGTCTCTATATATGTGTATGTACATGTTTGTGATACAGATGCTTGAAGAGGCACGAGGTATTGCATCACCTTAGATTTGGAGTTTAGGCTCTTCTGAGTTACCTTTTGTGGATGCTACGATCCAAACCTGGGTCTTCTGAAAGAACATTACTTGATCTTAAATCTGGGCCATCTCTCCAGCCCCCAAAAAATATTTTGACTATTGTTTAGCCAAGCCACCCAAAGAACAGAAATTTAAAAATTTATAGATACACAGGATCTCACATACATACACACCTATCTCCTTTACTCAGAACATTTTCTATTTAAGCAAGAATAGCTTGTTTCTTACATAATAAATGTCTTCTTAACAGGAACACATGGGAGTTGGGCCACCATTACAGGACTGAGAAGAGGGCCCACCCACTGTGAGGGTGAGGTTAGTTCTGTAGAATTAGGGCAACCAGTAGAGGGTTCTGAAGAAAACGAGAGGCCAGAAACATCACAGAAGGAAAAATGGACTCTTGATAACATTAATTTTGGGAAGGAATAAGGAGAATGACGTAAGAGGAAAATCATCTACTAAACTGAGAGGAACACAATAAATGAGAGAGAATTATCGTTTATCTTCTGAAAAATTCATGGGCACAGTAATATGAACGTGAATCGTTGATTTTAAAAGAAGATGTAATGAAAGTCAGGAAACTTGAACACAAGAAACGATGTGATTGTGCCAAGCTGTCACAAGCCAGCAGGGGAAGTCAACGATAAACTTTTTTTTTTTATTTCGGAAGATTCAATTTGTTTCTTTTGTTAAAATTGTTTTTATTGATCTATGTATTTTTATCTGTTCCCCTCCCTTTCTCTCCCCTCCCCTCCTACCCTCTCCCATAATCCCTGTGCCCCCAATTTACTCAAGAGATCTTTGCCATGCACAAAACTCAAGTCCAAAGGGAACAAAGACCTCGACATAAAAGCAACCACACCGACCATCATAGAAGAGCAGCCTACAGAATGGGAAAGATCTTCACCAACCCCACATTGGACAGAGGCCTGATCTCCAAAATATACAAAGAACTCAAGAAATTGATCATCAAAAGAACAAATAATCCAATAAAAATGGGGTACAGAGAACTCTCAACAGAGGAATCTAAAATGGCTGAAAAACAATGAACATTTGTAAATAGGTCACAAAACTAAGCAAACTGTGAATTCAGTGAAGGAATGATAGTTGGCTTGGCTTCATTAAGTGGAAATGTTTGTAACCAGGCCTATGACAGCAAGGTTCAGCAGCTGTAAAGGGCACTGTACGAGAGTAACATGCTAGTTCAAAAATATTTCCAATGGAGAAGAATTAAGGCACCTTGAAGAGTAGACTGACTTTGAAAATCTCTGTTCTCATAATATTTTTGCCCAGTCATGTTCTCTTATCCATAAAAAAATTCTAGAAATAATTTTCTCTAAGTGTTTTGGACTTTATAGTGGAATATTTTTGTTCCAAACTTTTTAGCTTTCAAAATATACATTAAAAAATGTTCCAATATCCAAAATAATTTCAGTTTTAAATTTACCAATTTTCTCATCTAAATATCCATCCATCCACTCATTCAGCAGTCCATCCATCCATCCATACAAACATACATACAGACATACATCTATGATGTTTGCAAAAATAATAAGTGAGAAATATTCAGACCGAGATTCATAAAAGGTAAATGATGATTATACTAAGAGCTGAGAGCTGGAGTTACTTTCAACTCTTTTTGTGTTTGTTAGAGTTTTATATTATAATGATCTCTGTTCTAAAGCATCTGTAGAGATTTGAAATGAAAAGAACATAGAGTTTTATATAATGATGATCATAGTGCTAATGCATCTGTAAAGACCTGAAATTAAAAGACTGTCTTTTAAGGATTTGGTTGCTGCCTGTTGGATGAGGTTATATTTTCAGCATCATTTTGTGTGATGATTTCACTACGTGCTTTCAGTACTCTTCCAATCATGCCGCTTGTTTCATGCTGTTCATTTCCTTACTTAATATTTTTTCTCCCTGCACACATTATTTTATCTTTATAGTTGTGTTTAACTCTTATAGTTATTTCTAGCATTGTATTTGTAATGTGCATTTTGAAATGGATACCAACAGAATGGCCATATTTTTCAATTTTCCTCAGTTAGATGGATCTATATTTATAATTAACTAACTCTTAGGCCTTTTTGTAAGGATTATAATGGAAAGGTAAATGTTGAAGTTATATTTGGAATTTTCTGTATCTCCTCAAACACTCCAATAAGAACAGAATTATCAAAAAGAATTGCTCACTCATGCTTACTTATTTGGATCCATGCAGATACTCAACTTCTACTAACAACGGTGACAATATGTATTGGGGGGCAATGGTTGTGACTGGAGATATAATCGAATTTCTATCAGAACTATTAAACAAGCAGAGGAAAGGAAGGAGTAGGTACTAGTGGGTCTAGGCACTAACACTTGAGGAACCTGGAATAGAGTCTACACTAGGGCAAGGTTTTCGAGGTTAATTGTATATATACATATAAAAACAGTTAAGTATCAATGGTGTGGAAACATTTTAGGAATTCATAGATATGCTGTCAAGGGTTAACTGTAGCCAGCACTAAAGCAAATGGTAAAGACCAATCCTGGTTGTAGTACCTGTAACATTTCAACAAAGAGACATGGGATTTGCACACCCGGCCGCTGCCACAGTACAGGAAATACATACCAGCCCAATCTTAAAGTACAGACAAAATTAAAGGTAGACAGTGGCCCTGGCTTAAAAATCTCAGCATCATCCTTCAGTTACTTTGAGTTAAGTGTTTACATTTTTGTTTTTTAAAATGAACATAGTTACACAGCAATAACAGTAAAGCTATGACCGGCTATGGAGACTTTTGCTGAACTTTCTTTTCTCAATTGGTTATTGAGAATAAGACATGGAAATTATGAAAAATGGGGAGCGTATAGAAGAAAAAATAATTAATGGAAGTTCTTATGGATGAGCTGATAACTTATGAAGAGAAGACAGAATGGAGAAATGGGAACATCAATAATAAGAGACTATGTAGGAGAAATGCCAGGGACAACCATTTTGCATTTGTTAACTTTTCCCATTCTCCATCCTGGAAGGGAAACAAAGAAAATGTTGGCTTAGCATTTCCTCTGGTTCTAGCAGCAGGCAACGGCTGATCCTTCCTGTGTTCCTGTTTCCAGGACTAAGCTATTTAACTCCTCTGTGCTTCCTATGATATTTTATTCTTTCATGGAAACAAATATAGCTGGAGGTAACAGGAAAATTGCACATGTGAGTTCATAGCTGGAGGATCACAGGGCAATTGCACACGTGAGCTCATAACTGGAGGATCACAGGGCAATTGCACATGTGAGCTCATAGATGAAGGTGACAGGGAATTGTACACATGAGCTCATAGCTGGAGGTGACAGGACAATTGCACAGGTGAGCTCAT
>JABTXL010001191.1:5375160-5462017 GCA_025134845.1 Neodon shergylaensis
CAATTGCACACATGAGCTCATAGCTGGAGGTGACAGGGAATTGCACATGTGAGCTCATAGCTGGAGGTGACAGGACAATTGCACACATGAACTGATAGCAGCTGGAACTGCACACAGAAGACTTGTACAAGACCAAGCCCGCCCAAATCCTAGAATGTATAGAGCAGAGGGACATGAAGCAGTAATCCTGATGAGCTATTGATAATTCATGAGTGCTGGGGTGGGAATCAATTTTCTTCAGGAATGTGGCCCCTGAGATCCTAATCATGCTCCTATGTATGGTCCTATATTTGTGCCCATACAGTCGCACTAGGTGGACTCAGTGGATTTATAAAAGAATACAGGAAGTTGGTAGGGGAATGTAGTGAGGAGGAATTAGAGGGGAGGTAATGGGGATAGATTTGATCAAAACTTATTATATGTTCTTTTTTAAATTTTCAAACAACAAAAAAGTTTTTAAAAATCAGTTCATCATATACATGCACACACATGCATACATGCATGCATGTATGCACATTCTCTCTCACACACACATGCAAGAATACACACATACACACCCACACCCACAATTATTTTCTTATTGCACCATGGCCTTTATTCTTGAAGTTATAGGGTATTTCCTGTTTCCACCATATACCCTCTGGAAGCATATTCTCCCCGTATTATGTGCTGATTGTACAGTTATATAAGTACATGAATGACTAATCCACTTGGGAAATTATTTTTTCCATTAAGGCTTCTAACACTAGTGTTTTATCCTGATGTAGGCAGGTGTTTATACAAATGTTAAGGGTTTCCTTCCTGGTTTCTTGACATTTGGATTTATAGCACTTTTTTTTGTTCCATGGATTTGTCATTTCCGGGTGGTTTCCTAGCTAATTATACTACCTGGCGTTGGATCTAACACTTTTGTTCAGTTAAGTTGTACTTCATGCTTCTCCAGTATCAACTCGGTCTCCTTCTTGCATGCATCCACAAGTAATTATCCTTGTTGCATCAATATGCCCCTTTTTCTAATTATGCTACTACTTTCACCCTTTAGTTAAACCAAGAGTCTTCCTTGATCTATTTTACTAAACTCTTCTCAGCATGGGGATGCGTTTTCCCTTGAGAGTTCACAGTGTGACCCATGATCCAACTTTGCCTGCACATCTTAAGCCATTTGCATACAAGACAAATGCCAAGAGAGATGGGTAACATTGCCAAGACAGGTCCTAAAGGAAGTCTTCCAGCATTTCTTCTTTGCTTGCTGCTTTAAGGGCATTGCAAGACTTGAGTACTTCACCTGCCTTCGTCTTCTGGTTTGTGATGTCATTTAAAGACTGTTATAGACCACATCACTCTAAAATTTTTTAGAGTCTTTCTTCTGGTAAAGGGCTTTCCAAGACTAAAAATCTTATTGATGCTCTTTGCTCAGTTTGTGAATGGAGATCTTAAACTCTTGAGAAGCCTTCCCTAAGCATAAGTCGGCTAGGATGGAAGCTTCCTTCTATTTCTCTCTCTTGAGTAAGGCCAAAGGCCCAATTCTATTTTCCCAGAAGAAAAACTCGAGTTCCTAGAGCCTTCACAGATCTCAACTCCCATATGGGCAATGAATTTCCCCATGTGCCTAGCAGTCTGTTAGAATATCACTGCATCAACATATTTGGAGATGTTTAGCTTATGTAAGCAGATTATTATACATTCACAATTTAAAGAACTTATCCTACTTAAATAGGAAAGATTATGAATTGGTAACTTACAAAAGAAAAACAAGTTTTTATTTCCATTAAGAATTTAAAAGCTCAGTTACAGCAACCTCGTTAAGACAATAACATTTCCTATTAAAGCAAAAATTTCAATAATGTTGAAATACTCAAACATGTAATAGAGAAATTATTCTATTTTTACACAGAGAAATTAAGCCAGAAAGGGCAATGCTTCTATTTTATTTTTATTTTTAAACCAGAAAGAAAGATTCCCCAGGGTCCTCACATCAAACGAAGTTCTATTCTTTAAACATATGAGCATATCCTCATACACACATGCACACCACCACCACTACCACCACCACTCCAAACCTAACAGAATCATGGCATGTCAGCATGTTATAAGGGTTATCTTACTGTGAAGAAGACACCTCATGCTGCTATCCAGAGAGGTCAATGCATCACTTCTGCTCTTTTCTTCCTCTCTGTTTTAGTTCTTTTCTTCCATCCTTAACCTTCTTTGGTCCATAACTGCTCATCTTCCCTAAAATCCCATGGCCATTCACTCACTAAGCAATTCTCCCAAAGAAAATGAATTTGTAAGCTTACTTTTACAAATCATGCTTTGAATACACTAGTCTACTATAAACGTTGACTACTAAAATCCTTTGATGATGGAGAAATATTGTCATGTTCTTTAAATAAAGTTGATCAAAATAGTTATTAAAATTCACATATTTTATGTATGTCCTATTTATGACTATAAAGCTTCTAAGTGAAAATTCAAAGTAAAAATGATAAGTTTATAAAGAATTGAAAGAACAGAATTTTAGTTTCATATTTCAATGCTAATTAATAGCTGTCTATTCTTTCCCTTAGCAGAATGAAAGGTATATTGGTGTCAATTACCTCTTCCTCCTCCTGATTCTCTTAATTATTTGTGTATGCATGTGTATATATTTGTGTATGTATAGATAAGTATGGATGCACACATAAGTGTGTGAGCATGTGCACACACACACACTCACACCTTTACCCATCATAATAATGGCATCCTATTCCACGGCTCAGCATTGTTGACTATAGTTCTGTGTTTCAGGCAGTTCTATGACAACTTCTTGTCTGAGTTTCTTCTTTTTATAGCTGCCCCTAAAAACTAAAAGTGCTTCCTGTTTAGGGGACAGTCACGTGGACTCCATTCTGAGATGTCATGGGTACATCACCTGGCTTTCTTCCTGATGCCTGCAAGGCTACTTGGGGTGGTGGCACTTCGATTCCCTATTTCCTGACTTTCTTCAGAATCACATTTTGTTCTTGTGCCAGTGCCTTTGTCTCCATCTCAACAATCGCTTCTCCACTTGCTTTCTTATTTTATTTCTTGTGTGATTTTTCTCATCAGTCTTCCCATTTCTATGCGTATTTCCACTCAAGCTTATATTATATTCCGTTGCTTCCAAAGTAGCTCATTTTTCTAATAATGTTTTCTTTTTCTTCTACTTTTTTTGTATGCTCTGAAGGTTTTCTTCTTGCTGTCTCATCAACTTTCCTTGTTTCCTTTGTGTCTACTCTTTGTATTTCTGTGATCTTGGGGTTATGGTCCATATCCTTTTTTTCGTTTTCTGTTTCTCAGAGCAGACAGCTCATTTGGCAGAATTTCTTCACTTGCATATTACCTGTGTTATTTGCTTATTTTTGTGTGCTATTGTTTCTTTATTTATTACATGAATGCAGTTTTGTCTCCAGTGACTTGGCGAGGATCAAAAGGATATTTGCAGGGGAAGGTGGTTTGTTCCTCATGTTTAAATTTGGTACAGCTCACTTAAAATCTCCTGCAGTGGACCTACTGACTCCTGACTTCCTTGCTGATGGTGCATCTCCCACACACAACTTTTGGTGGTGTGTGAGTCATTATGACTTCAGGAGACCTTCGTTAAGTGCTGTGCTCCTCAGATCAGGGGCAATCCATATTGCCATTCTTCCGGTTCTCATCCAGGGTCATCTTTGTTAGTGAAGACTACTTTACTTTCCCTCTAAGTTTTCAAACATTTTACAGTTCATTATGCTATCTCTCTCAAAGTGTGCCTTGGCTCTTATATCTCATATAAATCTCTGTAAATAAGATGACTTTGTGTGATTTTCATAACCAGAACATTTGCCTGCTAGTAAATAGCCAGCCTGACATAAGTCCAAGAAGACCAACAAACATTGACTTTTTAAATTGTCATTATGGAACCTTCATCCAGCAACTGATGGAAGCAGATACAGAGACTTACCACAAAGCACTGGGTTGAGATACCTGAGACCAGTTCAAGAGAGGGAGGAGCCATAATATGAGCAAAGGGGTCAAGACTGTGATAGTGATACCTACAGAAACAGCTGATCTGAGCTAGTGAGAGCTCACTGACTCTCACTGATATCAGGGGAACCTGCATAGGACCAAACTAGGCCCTCTGAATGTGGAGGAAAATTGTGAGTCTTGGGCAGTCTGGGATGAGGATTTATCCCTAGTGCTTTAACTGGCATCTTGGAACACATTCTCTTTGGAAGGATACCTGGCTCAGCCTATATAAGAGGGGTGGGGGCCTGGTCTTGTCTCGAAGTGAAGTGTCAGACTTTGTTGACTTCTCATGGGAAGCCTGACCCTTTCTGAGGAGTGGATAGGGGGTTTGGGTGGGAGGAGGAGAGTGAGTGGGAACAGGGATAGCTATGTAAAAGACAAAAGATTGTATTTAAAAATCTTAATTAAAAAGAAGGCTATTGAAATGATCTGAGATAACATGTCTAAGAAGAAGCATGGCTACTGGTCAAGTTGATATCAAGACTCATTTCTTTGTGAATTTTCTCCAGTAAATAAACCATAACCCAACCTATCTGTTTTTGGCCTCTTTTTGGCGCTAAATATTACTTCCTATATCAACTTATACCTTAATCATCCATTTCTTTTATATATGTGGAAGGTAAGGGCTTATTATCCATGGAAAACATGTTACCCTCTTTACTTTCTCTGTTTGCACAGTATCTAGGAGATAACAGTCATTCAACTAGAGTCTTGAATAAAAGGATGAACTAACTCATGGGTATAATGCATATTGGCCTCCAAAGAAAGGTATGTCATCATCTTACAGGGCCACTGTTATATGAATATACGTAATTTTAATTTCTGTAAAATGTCCATAAAGTCATGCATGTTATCTGCATGAAAAGTAGAAAGTGAATAAACTCTTGGTGCCTGGGTAACAGGAGTGAATCCAAGCAATAAATGCAGAAAAACTTTATAAGATTGACTGCATAGACTTTGTTTTTATGGAAGTTTGCAATAGAATGGCAAAGTAGACATCAAAACAGAACAAATGAAAGTTGGCGAGAGTCAAGGGCATTGTGCTAGGGCTGCAATGGTGGTGGGAAGAATCTTACTGTGTTCTAAAGCACGGGAGGTTTGTTTTGTTTCTCCAGATGGGAAATGAGCTTTCATTATATTAGACAGATGAGACTGAAGAAAATTTTTATGATTCCTATGGAAAGCGAGTGCAAAGCTTATGTGTGATTCAAACTGTGTCCCCAAATTTCAAAAGAGAAAGACTTGGCTTTGGGTGGCTTAAATATTTAATTCTCTCTCTGTTTAGACAGATGAGCAATTTAGTTCAAAGTAAAAATTTTAAATTTTAAATCAAGGCAATAAAATGTTGTGGCTTTCTTTTAAGATTTTTGTTTTTCTGTTCAGGAAGGAACTGGTGCTTTTTTAAGGACTGGGGGAGGGGTAAATAACTAAGATTTTCATATGAGCACAGATTTAGCAGAGACTTACTTGTGATTCTATATCTGAAAGGACATTGTGTTCTAATAAATCACTTTATAACTTTAGTTAAAGCACCCAGGAAATCTATCATAATTGTGCCTATGATCTAAAATAAAGATGGTATTGCTGCAACTATGGCTAGAGAAGTTCCAAAAGTGGTGAAAAACCAAGAGATAATTTAGGAGTAAAAATTTTACTTTAATTGACTTTCATGGCATATATTTTGTCAAGATTTTCTGGGTGCCTTAAAATGAGCATAAGGTTACCTCAGTGCCGTGGGACAAAGGTCTGTACCCTGTCATGTGGATTTTAAATAAATGCTGATTGGCCAGTAGCCAGGCAGGAAGTAGAGGTGGGGCAACCAGGCAGAAAACAGAGGCAGGGCAATGAGAACAGGAGAATTCTGGGAAGTGGAAAGCTCAGTCCACAGTCACCACCCAGACACAGAGAAAGCCAAACACAGAGCAAGTAAGATGTGACTGCCTTGCTGAAAAAGGTACCAAGCCATGTGGCTAACACAGACAAGAATTATGGTATAATATAAGTTATAAGAGTTAATAAGAAGCCTGAGCTAATAGGCTGGCCAGTTTATAATTAATGTAGACTTCTGTGTGATTCTTTGGGACTAAATAGATATGGGACAGGGTGGGAAGAAACTTCTGTCGACACCTCAGTGCTCTGCAACAACAGGCATAATATGGGAATTTCAAATATATTTGGTCATGACAACAAATTTTCATTGAGTTGTTGCTGTGCTGTTGGTAGTGGTGGTGATGGTGAGTGTGTATGTGTGTATGTGCATGTGATGGTATATATGAAGGTATAGGTGCATGCATATATATGTATGAAGTCAGAGGTCAATCTTGAGTATCTTCCTCAGTTACTATTCACCTTGTTTTATGAATTTGGTTCAATGGTCTAGGATTCATTGGCATGGCTAGATTAGCTATTCGCTCGCCAGCAAGCTGGAGGGATCTGTCTAGCTTTGTCAAGATTGTACCAGGATTAGAAGTGTTGCCCTAACTCTTTTACTGAGTGCTGGGGATTGAACTCAAATCTTCATGCTTGCATAGCAAGTGTTTCACTGAGGACCATCTCCCCAATCTTCGTTTATGTCAAGAAATGACTTTTGCTCACCAAGCACAATGTATCCCTTCCTGTGAGTCATTGGGATTATTGTAAGAAGTCACTTCCTAGGGTCAGACTCCTGCCCTCTGTGTGCTTAGCTCCCATCCATTCTGTTCCTGTTAACTGGTGTAACTGAACGCTTTACTATGTTAAGGACTGGATTTCTACGCCGTGAATAAATGTTGACACAGGGACCACAGCACCAAGTAAAGAACATGCTAAAATCTATAAATGAGATGAAGACAAATGTGAAGATACAGATGGAAATGTATGTAGTAACGAGCTAGGATAGTCTAGTATTTCATGCTGGCAATAAAATTATTTGCAGTAGCAAAGCATATGCATAGATATCAAGTCACTGTATGAAAGCCATTTATTTAGTCTTAAAATATTTTAACATTAAATTAGTTAAAAGTAATAAAATGAGCAATTCATAATATAAATATCCATATTTAATTTTCCCACTTAGAATAAATCATCTGGTGGAAGGTGAAGAAACTCATTTTAATTAAACGAGTTCATGCTGATATAACTATTTATATTGTGTATCTATCCTAGATGAGGTTTTGTTCCTAAGCCCTTTTTTCATTGTTAATTTAAAGAAACAAAGGCTGTCATTTTAGTATAGAGATTTCCATTTAAAATGTGTCTCTTTTGTAAATGTTTTATCCATAGAGTGTACATTATGAGGAAAACTTGAGGTGATATCATCTTACGCTGAGAAGAGTTTTTTTTATTTTCAGAATTTACATTATTTCCTATTTTACCTTTTCTCATTTATTTTTATGTGTATTAGTGTTTTGTCTGCATGAATTTATGTGCAGCCAGAGATGTGGGATTTGAATCCAACCTCATTTGTTAAGTACCTCTAAAATCATTAAAATTTAAATATATCATTGTCTTGATATATATCAATTCCCATATATTATTTTGTGAGAAATTTGGTTAACACATGCAAAGTCTACATCCTTGGTAGTGCTCTGATTCCTGGACCACAAAATCTGGCTTGCAGATGTGTCCAATATAGGTACCATGTTTAGAAGATAATTATGAATGCTTTCTTCAAGAGAGTGCATATATTCTTCAGGAAACAGATCCCTTCCAGCTCCTAGTGTCCTGTGAGGGCTGTTATGCAGACTGATTAGCAGCTGTGAGCCTAGCACACAGGAATTCAGAGCCCTTTGAATGGATTACTGTATCACTGCTCATTCCTGTCTGAAACTGCTTTACATGACATGAAATGCCCTAATCTCATGAAGTCACTGGGCTTGTTTCCTCTAGTGGGACTAAATGTGGTTTCTGTAGATCTGGGCTCATCAAACTGTAACACAGGGTAAATTAAATAATTGTGTTCTTGAAAACAGTTAAGAGGGAGAGTACAAAGAGGAAAATGGAGAGAGGAGGAATAAATACAATAATGATGATTGAACAAGTCAGAGGGAGTCATATTATTTTATTACTTAAATTACATATATATGTATACACATATACATGCATATACACACATACATACACACACACATATATAACATATAAGCTATGTTTCTTGGGGTGATAATACTACTCCAAAAAGCCATAGACTATCTAACAACAACCCATAATACCAGGCATGGTATCTTTTTGAGTTGTTTCTTGGTCAGGAGAGTCCAAGTAATCCTCCAAACAATGGAGGATATTGGAACAGCCCTTGGTTTTATCTCAGAAATCAAAAATCAGATTATTCCTGAAGCTACTATACACTTAAGAAAGAGTACTTGGAGGGATCAAACTTGAACTGGTCTAGAAGTCTCTTTCTTGAGAGGCTCTCTACAGTATTGGAAGAAGCTATGCAAACTGCTAAGGGAGAAAGGTAATCAATAGTCCTACCAAGTTTTAATGTCTGTGAACCTCAACAATGACCACAATATATTCTGAAAGAGCAATAGTGGCACTCATATCCTTGGGGTAACCAACAGCCATCTATTCAGACATAAGCACAGCTCAATTGGTGGACATTCATATTCAGTGCTGTAAACCTAGCTCACTAGTCATGCCTGATGAGGACACAGATGAGAACCTGCTACTGGAATTCTCCTAAACCAACATAACCTCAAGCTGCATTTAAATACTCACTCTTATTCTCACAGGTGAATACAGTTCTCACTCGTACCAAAGATGTTGCTTTTTGCAGCAGACAAAGACCATTATAGAAAGCAACAACTGGTCAAAATGCAGAGAACCACTGATAATGGGTACCCATCCCCAACAGATCCATATACAATTAGTATTTAAGCCCCAGGCAGCATCACTGAAGATGGAGCAGAAATACTGTTAGAAGCAAAATATTAGTTTGTCTGTGTTGAGGTATTGTCTTCTATATATGTGACCTATGAGACCTGAAGAATGACAACAATTAGCATACCACTGTAGATGGGAGAAATCTCATCAGGCCCTAAATCTAGATGAAGAGCTATAGACCATTGATGGCTACTAAAGGAGAGGGAATGAGTATTCTTCAAGGATGAGTCCCCATGATAGGTTATTCAAACCTGAACGGTCATCTGTAAGCACATATACCTATGAACAACGCTAAATTAAATCATCAGGTTGTATTTAAACATAGCATATGTGTGTGTGTGTGTATGGGATTCTCTGTATGCTTTGAATACCATTGCTTATATAAAGGACTCCTTTGAACCTATAGCAGGGCAGAATTTAGCTAGGCAGGAAAAACTAAACTGGATGATGGGAGAAAAAAAAGGCAGAATCAAAAAGGAAGCCATATAGTCCCACTGGAGACAGACACTGGAACTTTATCTGGTAAGCCACAGCCATGTAGCTATACACAGATTAATGGAGCTGGGTTAAATTAATATGTAAGAGTTAGTCAATAAGAAGCTAGAGATTTAATTAATACAGTTTCTGTGTGGTTATTTTGGGAGTCTGAGCAGCGAGGAAATGAACACATGGCCTCCCTACTACAAATTGGCACTCTAACTTGGGGCTGACGACATTCACGTAAAACCTGAGAAAGCTTGGAAAGGAATTCTAGACACAGAAAAACAAAGTTTAGCTGCATTTTTCAACTGGTGGCATGCTGTAGCTCCTTTAAAAGAGGTTTTTCTGATTCAGTGACAGCAGAAAAAAAAACTGAGCAGTTTTGAAATGTCTTTCTGTGCCATGCTGTCAGCATAAACTCTGACTCTTTCAAGAGATCTAGCTACAGAGCATTTAAATGGGGTTTGTGAGTAGGGTGTTACAACTTTCTTAATGACAAGATAGACCCCTGTGTGCTTGAAAATGGGGCTGTGACCCTGGTTCACACTAAACAGACCTCTGCCCTGCCGTATCAGACTGGGTGGAGCAAGCAGGCAGGGCCATATTTCCCCAGCAATGCCCCCACTTAAGTTTATAAGAAGGGCTTAGCATTTTAAGATTAAGTTTATCAGAAGGGCTTAGCATTTTAAGAAGCACTTCTGGACAGCAAAGAATTACAGATACACAATAGGACAGATACACAAAAGAACGCTAAACAAGTCACAGTGTGTTTAAAAATGTACATAGGCTGTGAGAGAGAAGGAAAAGAATATAGACAGTTATAAAGAGAATTAAATTGTTTTTTTAAAAAGGTAAAGTCTTTAAAGAGACAGATTATAGATTAAAAAGTAATAGAGTAAAAATAAGCTACATAAAGATGGAAATTCACAGAGAGCCTGGATTATGTATATTACTGTGTTTTCTTTGAATTTTTTGACTGTGAAGGAGCTAAGTAGAGAGTGCTATTTCATTGTATGGACCACTAAGTTAAATCAACACAAAGGTATCTTGATTTCAAAATTTGAGTCTAAGGATATGCTGCTTTGGGAAATAGGTTCTTCTTTTGTTTCCACGGAAGATGAGAACCTGTGGATTTCTTCCAGACTACTGTAGTTTGATGAACCAAGACCCCCCAAAAGGTTTCTGTGAATACCACCAAAAAAATTACTTTGCCCAACAAAGAGCAGGAAGCAATTTGGAGAGAATTACGCCAATATTCACAAATATTGTTTTTAAATGTTTGTTTACATTTAAAGGAAGATATTCTATAGAGATTTGCATTGGTATGGATCTTGGTTTATTGATACAAACTTCAGGTCAATTTTTTATATGTATATTTCTCCTCTTGATTAACATATTGTGTTTGTGCAGCTCATTTAAAAATGTAATGTATAATTAAGAAATTTAAGTTAATAAATAATCATCTATAATAGTCAAGTATCTAGTCATGTTAGTTAGATTTTCTAGATGTACAGAGATATATTTCAGATAGATAGGCATTCTTCAAACCTTTCAAAGCCTATAGAATATGACATTTAAAATGTTTTAAGAATTTAGGACTTATCATGACAATGAGACACATCTGCTCCTGGCAGCACCAATCTACTCCAAGAGAAAGATGGACATTGAACAGGCTCCTTATGCAGTTGGTTAGCCATTTGGGCAAGAAACTGCACATGCCTGGACTCCTTGATGCTATGCTGTATGAACTGGACATGCAGGACCCACAGAAAAATGACTGCTGAACTTGCCTAAAGGTGAGATGGTCCTTTGGTGTTCCTACTTCATGAAAGAGTCCGCCAGACGTTCTGTAGGACACAGAAGAAAGTAATTGACCAGCTACCCATATAGGTGCAACTGTCTTTGAAACTTCCTGCTTCATGAAAAAGTCTGTAGATACTATGGTCCTGTAGGCTGAAGATGGATGCTCCAACATTACAGAAAAACTTTGGGTGACTGTCCAGGCAATGAGATGTCTTTGTCAATTCTAGGATTTTGGAAGTTGGTAATATATCCTTCTGGAGTCTTTGATGGAGTTGAAGAATATATAGTTATAGTTATAGTTTTCCTTAGTTATGATAAAAGATACAGTAGATATAAATATTGCAACTTTAATTCTTACTTGATACCTGTCTTGTTATATGTAATTTTACTATGTTAAAGTTAAAACCTTCCTTTTTATTTAAACAGAAAAGAAGCCCTGATTTTGAAAGAGAGCAAGGAGGAGGATGTGGGAAAGTTTGGATGAAGGCAAGGGAAGGCGGACATGATTTAATTATAGTATAATCTCAAAAAATAAAGCAAATAATTAAACAAGTAAAGTAAAAATTAAGCCCTGTTGCCTAGGAACAGAAAACAGTGTTTGTGGAAAAGTGGAGCTTGGTGGAGGGGTGTAGGTCGACCTGGAAAATGGACGACTTTGTGTAGCATAGGACATGGATACTCATGAGAAGGAAATGCTTGGAAAGCAGCAACACGAAGAGGCCTTCAGGATGAGGGTGGACAACAAATTAAGAGAAGCCTCCAGTGCAGCGTGCCAGGAGTGAGTGCCAGCGCTATTTCTGTCTGCGGAAGCACCGGAATCATGGCACAAAACAAGGACAGGCGGTTTCTTTTATGTATATCTGGAAACGCTCACTTTAAAGGCAACATTTTTATATCCAACTACTTTTAACTTCAACTAGGTATTTGGGAGAAAATAGCTGCCACGATCTAAAAGTGACCCCCAGGACACAGTGTTCTTCAAGGCATCCTCCTCTATTCTTACTTCTTAGAGAAAACAGTCGCTGTTAATGCTCACTTCAACTTTTACCATGAGTGATGATGAAAACACGGACATTTTCTCAAAGAGCAGATTCATCACAATAGCGGAGACCATTTAAAAAGTATTTAATGGAAGTTTTAAATGGGAGCTTTGGCCTGGAAATCTCATCTTACTATAAGAAGTATATCTCAAGAATTATGAAAGGGAATGAAGTGCATCATGTCTCCAGGCTGGTCTCTGAAAGGAGATACAATGTGCAATGAATGAGGGTGTTGTGAACTTGAGATGGATGTGCCCTGTGCCGAGTGGGCAATGTCAGGTGGATAATCAGGTTTCTGTTGAGAAACCCAGGCCCCCACAGATTCAGTGAGTCAGTCTGTAGACATAGAACAATCCCTCGGGCAGCCTGGCTCTGTGTTCAGAGCCAAGGAAAGAAACACACACTGAAAATGGGACCAGAGCCAGAGGAAGAGACACTTTGTCCCTGAAACTAGAGCCAGAGAAAAGTCCCTGGATCCTGAAACTAGGACCAAAGAACACACCAAGTCCCTAGATTCAGAGCATACCAAAGATATTTGCTCTGGTCCAAAAATTAGAGCCTAAAAGGTAAAAAGAACCAAAGAAAGAAACATAGTTTGACCCCAGAATTAGAGCCATCTCTGCCCTTCACAAAAAAGCAACCAATCCTTGAGCAGGGATAAAGGACCGATTGTTGAACCCCTAGAGTGCTTGGAATTCTCGTCATGCAGTTACTGGCAGTTGGGAATCCACCCCAGGTCTGGAAATCTCCTTATATCATAGGGGACAGCGAATCACAAGCCCAGAGGCTTGGAATTCCCCACGTCTCTTCCCCTATATAACCCCAATCTTTTTGCTGCTCAGGGATCTCTCCTGCACTGTTCCTGTTGCCTCTGTTGCTGCTGCTGCCACTTCAAATGGATGGAGGGAGCTGAGTTAACTCGTGATTAAAAACTCTTTGCTTTTGCATTGGATATGGTTTTGTGGTGTTTTGGAAATCTGGACTTTGGGTGCAATGCTGTTAAGATGGCTGATGGTCAGGATAGGATTTGAAATCTGGCTGACAACATATCAGGTAAGTGAATGAGTTCCTGAGAAATACTTCAAATCCAATAGGTTGCTCAGGTGCCCTTATCATAGGCAAGCACATTTTAAGATGCTTGGAAGGACATAAAACTCCCTTAGGTGGAGAATTTTACACTTATATATTAAGAAAATATTTTTGTAAATATGGTCAGAGCCAAAGGAAAACCAAAAGAAACAAGCTTTGGAGCCTGTCCTGGAACTAGCTCTGGTAGACCAGGCTGGCTTCGAACTCACAGAGATCTGCTTGTCTCTGCCTCCCGAGTGCTGGGATTAAAGGTGTGCACCACCACCACCCAGCTAAGGATGCTGGCATCTTAATATTATCAGGAGCAGGAAGTTGTTGGAACTGTTAAATCCTATGGAATAAAGGCTTTGAATAGTGTGACTGGGGACCAGTGAGAGCTGGGGGCCTCTAAATTCAATCACAATTACAGTCATTGCTCTGATCAAATAAAAGCTTTCTGTGTTCCCATACACAAGGCCGTGTCTGAGTGAGCCTGCCTCTGCACTCATTGACAAAGACACAGTGCCACCGCAAGGCAGGCAGGAACTGGAAAGAGAGCTCTATGTCTCCCTTTGCCGTTCTCTTATCTTCGTTAGTGAGTCTTGCTGAGCAAACCAAAGAGCTTGAAGAAGAGGGTGAAGGAGAAAGGGTCAGCCCGTCCCTAGAAGAAAATCACTAATCCAGAGCAAGGATCAGGAAAGATAAAAGATAGAAAATATGGTGCAATAGTTTAATGAGAATCCAGTCCTCCTGGGAATTCAACGCTGAGCCCTGGGTATACAGTGGGTCAAATGGCAGAACAGCCCTCCGTTCCGGCAGCACAAAATAACTGCGGGTTACCTCCCACACTATGCTAGGCCCTGCGCTACTCACCGAGGATGCAAAAATAGTCTCAATCTCTTAATGTGGGCTTTGAAACTTGGCAGGGAAAGTGGAAGCAGTCATGTAAACAATCACGCAGAGAAAGCAGAAATGGAAGCCACTCAGCCGTTCCTGAGTTCGGAAGCTATTTGTTTATTTATTTATTTATTTAAGCCATAAAGAAGGAGTCATGAAAATTAAAATAAATGAAAAACCCTCAGAATTTCTAGAAAAGAGAACATCACGAGACAGGAAACAGCCTTGTGTTTGTGGGCATCAAAGGTTTTATTCGATCAGAGCAATGGATGTAAAGGTGATTGAACTTAGAGGCTGGATAGAGGCAAGCAAAATCCATTAGCCTCCTTGGATGAACCACGGTCCCTGGGCCAGACAGCTATCAGAGCACAGCAGGGCTGAGCTGTGTAATTACAGCTTGCTGCTAGCACTGTTGAGAGAGCACTGGAGGGATTCAGCAAGAATCTCACCACATGTTACGAGCCTGGGTTTTCATTTTTCAGGGTAGCCCCCAGAATTAAAAGTGGCCAAAGCAATAAAACCAGCTGAAATAATACAAGCCAGAGAAAACTTTCCCCGGGAGATTATGGGGAGAGGCAATGGGGAAGAACCCCAGAGCTTCTGAAATGGGAAAAGGTCACTTCTTGAAGATTAAACGTGTTTGATCGGTATGGGAGCAACAAAGAAAGACTGTCTCCCAGTCTCAACAGGAATCTTGTTTGTTTAGTTCATAGCAAGCCATACTAATCCATTTGGAGACTACTTAGCAACACAAAAGGGAGGTTGTCATATACTGGTAGACTCCAACAAGATAAGAAGCTCTCCAGCATGGAGAGAGATTTCCCAGAAAGAGTAACGAATCTGGGAGACAAAGAGGAAGGGATTTTGACAGTATTTTTGAGATCTTAGATGTTTATAAAATGTCCTTAAGGGACTCTGACCAGCACGGGCCTGGCAAATACAGCACTGGCAAGCTTTGCCTTTCTCCCCATCCCTCTGCCTTGCTGAAAACCATTAGATTCCATTCCTAAAGCTAGCCCCCAAGGTCTAGTCTCTTATTTGTCCACACCCTCCTCCTGAGGCTGACTACCAAGGCCCAACTATCAAAGTGTTGAGGTCCAGCAATCAAATGCCCTCTTAAACTTACCTAATTAATAGGCCCAAGTAAAATTAACACCTAACTTGGGGTTTGCCTTTTAACCTTAATAAACTGCCATTTTCCTATGGGCCACATCTGTCTCCTCTCTATCCAGAGCCAGCCCTTTGTCCTCCAGGCCTCCTTTCCCTCTTTTGTTTATGTTCTGTCTCCTGCCCTTTGTCCTTTGGCTGGTGGGGGGGGGGCAAATAAGTCTCCTTTATGTTGAGAACTTGGACTTGGGGGGTCCTGAGCTTTTATCGCCTGCAGCCCTTTAAATGAAGTTCCTTCATGTGTAAGAGAGAAATTTGAGATATGAAGTAAACATCATACCTGTAGAAACGCTTCAAAGAAGACAACAGGAAGTCTGTCATCTAGAGCACAGGCATTCAGGCTAGGAGCACGTTTAGTTTGTGTCTACATTCCATTATATTATGAAGGAGGCAGCATAGAATGGGAAAGGAGCAATCATGTCCTGGTGTGTGTTCATAGTTCTCCTTTCTTGTCCCTCCTTTCCCTTTTTCTTTCCTAAACTCTCACATTTCCTTCTCCCTTCTTTTGTGATATCAGCGATCAGTTCCAAACAAAAGTAAACCTACAGTCAGTTTCCCTTAAACAAACATAGAAGTGTCACAATGTGGACAATGTGAGGAACACGGTCAGAAGCAGGAGGGGGCAACTGGAAATTCTGCTACCTTAGTGCTTCTCAGAGCCCCTAGAAGCCTCCAAGGCTCTGCCGAGAACAGCTGCAGACTGAGAAGGCTGGGAGAAGGGTGGAGAGACATCAGGCTCTGATCCTTGACCCACAACAGAGCAGAGAAAAGATCTGATGGCTTTTCTTCATTATTAAATAGAAATGCCAGTCCTTACATTCAGGCAAATAAGGAGCTGATTTGCATGATAAAACAGGCAGTGGAACACTTTTCTGTGCCAAAAGAGGCACCAAAGAAAAGATTAAATCTTTAAACCCAACTTTCATATTTGGAATCCGGAACTGCCTTAACGCTTTCAAAGACTTTTCAAGTAAATGAAAAATTTTGTGTGAGTTTTCAGTTTCATTTTCAGGTTTTATCCCTGCCTAAAGAAGCCCCCACCTGTGAACCAGTGGAATGATAAAACATCTATTCCAGGTGTAATTTTTCACAGAGGTAACAAGAGTCGCCTAACTGGATGTAAGGCCCACTCATACCTGGTATTGGGAGCCTCACCTCTCTCTGTTAGTGAAGTCATGGGCCTTAGAGGAGAACTGACCACTTTCCAAAATCAGTGTCATTCCCAAGTGCATCCTAAACACCTAACCTCATGTAGAGGATAAGTGTAGCTCTCAGCTGTGGTGGAATATTGCTTTAACTATGTAAAGACGTGTTATATTTGTTTATGCTGCATTTGCTTAATTATGTAAAGATGTGTTGCTTTGCCTGCCTAAGGGAACTGAATAGCCAGTAACAAGCTGAATAGCCAATAGCTAGGCAGTAAGGGGATAGGCAGGGCTGGTAGACAGAGAGAATAAGGAGGAGGAGAAATCTAGGCTGGGGAAAGGAGAAGAGAGCAAGGGAGTATGAGAGGGAGATGCCAGGGACCCAGCAGCCAGGAAGCCACCAGTGAGCCAGACACAGAGTATAACATACAGAATGAAGAATATAGTAAACAAAACAAAACAAACAAAGAACTCGAGGCAAAATATAGATGAAGAGAAACAGGTTATTTTAACTTATAAGAGTTAGTGGGAGAAATAAGATAAGGCCGAGCATTCATAATTACTAATAAGTCTCCTTGTCATGAAGCTGGTTGGTGTCCTAAGAGAAAGCATGTCATAGTCAGCCCTCATCAAAAAGAAGCTAATTTTTGCAATGGACAAAGACCTCACTGAAATACTGGAAAAAAAATCAGAGGAAATCTGATTATGGGGTGCCTAGTCCCGACTGATGCACCTGTAATATAAGCCCTACACCTAAGGCTAAGGGAACACCACAGAAGAGTGAGAGGCAAGTGTGTGAGAGAAAGAGGATCAGTACTTCAGCTGTGAGATAATATCTTCTATAACAGGGCGTTAAACCCATAAAACCTTAACACAATGGTTACTTAAGCAAGACCTACCTAAGGACAACTTGATATGCCAACTAGGATGGGGAAAATCTCTCAAGCTCTCGGCCTTCCTTATGCAGTTACAGACAACTAACAGCTGCTGAGAGAAGGAGAATCAGTCTGCCCCAGGGAGGAGGCTCCTGATTGGTTATCCAGTAGGAACCGGTCTTCTCTAAACACTAAGTGGACTCGGCCGGTTGTTTTTATATACACATACATGTGTTACAATACTAAATAAGGCAGAAATCATGTAGATGAGAGAGAGTAGGAGGAATGAAAAATGTTGGAGGGGAGAGAATGTGGGTGGAAGTGGTGTACTCAAAGTACTCAAGTATGAAATCTTCAAAAATAATAAAATAAACAATAAAACAGAAGTTAATTGTTAAGGACACCAACTATAATTTAAGCCTTATAATAAATAGCATTAAAACAAAAAAGACATAATGTCCTTTGAGCTCAGAGAGGAAAAGAGGGGAGACGTGATAGAATTTTAGAGGGTGCATACACCGGTCAGTCAAAGTGTTAATATGGGTCCTCACCTCATTCACTGTCATAGTTGCCAAATAACAAGAGCCGAGCCCTTATGTGCTCTCTGGCTCCCTGTTTTGTAATCTTATTTACTTTTAGTGGATGAACTGGGTCATTTGTCTTGTTTCTTCCATACTGAGCCCCTTTTGTTACTAAAAATAGCCGAGTCTACTAACAGGCAGGTCATCCAGACAAAAACTAAACAGAGAAATAATGTAGCTAACAGAAGTTATAAATCAAAATGATTCAAACAGATAACTATAGAACATTTCACCCCAACCCAAAAGAATACACCTGCTTCTCAGCAGCTTATGGAACTTTCTCCAAAATCAACCACATACTCAATCACAAAGCAAACTTCCACAGATACAAGAAAATTGAAATAACTCCCTGCATCCTATCAGAGCACCACGGATTAAAGATGGATTTCAACAATAGCAGAAAAGATAGAAACCCTAGAGACTCATGGAAACTGAACAACTCTCTACCGGTCAAGTCAGAAATAAGAAAGAAATTAAAAGTTTCCTATATTTCAGTGAAAATAAATGTGCAACATACCCAAACTAAGAGTAAAGTTTATTACACTAAGTATCAACAAAAAAAATTGAAGAGATTTCATAATAGCAACTTAACAACACACAAGAAAACTTGAGACCAAAAGGAAGCTATAACACAGAAGTTTCTGTGTTTTTGTTTCCCAGCCACCTAGACCCAAATAATCACATGAAAACTATGTTTATTACAATACTGTTTGGCCAATGGCTTAGACATATTCCTAGCTAGCGTTTATATTTTAAATTAGCCCAGTTCAATCTGTGTGTCACCACGAGGCTGTGGCTTACTGGTCATGTTCTGGCATCTTTCTCCTTTGGTGGCTACATGGAATCTCTTTGACTCCATATACTCTTTATCTCTGTTGGGATTCAATGCTAAATCCCTGGTTTTATTCTGCAAAGTCATTGATCGAAACAGCTTAATTCATCAACCATTAAAAAGCAACCCATATACAGAAGGACATCCCACATCAAGAAGCTAATGCACCCAAGAGGAGTAGATGGCATGAAATAATCAAACTGAGGACTGAAGTCAATAAAATAGAAACAGAAAAAATACAAAGAATCTATGAAATGAAGAATTGGTTCCTTGAGAAAATCAATAAGATAGACAAACCCTTACTCAAACTAAGTAAAAGACATTGAGAGAGAATATCCAAACTGACAAAAATTGGAAACAAAAAGGGGAACTTAACAACAGATGTCGAGGAAATCCAAAGAATTATTAGGTCACACTTTAAAAACCTGTACTCTACAAAATTGGAAAAATCTAAAAGAAGTAAAGAATCATAGATAATCTTCTTGATAGCTACTACTTACCAAAGTTAAATCAAGATAAACAACACACACACACACACAATGAAAACTGTTACAGGAGTTCCTTCCGCTCCTCCAGCCAATAGCCGCTGAGATAACAGCCCATTGGGGTGTGGTCTCTCTCTTTAAAAAAGCGGCCACTTCCCTCCTCGCTCTCTCTTTGCTTCCTGCTCCGTTTATGGCAACTAGACTCCTTCCTGATTGCGGCAGAGGGCTGTTGTCTGGGACGGTTGTCTGGGACGGTGATCTGTAAGTTTTTTCCCCTTTAAATAAATACCACCCTATTAATCATAATTCCAAACTGGTGTGGGATTGTTTGTGACTTACGCCTTCAGAAAACCTCTAAGGAAATAAAAGCAGTCATTAAAAGTTTCCCAACCAAAAAAAAAATATTTCCAAGGCCAGATAGTTTTATCACAGAATTCTACCAGACTTTCAAAGAAGAGTTAACATGAACACTTCTCAAATTATCCCACAAAACAGAAACATAAGGAATATTGTCAAATTCATTTTATGAGGCACAGTTACCCTGATATCATTATTGACCAATTTCCCTTATGAATATTGATGCAAAAGTATTCAACAAAATATTTCCAAACATAATCTAAGAACTCATCAAAATGATAAGCCACCATGATCAAATAGGCTTCATTCCAGAGATGCAGGGATGGTTGAATATACAAAAATCAGTTAATGTAGTCCACTCTATAAACAAACTGAAAGAAAAAAACACATGATCATCTCATTAGATGCCAAAAAAGCCTTTGATAAAATCCAACACTCCTTCATGATAAAGTCTTGGTGAGACAAGGGGCATACCCGATCACAATAAAGGCAATTTACAGCAAGCCACAGCCAATATCAAATTAAATGGAGAGAAACTCAAATTAATTCTACTATAATCAAAACAAGACAAGGTTGTGACCTCTCTCCATATCTATTCAATACAATACTTGAAATTCTAGCTAGAGAAATACCAAAACTAATGGAAGTCAAATGGATGCAAATTGAAAAGGAAGAAATCAAAGCACAGTTATTCACAGATAGAATGATAGTATACATTAGCAACCCCAAAATGTCTACCATGGAATTCCTATAGCTGGAAAAGTAAAGTGACAAAGTAACAAAAGTAACTAAAAAATTTCAGTAACCCTCCTGTATACTTATGACAAATGGGCTGAGAAAGAAATTGGGGAAACAACACCCTTCACAAGAGCCAGAAACAATACCAACTATCTTGGTGTAACCCTAATCAAGAAAATAAAAGACTTATATGACAAAACATCAGGTCTTTGAAGAAAGAAATTGAAGATGATAGCAGAAGATAAAAAGATCCCCATGCTCATGGACTGGTAGAATCAACATATTAAAATAGCCATCCTATTAAAAGCAGTCTACATATTAAACGTAATCCCTATCAAAATTCTAACACAATTGTTTACCAAACTTGAAGGAATAATACTCAACTTCACATGAAAAGAAAAACACCTCAGGATAGCTAAACCAATCCTGTACAATAAAGAAACTTCCAGAGGGATCAATATCCCTGATTTGAAGCTGTATTACAGAACTATAGTAATAAAAACCACATGATGTTTCCATAAAAACAGATACATTGATCAATAGAATATAATCAAAGACCCAGGTGAAAAGGAAGGGGAAGACAGAAATAGACAGAAATAGAGGAAGAGGAGGAGGTAGAAGAAAAAGAAGAGAAAGAAAAAAGAGGAGATGGGAAAAAGAAGGATAAAGAGGAGGAAGAAGAAGTAAAGGGAAAGAAAGAAGAGAATGATGAAGAAAATGTAAGAAAAAAGGAGAAGGAAGAGGGAGAGATTGCTGGAACTGGGAATCCTTTACTTTGATTACGTGAGAGGCTTTAGGGAGGTATTACTGCTATTGCCATACTTGTCTAATGGAATAAGAAATATTGAATAAGAGACTCAATTCTCTGCTTGGGACTCATATTCCCATACAGTACTATATATTTCCCAATCTGACTATTTTTTCATTCCTCCCAATCTCTTAAAAGTACTCTTGAAGACATACTTGCATCTGCAAGATTCCCTACTTTCCAAGTTCTCTTTTCAGATATCGCTAGAGCAGTGGTTCTCAACCTGTGGGTCACCAGCCCTCTGTGGGGTGAACCACCTACTTAGAGGGGTCACAGAGCAGATATCCTGAATATCAGATATTTACATTATTGTTCATGACAGTGGCAAAATTACAGGTCTAAAATAGCCATAAAATAATTTCATGATTGTGGATCACCAAAACATAAAGAACTGTACTTGAGGATCATAGCATTGGAAAAGTTGAGAACCACTGTTCTGCAGTCTTGCTTTAGTGAACACTGGCTTCTCTTTGTGTATGTACAGTGATTTTAAGAATCACTTTCTAGGGGCTGGAGAGATGGCTCAGTGGTTAAGAGCACAGGCTGCTCTTCCAGAGGTACTGAGTTCGGTTCCCAGCAACCACATGGTGGCTCACAACCATCTGAAATGGGATCTGACGCTCTCTTCTGGTGCGCAGGCATGCATGGAAGCAGAATGTTGTATACATAATAAAAATAAATAAATAAATTTAAAAAAAAGAAAGAATCACTTTTTATTTCTAGTCTTTCTCCTTGTGCCACTGGAACTAAAGGTCTTACAAATATCACTCTTCATCCTCACAACTGGTCACAGATGTCATTTTTTTTATCCTGTATGAAAACTCCATTTCTGAAGTACATATTACATATTGTACAAATTTGCCCTGGTATGTATTGGCCTTCTCTACAGACCCCAGGGACAGTTTCTCCTTTTGGTTAAGGGTTTGTTAGTAATTCAGTGTACCTGTAGCCACCACAACTACTATCATAGTTTTTGGTGATCCCATTTGCCTTGGGATAAAATCCATTGTATACCAAGACCATTTGGTCCAATGAAACCCCAAAGCTCTCAGTCCTACACTTGTTTCCCATATCAGAAGGAAAAGAGTATAGCTATTTTCATTAGAATAACCTCTGAAAAACATTTGCAGCAAACACGTCTAGCCTCTACTTTATCCTTCTTGCTCACTTTTATTGTGATTCTAAAAGGACCACATCTTCCAAAGACTACCAGAACAATAACTCTTGTTCCATGCCCTCTCCTGAAGTGTTATCGTGCCAAAAATCACCTCAAGATGTGGAATTCTATTGTCCTATTCTTGAATCCTGTCTGGCCCTAGTTGTTATGTGTCCAGGAGAAAATGATGGGTTTGATGTGATGCAAGATTTCAATGCAGGCCAGACTTGCATCTTCTGCATAGATTTCTTGAAATACATTTTCTAGGAGCTCCTTGATACCATAGAAGTTGTCTAACTATTCAGAGAACACCATGGTGGTAAGGACACGTTTACATACTCAGTTCAATACTCCAAGATGAAATCATCCTTCAGAGATCTAAGACTCAGTACCAGTTATATGAACAAGATCATATTTGCTCTAGCCCAGCTCTGTCCAATGTGAGCACATGCTCTAACACAGCTAGCTATGAGTGTGGCCCAACACAAAACTGAAAATTGAAAGTGTTTTATGCATGCATGTTTTTAAGGCTTTATTTTTTTCTGATCAAATTCAATTTCTTCACCCAACTACTTGTGGCTGGGGGCTTAAGAGTTCAGCATTCTTGCTCATTTGTTAGTTTATTAAAACCATGAGTACTAGCATCCATTGAAGAGACAAAAGAAAACTTCTGCATGCAGGCTCCCATGCCTTCTTCATCCCACCATATGCTCCTGTCCTTCTTTGTATTACTCCTTCCCTTTCCTGTGGACTGGCTAAGGCCCTATGTAAACCCAGTATCTCACCTATGCTCTAGAGGCAGAACCTTCTCTGCTCCTTTTATAATACCCTCTTTTCTTTCTGTTCTAATCTGAAGTTTTCCCTTTTTTGACCATCTCCTATCATACATAAACTTCCTTATTTTCCATTTAAAACAAATAATACAAAAGTGGTTTATAATGTTCGTACCCACTGTCTTTCTTTTCCCCATATCATTGAACATCTTTAAATGACTCTTTCTCCCTCACCATCCCCCAAGGCAGTTCCTGTCAACGTAATCCCTGGTATTCAGGTTGATGAATCAAAGGCCACTTCTCAGTTCCCACTGGAAATAAGACATGAGAAGCTCATATATTATTGGTATCTTGCTCCTTATAAACATCGTCTTTATGCGTCAAGCACACTAATCTTTTTAGTTTTCAGGCTTTTCCCATTGTCAAATCATTTTTACGTTCACTTTTCTGTATCATCTTATCTTCCCAGTCTTCCATATTGTAGTGTTCCAGGCTTGAGCCAAAGGCATTGGTTTTGTCTACAATCACCTTTCTAGGTGACTTTAGTAGATTTTCAAACTATTTAATATTATTAATACCATGAGAAGTCACTAATATCTCCAGCTCCAACTTAGCAATGCTATCACTGAACTTGGATTCCACACAGTTTTATACGTCTGGTCCAACCCACACTTTTAAAGTTGGATGCCTAATGGATATCTCTGGCTTAACAGATACAAAAGTAAACTGTATGTAAGGGATTACTTTCCCCTTAACATGTAGCTCATTCTCCCTGACCTTCTTAGCAGGCAATGACAACTGCATTTTATTCATTCTGCAAACCTTGGGGTTACCCTTGACACTTCTCTCTCCTGCAGGACATATGCAGTTCTTCAGTATCTACTTGGCTTTTGGGTTCATATTCTGAACTGAATCCATTTTTACTCTGTCACTGCTCTGTTATTGTGCCATGCCATCACTGCATCCCAGAAGAGTTTTGGGATCACTTTTTGCCTTATTCTTGTGCTTTTACAGACTGGTTTACACAGAATAATCAGAGTCTTTTTTAAATGTGTCAGAACACACCTTCTTGTGGCAAAATGCTTCTGACAATATTCTTTCTCACCAGATTAAATCTGAAGTGTTACCTGCTCAGTGCCCCGTGGAATCTCTCTGTACCCCTTCCAGCCCTTCTCTTTAGTCGGCTGCTCATTCCCCGCCACCCACCCATTCTTTCTTGTTCTCAGTTCCTCTTCTCATTTCCCTACGCACTTTTCTAGATTTCTAGGTGGCTCTTTCTTTTACTTCACTTAGCTTTCTACTTCAATTTTAATTTTTAGACAGGCTTTTTCTCTGGTTACCCATGCTCTTTATCTCACAGGCCATTTAATTTTTATATTTTTGCATCATTTCTCAACAATATGGCAAAGTTTATATTTCTTTATTTTGTTGTTCCACCTTTCCCTTCTCTTGGACCTATGTGTAAAATCCGTGAGAGTACGGACTTGATTTATTCTATTCAAAACCTTTGAGTCTATAATCCTAAACACTTTGAGTATAATAGTATTCAATAAGTTACAACTGATAAGTAAATGAAGTTGGGCTTTGAGGCACATACAAGCTTATATCTATAAACCTTGAGCTTATCTGCAGAAACCAAGTTCCCTTTACGTGACCAGTGTGTGCAAAGGACAAAGGTGAGAATGCACAAATTCAGAGTGAGCAGAGAAATAATATTGAACCAAGATTACACATACTCCAGTAACTATCTATGGAAAGGCAGAGCAAGGCACTTTTCTGAGGTATTTAGTTCCAATTCCCCCTCCATAAAGAGGGGATGTATGCATGGTAAGCAAATGAAAACCTTTAAAGCAAAAAGGGAAACAGTGAATTTTAAATTTAACTGGTGGAATTCTCAGTGGTTTGTTCTTGAATGAAGAAAGAATATTAAGCCTGAATCATTTTGGAGCTTAAAAATTCCAATTCTGGCTTTGCTGGGTGTGAGAGACTTTTTACCTATATTTTATAAACCCAAATATGGAGCATGTAACTTGACAAATAAAACTTTGCCTAAGGAAGCACCAAGAAAACGTATGAAAATGGGAATTAGCTTTTAAAATGAAGGATATTTAGATACATTCTATGTGCCTCTGAAATAACACTAGGGGCATCAAGTGGATCAAAAATACATAATGAATACAAAAGAAAAATACAAGAGTAAGGTATGTCAGGTATGTGCTTCTTTGGTTTATAAAATAGGCACCATAAATAACATATCCTGCCTTGATGAGGTGAAGAATTTTGAATTGTGGCATAAGAATTCTTCCTGAAATATAGAAGAAATTGTCATTGTTGTTGTTTGCTTATTTTCTTTTTCTCTTTTTGTCAATTTGATACAAACTTAGGTCACCTGGGAAGAGGGATCCTCAGTTGGAAATATTCCTCCATCAGACTGGTATGCAGGTTAAGTTTGCAGGAACATTTTTAAACTAATGTAGGACGGCCCAGTCTATCCTCATGGAGCTGCCCTTAGGCAGCTGGTCCTGGGTAGTGTAAAGAAAGATAGCTGGGAGACAGTGAACTCCAGAGGAGCAGGTATAAGGAAGTAACTGCTGAGGGAGTAGGCCGGAGACCTCTGCAGGTCCAGGCATGAGTCTGAGGGAATAGGCCTGAGCCAAGACATCTGGGGGTCCAGTAGTGAGTCTGGGACCTCCAATGGAGTAGACTTGAGCCAGAGACCTTTGTGGGAGTGGGCCCAGGACAGGGACATCTACAGAAACAGGTCTGAGCCAGTGACCTCTGCTGGAGCAGGCCTGAGGCAACGAACTCCACAGAAGTAGGTACAAGGTTGTTACCACTGAGGGAGTAGGCTGGGGCCAGAGAACTCTGCAGAACCAGGAGCAGGTACAAGGGAGCCACTGCTGAGAGATCAGGCCATAACAAAAGACCTCTACTGACCAGGCATGAATTAATGACCTCAGAGGTAGCAGTCCCATGCCAGTGACATCTGCTGGAACAGGCCCAATCCAGTAACCTCTGCCAAAGCAGGCTCAAGGCAGCAACCTCAACAAAAATAGCCCTAAGACCTGGATGGAGGGGGGAGGACCTTGGACTTCCCACAGGGCAGGGAACCCTGACTGCTCTTTGGACTGGAGAAGGAGGGGGAGGAGAATGGGGGAGGGGGAGGGAAATGGGAGGAGGTGGAAATTTTTTAAGTAAAAGTAAGAAAGTAAAGAAGTCCGATCAGAATTACACCTGACTTCTCAATGGGAACAATAAAAGTCAGAGGTCCTGGTCAAGCCTTATACAGACATTAAGAGACCATGGTTGTCAGCCCAGACTACTATACCCAGCAAATCTTTCAATAACCATAGAAGGACAAAACAAGATATTCCATGACAGAACCAGATTTAACCAATACCTAGCCACAAACACAGTATTACACAAATTACTAGAAGAAAAACAACAACCCAAGGAAGTTGGCTACATCAACAAAAACACAGACAATTGATGATCTCACAGCAGCAAATCCCAAAGAAGGGAGACAACACAAAATAACACCAACAATGAAAACTAAAATAACAGTAGACAGCAATCCCTGTTCATTAATATAAATGGACTCAACTCACCTATAAAGAGACACAGGCTAACAGATTGGACACAAAAACAGAATCCATCCTTCTGCTGCATACAAGAAACATACCTCAACCTCATAGACAGACATCACATAAGAGTAAAGGTTTAGGAAAAAATTTTCCAATCAAATGTACCTAAGAAACAAGCTGGTGTAGCTATCCTTATATCTAACAAAATAGATTTCAAACTGAAATCAATCAAAAGAGACAAAGAAGGACATTTCATATTAGTCACAGGAAAAATTCACCAAGAGGAAATCGCAATACTGAACAGCTATGTCCCGAATACAAGGGCACCCTTTTATATAAAAGAAACACTGCTAAAGCTTAAATCACACATTAAACCTCACACACTAATAGTGAGAGACTTCAACACTTCACTCTCACCACTGGACAGGTCTGTCAGACAAAAAAGTAACAGAGAAATAAGGGAACTAAGAGACATCTATAGAACATTCCATCTAAACATAAAAGAATATACCTTCTTCTCATTACCTCATGGAACCTTCTCAAAAATTGACCACATACTAGGTAACAAACTAAACCTCAACAGATACAAAAAATTTGGAATAACCCCATGTATCTTATCGGTTCACCATGGCTTAAAATTACAATTCAACAGTAACACTAATTCCAGAAAGCCCACAAACACATGGAAATTAAACAATGCTCACCTGAAACAACAATGGATCAAGAAAAAATAAAGGAAGAAAAGACTTCCTAAAATTTGATGAAAATGACCACTCAACATACCCAAATTTATGGGACACAATGAAAGCAGTGTTAAATGAAACTTCATAGCACAAAAATGCCTACATAAAGAAGTGTGGGGAAAATCCAACACTACTGAATTAACAGACATTTAAAAACTCTAGAAAAAAAAGAAGGAAACTCATCCAGAAGAACTGCAAAATAGTAGGAATAATCAATTTGAGAGCTGAAATCAACAATATAGAAACAAAGAAAATAATACAAAGAATCAATGAGACAAAGAGTTGGTTCTTTGAGAAAATCAACGAAATAGACAAACCTTTATCTAAACTAACCAAAAGGCAGAGAGAATATATATAAATTAACAAAATCAGAAATGAAAAGGAGGACATAACAACAGATGTGTAGGAAATTCAGAGAATCATTAGGTCATATTTTGTAAACCTGTACTCTACATTATTGGAAAACTTAAAGAAAATGAACAACATTCTGGATAATTATCACTTACCAAAATTAAATCAAGATCAGATAAGCAAATTAAATAGATCTGTAACTGGTAAAGAAATAGAAGCCACCATCAAAAGTCTTCCAACCAAAAAAAGCCCAGGACCAGATGGTTTCAGTGCAAAATTCTACAAGATTTTCAAAGAACTAATGCTAATATTCCTCAAATTTTTCCACACAATAGAAACAGAAGGAACATTGTCAAACTCTTTTTATGACTCTACAACTACCCTGATACCCAAACCACACATAGACATTACTAAGGAAGAGAATTACAGACCAATCTCCCTCATGAACATTAATGCAAAAATACTCAATAAAATACTGGTAAACCAAATCCAATAACATATCAGAAAAATCATCCACCATGATCAAGTTGGCTACATCCTACAGGTTGCAGGTATGATTCAATATATGAAAATCTGTAAATGGAATCCACCATATAAAGAAACTGAAAAATAAAAACCTCATGATCATCTCATTAGGCGCTAAAAAGCCTTCAACAAAATACAACATCCTTTCATGATAAAGGTCTTGGAGAGAGCAGGGATACAAGGAACATACCTAAACACAATAAAAGCAATATATAACAAGCCAATAGCCAACATCAAACTAAGTAGAAAGAAACTAACAGCATCCCACTGATATCAGGAACAAGGTTGTCTACTCTCTCCTTATCTATTTAATATAGTTCTTGAGGTCCTAGCTAGAGCAGTAAGACAACAAAAGGAGATCAAGGGGATACAACTTAGAAAAGAAGAAGTCAAACTCTCATAATTTGCTGATGATATGATAGTTTACATAAGCAACCCCAAAAATTCTACCAAGGAATTTCTATGACTCAAAAACACTTTCAGTAATGTAGCAGGATACAAGATTAACTAAAAAAAAAAAACCAAAACAACAACAACAAAAAATAAAAAACAAACGGTAGGCCTCCTGTACACACATGATAAATGGGCTGAGAAAGAAATCAGAGAAATATCACTCTTCACAAAAGCCACAAAGAGCATAAAATATCTTGGAGTAACTCTAACCAAACAAGTGGAAGATCTTCATGACAAGAACTTTAAACCTTTGAAGAAAGAAATTGAAGAAGACAGCAGAAAATGGAAAGATCTCCCATGCTCTTAGGTAGGTAGAATTATCATAGTAAAAATGGCAATCTTACCAAAAGCAATCTACAGATTCAAAGCAATGACCATCAAAATCCCAGCAAAATTCTTCATAGACCTCGGAAGAATAGTACTCAGTTTCATATGGAAAAGCAAAAAATTCAGGATAGCCAAAACAATCCTGTACAATAAAGGATCTTCTGGAGGCATCAAACTCTTCTACAGAGTGCCAGTACTGAAAACAGCCTGGTATTGGCATAAAAACAGACAGAAGGACCAATGAATCTGAATCAAAGACCCAGCTATTAATCCACTCGCCTACAAACACCTGATTTTTAACAAATAAGCAAAAAAAATATCAAATGAAAAAAGAAAGAATATTTAACAAATGGTGCTGGCATAACTGGATATTAACATGTAGAAGAATGAATATAGATCCATATCTATTGCCATGCACAAAACTCACGTCCAAATGGATCAAAATCTCCACATAAAGCCAACCACACTGAACCTCATAGAAAAGAATGTGGGAAGTACACTTGAACCTTTTGACACAGGAGACCACTTCCTAAATATAACCCCAGTAGCACAGACACTGAGAGAATCAATTAATCAATGGGACCTCCTGAAACTGAAAAGCTTCTGTAAAGCAAAGAACATGCTCAATAAGACAAAATGGTAGCCTACAGAATGGGAAAAGATCTTCACCAACCCCACATCAGACAAAGGACTGTTCTCCAAAATATACAAAAACTCAAGAAATTGATCAAGAATTGAATCAGCGTTGTGCAAATGTTGTGCATGCCAGTGATAAATACGTATTTAACAAATAAAATTTATTTATATTTCACATCACATTCTCCTTTAGCACCTTCTCAGCCATGTGTTTTCTCTGAGTCATAGCTTTGCTTATCTGATGCTCTGTATGCAAGACTGCGATATTTCCTATTTGTAAGTCAGCCTCTGTCTCTGTCCCATTCTCTGTCTCTTTGTTCATCTATCTCTAGGATTAGAGTTTGGAGGTTAATATAAACCCTTCAAATTGAGAGTGACAAATATTCTACATTCAACAAATGAGCAAATAAATAATTTCATAGCGTCTTCAAATTTATTACTGAGTAGCCCAAATTCTTCATTGTCGATGTGAAGAACCAGATCAAACTAACATTACTGAGTGTTCAGTAGAGCACACAACACAAGCAGAATACTGGGATGGAAACACAGCCTTGGTGAAGTGGAACTTTTAAACATCTGTGTGTGGGTCTTTCTTTGTTGTGTCTTGGGAGCACAGCAGACACGTTCCTCTCAAAACTGCAGCAGCACCCTGGGTATACACTGACCTGTCTGCTTACAGTCCATGCCCATGGTATCCAGAGTTGATTTGTGGTTCTAAAGTTCAGTGGATAGGCACACAGTATGTGCTATACATCTGGACTTCTCTATCACTGCTGTTGTTAGTGTTCTTACTATTAGGAATAAAAACACCACTTTGTCCTTGTAGTGCTGACATTGTAATCGAGCATTACTATAGGTAGATTTTCACCCTGTTTGTATAGAGTGTGTAATTCTGTCCTTTTCTGAAAAGTATCTTTCTATTCCATGATTAGGATGCCACTGGTTTTGACCAGGCTGGAGCAAGCCATGTCTTACTTGTGAGTCTTACTTTGTGATTCTTAGAAATCTTGTGTCAATTTTCAAGTCTAGAACAACTGGAATATTTAGAAAAAGTAAAATACAGTCCTAGACTCATTTTTATCACTAGTGGCAAAATATTTTACATAGTTTTGGATAAAATATTTTATTACCTAATTAATATGCATCTGTGATGATATGTAAAGTTTTAAAGACTCAATTGTGTGAAGCCAAGGGCTGTCTCATTTTCCTTGTGGAATTCACTACACTTTCATACAATGTTACACACTAACATCTGTAGCTATTTGTAGAGCATTTACTTTAAACTAGAATCTTTCATTATAGTCTCTTAAATTACAGGGCAGGGAATCCTGATTGCTCTTTGGGCTGACGAGGGAGGGGTACTTAATTGGGGGAGGGGGAGGGAAATAGGAGGCGGTGGCAGGGAAGAGACAGAAATCTTTAATAAATGAATAAATAAATAAATAAATAAAAATTAAAAAATAATAATTTGCAGAGCTTCCATTATTATATTATGAAAGAAGTAATGCTTAAGTTGGATTCCCAATGTTGACACATGACCTCAGTTTGTACAACTTGCGTGCCCCTTGTTCATTTACAAATTTGCTTGTGAAGGTAGAAAGAAATGGGTGCTTGGGCCACCTAGAGAGCTTTTTGCATGCATATTTAGCATTTAATAATAAAGCTTATTTACATCTATTTTTTGGGGGGGGGGTTCGAGACAGAGTTTCTCTGTGTTGATTTGGAATCAGTCCTGGAACTAGGTCTTGTAGATCAGGCTGGCCTCAAACTCAGAACTCAGAGATATCTGCCTGCCTCTGCCTCCTGAGTGCTGGGATTAAATGCATGTGCCACCACCACCCTGCTATGACTGATTTTAAGCTAGTACATCCAAAGCCATTCTTTGTAACTTAAGGATCTCTTGCTTGTGTCAGGTCACCACCTGGAGGTTCAATTTCTGAATTATTAGACACACAGTTATACCACATAGAACAGAGCCTTTTGAATACCACAAATATCACCATCATCTCTGCTTTATTGGTAAGTCATACTCATCCTGTCACCGAGTCCTCACTCATGTCTATTCCCAGAAAATATACATACACAGACACCACATGCATACATTCACACATGTGTCATTTTTATATTTAGGTCATGATTTATGTTTGGCTGGGAGAATATTTATTATCTTAATTATGAATGATTACTAATTTTTTTTCACTAGAGATAAATATATAAGCTAGATAATATATCTATGTGATATCAGACAGGGTTTTTTAATTTTAAAAGATTTTTTTTACACAGGTAAAAGAATACAGTAGGTTCTGTACAACACTTCTAAATGAGTTTGAGTTTCCTTTAGAAGATCTCTGAAATTAAGACACATCAGTTGCTCTTAAACCTTTCATTTTCCAGTATCATTAACTATCATGTCACTATCATTGAGGGTAGCTATGATGGGGGGCACAAAATTCATCAACTCTCCTTATTTTTATATCAGATAATTCCAATGTGTCAGCTATGAAGAAACTGAGTAGAGAATTCCCATATTATACAATTTAAAGATTTCTGACATCATTAGATGAAAGGGAACGATGATTTGATTTCTGGGTACTGTACTTTGAAGGCCTCAAAAAGGTAAGACAAACCCAAATTCTAAGGGAAAAAAAAATACACAATCACACACCAAAGCAAAAACTAAAACAGATTTCCACCTGAGAAGTCAAGAAAGTACTACCTTGCCCCAAACCGGCAAGAATCCAATTACCACAAGGATGGATAGTTACCCATGGCGAAGAAAGGGATTCCCAGCAGGGTGGAGTTGTATTTCCCGTCTGTGATGAAGAAGATCCCAGCTGCAGTGGCGATGGAAATGCATACTGTGAGTACCCCCAGGAGGCCCAGGAAGGGCTTACTGCGCAAGCAGTCCTTCATAGAGCTGGACAGGGTGGCCGTGGTCAGGATCAGCACGAGGCTCACCAGGACCTTGCTTCTGGCCAGGATGCTGGTCTTATGAAAGTCTCTCCAGAGGCTAAAAGATGCCAGAGAGTACAGTTGAAGTTCTTGGTGCTCATCCTGGAGCTTCCTCATAAGCTTACAGAACTCATTCTCCCACTTCTCCCCTATGAGGTCTTGAGTGGCAGAACCATAGGTCTGGAGGTAGTAGGTGATTTGAATGGCTCTGGCTGACTTGACCCGCTGGTCTTTGCTGTTTGGTACTTCCACTACCCCGCCCAGCTGGTGTCCAATAAAACTGTTCCTCCCATCCTTGAAAACAGAAAGAGGGGAGACTTCAGTTACCAGAAGGATGTACATTCCAAGGAACAGTTTCTTATTCTAAGTGAAGAAGCACAGGAATGCAAAGAGAGGTGCCGATGATGGTGGAATTGATGTGGGTGGAGAGGAGAGTCGGGATTTTAGTCTTAATCTTTTGGAGTTACGTGGGAAACTGCAGGACGAACAGGAATAAAGATGATGGAGAGAGTGTCAAAAAGCCTCATGCGAAAAGGCTCATACATTTGGATTTCCCAAATGCTCTCACTCGGTACATTTTCTTTTATAGAAATCTAGTCCAATTCCTTAAGAGCAGATCAAGTTTATGATTTATGTTTAGCTGTAAGTAGAGCAAGGCATGAGGCTCACCCTAGGCCATGCTAAAAAGATGGAGTAAATTTTCCTTCAAAGAGATACTACATATATCCTTCCCAGAACTCCTGGCCCTAGTCCTGCCCTAATAAGCCACCACAAGTTCTACAGTGTCCTTGTTCCCTTTTCTGCCTTTTTCTTTCAGATGCTGACCAGAATGTAAATTAGTTTTATTTCCTTGATACTTTGGGTTTCCTTATTTTCTGTAGAGCCTCCTTTCCTGCCATATATCTGACCTTTGTTCTAGCTCAATGGCATGTTTTTTTTTTTCTTCCTTCTTTTTCTAGTCTCCTCCTCTACCAGTTTCTGATATTTAGTTTGCCCTGGGTAGTCTCCTTTTAAATTCTAAGAAAATTGTCTTTGAGCTTCAAAACGTAATATGTAATCATCCTATATATAAATATGCTAAGGTTTCCAGTATCAACATAGGCACCAACATGCAGACAAGAACAGCCTTACTTCCTTACATTTGTGTAGTTAAATGAATAGTTCAGAAAAGGATAAATACCTTTCTCCAAGCTAGTGTGGTATTGACAATTCCTGCATGTGGTATCAGCACCTGCTGGGTCTGTACAATCTCCCCCTCCCCTGACAACACCTGAATCTGTCTTAGACTTATTGTCTCCTATAGGTAGATTCTCAAAGGAAGCTGATAAAATTTTCAGATAGTATCACCAAATGGTGTCCAAGCTTCAGTGCTGAACTTGAGGAGGTGTAGACAAGACCATCATCCTAGGAATTGGGTAAACAAAGCAGTAATCCTTCTTTAAAGCACACTCACTTAGAATTGCCGCTTATTCTCATCCAATGAGGGTGCTCTCTGATCGCCATCATAAAACTTTAATCTATTTGGAAATATTATTTTTATCAAAGATGTCTCCACACTTTGGTGGTAATGGCTGATAGAATGTTGAGACAAAAAGTAAGTTTCAGGATGATTTATAGGGTTGAGAATACATTGTTGGTATCAGGTGAGATGTAGGCACAAAAGAAAGTTTAT
This sequence comes from Neodon shergylaensis, assembly GCA_025134845.1. NCBI lineage: Eukaryota > Metazoa > Chordata > Mammalia > Rodentia > Cricetidae > Neodon > Neodon shergylaensis. The sequence continues at coordinate 5,409,498 of JABTXL010001191.1, forward strand.
TCTACAAGTAGTTTGTATGTGAATGGAGTCAGGAAACATGTTCTCAATAAGGTATAAAAGAGTTGATTCTTAGAAAGGAGCATTTCTCTCTAGAGAGCAGTAGGCAAGGGCAGCAGAACACTGACCAGTGTGTTGACCATGGGTATTTACATGGAACTACCAGGCATCTAGCTAGCATTTGAGATAATATGTTTAATCCAGACACCTAGATATGAGGCAATTGCTTGCATTTTGTTTTAACATGCACAAAAGTGTCCCTAATATTTCAGCATGTATTGTAAACATGAGAAGTTGGAGATATTTAGAGAATGCAATCTCAACTTGGAGAATGATCAAACATTGAAAGAGAACAATATCACAGTCACTCTGTGGATCTTCCCCTTCGTGCTAAATAGTTACAACCACCTTAAGAAACCAAACCACTGGACAGTGGTGATGCACTCCTTTAATCCCAGCATCCAGGAGGCAAAAGTGGTGGATCTCTATAAATTCGAGGTCAGCCTAGTCTATAGAGTTAGTTCCAGGACAGCCAGGTATACAAAGAGAAACCCTGTCTGGAAATCCACAAAAAAAAAAGAAAGAAAGAGAGAAAGGAAGGAAGGAAGGAAGGAAGGAAGGAAGGAAGGAAGGAAGGAAGGAAGGAAGGCAAACTTAACCAAACCCAAATGAATAACTTATTTCCTAACAACAATTTGATTTGTGGGTTCTCCTTGGTGTATTGACTACTGCAATGAATCTTTGTAATCTTACTATTTCTTTTCTTTCTTAAAACTAAACTGGGGCTGGAGAGATAGCTCAACAGTTAAGAACCCTGCTCTTCTAGAGGATCCAATTTCAAGTCCCAGAACACAGAAGGTAGCATATGACTATCTATAATTCCAGTTCCAAGAAATCTGGCTCCTCTTCTGGTCTCTACAGGCACATGACACTCACTTTGTGCACAGAACTACATCCAGGCAAAACACACATAGAAATAAAAATAAGTAAAAAGCATAATATCAAATTGAAAGTCGGATTGTAAGTTTCCTTGTTTAAACCCACTGGATCTTGCAAAGATTGTTGGCAAGATTTGAGGAAAGCGATGTGAATCATGCCTCAGAACTGAGTAATTGCGGGTATAGTTTGTGTTTGCTCACCAGATCCAAATTGCTCACTTATTTGATGTATTTTATCTAAATACTGACATAATGTTTTGGTTCAATTTTTCTTTCTATAGCTTTGAAATTCTGTCTTTATTTAAACATATGTACCTGATCATCTGAGAAAGCCATATCCCAGAAGCTCTGTTTCTTTTTAAAAATGTGTTGTTCTGTCTTAGCTCCTTTCTGTCATTAAAAAAATAAGACCTCTAGGGATCTTTAGAAGCAGTGCAGAGAGTTAGGTGCCTCTCAGGTCTCACTTGGAGATTATAGTGGATAAGAAAGGCGCTGATCACATGTCTGGACAAAATTCAAAATTTTAAACATGTATAGATTTTTAAATAGTCAAAATTTATTCAGTTTGACCAGCTGCCAACCTTCCTTTTGAAGTTGCCTAATTTTCATTTTTTTTTTAAATAAAAGTGCTTTATAAGAGATAGATCCTTACTGTATCTTCCCTCATTATATTTCAGTAAATAACAATGAATTACTGGTCAATGTTTAAATCTATGCACCTGTACAATATAAATGAGGTGTTTTGACATCCATCCCACATGAAAACTCCATCAGATGGTTACAATATGTACATGCAGTTGGCTCAGCCAACCTATCCACTACAGATAGTAGTAATGGGTTCTTTAGAAACCCAGACATACACATTATGGGCATGACAACATTCTACTTTTAGATAATCAATCATTAGACACTTCTAAGTAGGAGAAACTGAGAATGAATGCAGCAAATATTCTATTTCTTGAGAAACTTCCTTGAACTCATACTCAGGTAGGGTAATGCAGTAAACTGCTCAGAAGATCATGTGATTTGAGTTGTACCATGTAACTCATTCTAATTGGGAGAACTAACAGGGAGAACTGGGTAGTTCATTATCTGTGTCATCTTCAGTTTTCTTAACTCAACAAGAGATATGAATATATGAAGTGATGGTTATAGGATACAGGAGTAAGTTTTCAGCTTTCTAACTCTATGAAAAAACTACCTACACGAAGAGTTTGGAGAGACCGGAATGTCAGCCATGCTGTTTCCACAACTATTTGTGCAATATATTGGTTATTTCAGCAGCAGGCTAAGATCTAACGAGTCATGGGTAGAACTGTTTTATTTGCTAGATAAATGAGCCTAGATGCATAGAAAAGGCATGCCTGTTAGTTTCTACTTAGATCTACACCAACTCCAATCCTTCTAGACCTTCATTGAGGCAGAGCAGAGAAACCACTTTGACTCGTAGATGAACACTTAGTGGATCCACCTTTCCAACTGTCTTCCTCTTCATGTAGGCAGCCTATCAGGTAAAATTACGCCTGGAATTTGACTCAGCCTCCTCATTACTCATAGTAACTTCTCACACAAATCTTGAAATTTCTGTGAGTATAGATGAGTATTACTACAAAATATTGGTTAATTTTTTAAATGGTAGGATGGTAGCATGCTGACTTCAGTGTTGCTCCATTTCAGTGCCATATTGAGCTCAGTTGTTATGTCACCAACACAAGATGGCATCAGGTCTCCTGTTAAATCATGGTCTGATTCTACTGTCCCCCAATGTACTCTCCACATCGTAGGCATGGCCTACTCAGACAATTGCAAATGAGACCACATCATCTCTATACCTGAACCCTCCACTGGTTTGAACTTGCACTAGGCCTGCAACAGGGGCTCTTTATCAGAACTGCAGTGATAGATGGCCAAATCTAGAGATGTCTTCTGACCCTGCCTACTATTTTATCTCTTTTTCCCATCTCCTCCTGCTCTCCCTGTTTCTCTTCCTCCTTGAACACATCACATTAATTTCCATCTTAAGGTTTGTGTCTGATGTTCTCATTGCTTTGAATATTTGTCCATATTCTTCCTAAATCCAAGACTACTTCCTGTTATGGATGGCTTAGCTTAAAACAACAATAACAACAAACTATTTAAATCTAATCTACACTGGACACCCTGTTTCCCAAGGCCATTGCATTGTCTTGTTTTATGAGCTCCCTGCTAATGACATCTACCTGAGATAATTGTATATAGTAATTCAATTGCTCCTTTTCTGTATCTTCAATTAGAGCACACACTAGCTGAGATCCATGACCTGGTTTGCTTACTTATAACTTCCTGAAGCCTTAAACAAGCCCAGTCTCTGAATAACGCTTGTTAGTTGAGTGAACTCACCTTTACGTGTAAACCACTAATCACATGACATTGCAGAGATTGTTTTGCTAAAATTGGGTAACTTGAACTATCCTTTTTTCCCCAATCTCTTTAGTTTCTCGTATCATGTCCCCAGTATATATTACTGTTCAGCATTCGCTGTGCATCAAGCACATGCAGGACAATAAGTCACTACTAGTGACAGCAGACATGGGGCCTCAGTGAGTGCAAGACAGCCAGTGAAGAAGCATTCGCATGTATTAGGCTTGAAGGCAAAGGAGGCAGGATGCTCAAAGAACCGGAGAGAGTGGTGATATGTGAGGTTAGAGAGGAAATGGTGCTCTGCCTCATTAAGGGGAAAGGTTGGTATTTCAGTATGAAAATATGAGTGAGTGTATTCAGGAGAAAGACTTGTTTTACTTTTTTTGAATTCTTTTTTCTTTCTTTTTCTTTTTTTTTAAATTTATTTATTCTTTGAAGATTTCTGTCTCTTCCCTGCCACTGCCTCCCATTTCCCTCCCACTCCCCCAAACAAGTCCCCCTCCCTCGTCAGCACTTGTGCACTATGGTTAAAGGTTTTGGGGGTCAGGATAGCTCTGAAGCAAAACATCAGGAAATCCTGCAGGATTTCAGATTCTGTTTGCAGTATAAGAAAATGCCAACAGAGGCAGTCTCCAGTAGGTAAATTATTGCAAGGTGAATCAATAAAATCACAGGTCACAATGCTGTCTCCCAGCCATAAAGCAGTGCATCACGGTCTCTGTCCAGTGACAGCAATGCAGGAGCAATATTCCTGGGTCCTTGAGCTAGAGTTAAAAGCTACTGTTCTGTAGCCTTCAAATTACTTCCAGCCAGTCTACACCTACAGCAGAGGGAGAGTTAATCTCAGAGTAAAGATCCGAGATGTCCTCACAGAGGTAAGAGAATGTAGAGCTACTCTGTAGACAACTGTGCACAGCAAGAACTACTCAATGATGCTTTGACAGGGTAAGGAAGCAAGCTGAGCATTCGTTTCATTGGATGCTGGGTTAACATCCAGATAGTTTATGACTATGAAATAATTTTGTCAGCACAGCTCCTGGCCAAGGCAATTGTAAAACAGATTTCATTGATTTTCAATGAGGTAGATGCTGCAAGGATATTATAAACTTCTAGATGGTCAACTGCCTTTTATTAATGAAGAGTGAGTCTTCCTGCATACCAAGGAGCTAGTAAGAGTTTTAAAAGAATGATGGGGATTTTGTTTCTTTCTTTGCATAATACTTCCATTGCAGTTGTTTCCTAACATATTTCTTTGTTTCATTTCCCCTTGTTAAATGTAAATACAAAATAGGATTAAGTGAAACCATCACTTATCTTGATTTTCCATCACAGGGTTTCGTATTTGGAAGGAATAAGCAAGTAATAAGAAAACAACTTCCTACAAGGTACTTGATTAAAGAATAATAAAAAAGTCATTTTCTAGATGAGGACTTTAAAGCATTAAAATGCCCCAAGGAGAGAATAAATGCAATTCCTTTTGTCATATTTTAAGCTCAGAAAGTGTAGTATTTCAGATTGTTTTCCACAGAAGAAGGCTAAAAAAAATAAACACAAGATTTCTGTGCTGCTGAAATAAAACAAAATATTAACCTACCAGAATATAAAATAATTTTAGCAGAGCATGTTAGCATGTCAGTGGCCCAAACTTGGTTGGAATGATTTAATCCAAGTAATAGACTCAAAGACAGAGGATCTTGATTTTGGTTGTCCTAGGCAAGTATTTCATTATTCTCGAGGAAGGGTTATACTGACATAGCTTCAAGGCACCAATGAGATCAAAAGAAAGTAAACAAGCAAAAATAAGGTTACAGCTACCTACAGTGGCAGTGGTGGTGACTTTATTCCTGTTTCAGGCTCCAATGCTCACATACTTAGTGATAATTTGTAAATGTACTTGAGAGAGAGAATTTGCAAAACAGTGGTTATATGAAAAGACTTGAGCGGCCACCTATGATGCTTATGGTTCCGCCCACAAACATGACAAGGAGCATGAGTGTCTTAAGCTTATTGGCCATAGTAAGATTTATTACTGATTAACACCACAATTGAAGGCTCTACTTTCCAGAGTCATTTCTTTATGGTCTTGCAAAGGTCATATATGTTAATATAAGGTATGATTAATGCTCAGATAGGGTTGGGTATTGTTCTTATTAATATGCAACACATGGGATATTTATATAATATTGTTTATTCATTTAGTCATTTAAAGTTGTTCTCCACTTCCCAGCAGGTGTCTAAAATGTGCACAGACACAAGTTTGTAGGCACAGGACCAAGTAATAGGAGTTTAATTTCTACTTCTGCTATAATAAGCAGGTGTTTCCTGGTTTGTCTCTTCTCCAAGTGAAGCAAAAAAAAAAAATTAGTTTCTATTATCTCTGAAGTTCTGATCCACTCTTTGTTAAATGGTATCCTGTTTTCTGTTTGTTTGTTTTTCTTTGTTTGGTTGGGTTTTTTGTTGTTGTTTTCCACTTTACAGAGTTAATGTTATTTGGGAAGATGAACCTCAGTTGAGAAAAATGTTACCATCAGATAAGTCTGGATGCAAATCTATAGTATATATTCTTGATATTGATTTATGTGGGAAGATCCAGTTCACTGAGAGGTTCTACCATTTCTGGGCTGGAGGTTCAGGGATTTATAAGAAAGCAGCTGAACAAGCCAGTAAACAGTACTCCTCCCTGGCCTCTGCATCAATTCTGGCCTCCAAATTCCTGCCTTAAGTTCAACCCTGCCCTCAAGATGGGCTACAACTAAAGCTGAAATAAACCTCTTCCCAATTGCTTTTGGTCGTGGAGTTTATCCTAGCAATAGAAACCAAATGATTCCTCAGTGGTGAAGACATTATATGTTAGAAGGACCAGCTAGATCATCCTGCCTTATTGTGATAAAATGGAAATAAGAAGAATGGGAAAACAACATAACCTATGCTCATTTCCATAGCAACAAGAAGTGTTATCACTTTCTAAATCTGGACAAAGTCACTTCTCTTCCCTTCTGTAATCTCCAGAAAGATGCCTTAAATAACAACAAAAAGAAATGTGTCCCCCTTTTCTAGGGTGTAAATAGTCAGCAACCCAAATGGAACTGATCAATTTCTTAAGAAGTAAAAGCCATTTGTTCTTCAGATCCCTGTCAAATCGGCTCTCCCATATGTATTTTTTCCATTTATGCTAAATGTTCCCATTAATTTATAAACTGAATAGAAATATTATTATCCACCTATATCAAATGAAAATTATATTGGTGAAAACAGGAGGCAGATATAGGAAAGATGAGGACCCCAAAGATAGCAGTTCCATTTTTGTATTTTGTCCAGGGCCAAACGGTACAGATGTTCTCAGTCCTGTCTTGGATGGAGATTTGAGGTCTCAGAAGAGAACTCTGGTTCTCTCTCTCTCTCTCTCTCTGAATAATTGAACTTATGGTCTAAAATATGCAAGGCAAGTTCCACAACCACTGAGATATATTTCCATCTCTGTTTCTGATTGGTTATCATTCTTTTCCTAAGCGGCACTACCTATATGGTGCCATAAGTCAGTGTGTGGTTAAAGTTCTAGTCCAGAGGCTAATCCCTTCTCAGGAACAATAGTTTAAATTTTCATGGTGGAAATGGCGATGGCCGATTTTCTAATTTCAACCCATCTCTTAAGTGATCTTAAGGATTCAACCCTTGAACAACAAATGCTACACAGCATTGAGGGCATCTGATGGTTGATATTAGGGTTCTGTTGATCCCCATTGAGGAAAAGCTATTGTCTTCTGATAAAAAGAATAAAATATATATCATATCCTGGATGGAGACATGCTCCAAAGATTAAAGCATCACATATCAGTGTCTCCTCTCTTAACAGTTATTCCAATTAGCTGGCCTTGCAAGATATCACCCCTTAGAAAGGCCAGTTCACTGAAATCCATGCAAATAAGATGGGAAAAAATGATCTCTTTAATACTATAATGTGCTTATATTTCCTAGATCACCCTCTCTCACCTGGTACAGTCACTTTCAGAACTTCCATCATCAGCACCATGGTCTGCCAGATTTCTGTATTATTCAAAAAAACATAACTTCTGCTTTTCTCTATCTCGTAGTCGTTTGGACACAGTCAAGGCCTAAGCATGCTCTTGAGACACTCTGGGCTTTGACAATCCTTTTCTATAGAGGCTCCCTCTCCTTCTGCCATTCAACACTGCTTTTGAGACACTCTGGGCATTGACAATCCTTTTCTATACTGGCTCCCTCCTCTTCTGCTATTCCATGTTGGCCTGTCTTGTTTGCTGTTCCATTACTAAATCTTCCTGCTTTCCCTCCCCCCTCTCCATATCCCTCCTCATCGCAGTTGCCAGAGTTACATCTTCCCAGCCCTACTTTTTTCCACACACTAAAAATTTTCATTCAAATCCGTTTCTAAAATCTTTATTAATGAGACTAGGATATGGTATGAAAATGAATATTTTGTTCCTCTGAAGCTTATATTAGTGATCTTATTTCGCCATCTCCATTAAAAGTGTTATAATTATTCTTTTAGCTAAATTGTTCACAAAGGAATCATAATGGCTACTCAAGGACGAGTATCTTATATCAAGCGGTACATAGCTATGGGTTGACCTGCGTTAAGGAAGCTCACTGCCACCTAAATGAGCACTTGAGGAATTCTGCAAGTCCCTGTGTCTGGTGATGCCCATAACGCTTTGATAGAAGTACTGAAAGTCTTGCCATTCTAATCCTTTTTTGGAGTAAGAATCTTTTTCCTTAAAAGGTTCTGTTAATAACCACAGGCCCTATAATGAATATGGCACTTAGTTTATCAGCACCTGAGTTGAAAAACAGGTCATACTGACAACCTACAGGGAAAATCTCAGAGTTTAAAACATCCTTTGATCGGGGTAAAGATAAGCTCCTGTTTCTGAAAATACTATGCACCTTGCACACATGATCTGAACTTGATTTTCTCTAAAAGCCTGCCAAGGAGTAACTTTTGCTTTCCCAGAACTTTCCATTCAAGCTGACAAAAAAGGGAAACTACCAATAGTCCTACATAGCCTCTGAATCACAATAATGACCAGCATGGCAAGATATCCCTTCTGGCTCAATTGTGGCACTAATATCTTGATGGTAACCGACAATTGTCTATTTGGACTTAAGGCCCCTTTAACAGAGAAGAAATCACTCCTGGTTCTAGAAACCTAATCAACTACTTGGGGCTAGTGAGTTAATGGGTCGGAGAGGAGAATATATAGTCTCATGTTACTAGACCAGCATCATCCCTAACTGCATTCCAATGATGTATCCATAAACCCACAGGTAAGCTGTAGCTCCCACTTCTCATCAAAGACATTTCTGGTAAGCAACAGAGACCATCACAGAAAACCACCAACTGCTCACGGGGTGCCCATCCCCAATAACTCCTGCACCCAAGGCTTAGGGAGCATCACAGAAGAGAGAAGCAGAACGATGATGAGTCAAAGGACCAGAAAGTCAGATGTGAGATTATGTCATTAGAAATGACAGGGAATATTCACCCATGACACCTCAACAATATGGCTGCCTGAACAAGACCTGAAAAAGGACAACACTAACAGACATAAAAGGGGGCAATCTTATGGGGCCCCATATTTAAACAAAAACCTACAGGCAATTAAGGAATATTGAGGGTGGGAGAAGTAGTCTTCTCCATGGATGAGTCCCCTAATAGGTTATCCAATACTGAGTTGTCAACACTGACAATATATATATACCAGCAACACACTAAATTGGCTCAGTAGTGATTACATTGTATGTATATATGTATCAATAAATTAATGTAAAAGAAGCCATAGTTTGAAAGGAAGTAAGGGGGCACATGGGAAGGGCTAGAGGAGAGAAAGGGAGGGGGATAACGCTGTATTTATATTTTTTTATAAAAAAATGTTTAAATAAAAATATCATCTAAGCAATGGGAAAGTTAAGAAAATGAGAAAAACCTCAAGCATTATGCAGATATTTATATAAGACCTGAGTGTGGTGAACATGTCTAGGTATCTAGATGTTACACATGGGTGGAAGGAAATAAGAAGGCAGATCCATTTATTCTAGGTGGGCGCAGGATAAATTGCTGAACTGAATAGTAGTTATTTATTTCAGAGATTTTGTGGCTATGGATGGAATAGAAGACTGAGGTGGGAGTAATAAGTATGTAGGGGTATTATCTATCTATCTATCTATCTATCTATCTATCTATCTATCTATTTATCTATCTATCATTTATCTACTTATCTATCATCTCTGTCTGTCTATCATCTATCCATCTATCTATCTATCTATCTATCTATCTATCTATCTATCTATCTATCATCATTTATCTATCATCTATCATTACCAACATCATCATTATCTCATTATCATTTATATACCTACCTATCTAATATTGGTTAACATAAAGTGCTAAGGGAACATTAAGAAGGAATCATTTGGCCCATAAGGCACTAAGAAGGTTTTTCAGAGGAACAATGAGATTTTTCCTGGCCCAGGTACATAGAGAACAGCAGTATGCATAATGACTCCACAAGAGTGTAAGCACATTGTATTTCTGGAACATTCAGAATGCCTGGAATCTGCAATGAGATTGGGACAGAGAGTGAGAAGGGTAGTCCCCCCCCCCCACTTTCTTTGATTGCTCTATAATAACTGAACTGCTAGAGAACATCAGTGATGGAACTGTGTACTGGAGAGCAGAGACAACACACATCCTATATATATATATATATATATATATATGTATATATATATGTACATATGCATATTTGTCTTCCTCACAGCTTCCTCTAAAGCATCTTACCTAACATTGTGTGAGCCTTAGAAAGATATTTTTAAACATCTTCTGAAATACACACCATTCTGAAAATAAATGTCTCCACACCTGTGTTTTTTCTCCAAGAACTACCTCTTGTGGAGTGTTAAAGGCATTTTAACAAAATTTTGCCTCTTTGAGGTGTAGGAGTTGTTGGAAATTATACAGATTTCTCATCATTACAACACTTTAAAATATCTGTATTAAGTGTCCTGGGAGGTAGATTGCTGGGGATAAAAGACAAGAAAAAGACAAATAAAAGGAAAACACATTTTTCTCTCTTAGAAGAGTTTATGCTTTTGTTACAGGAATAAAGCACATAAATACAATGACAAAAGAATAAATCACGGGGAACATTGCAGGACTGAAGATGGCTCAAAAGTCCATGTAAGTGCTGGTGCTGCAAAACCACAAACATGCAGCATGACTCATAAATGGTACGCACGCACACACCAGCATTCCAAAGAAAAGCCCTGATTTGTACTTGGTACAGATTCCAGGTCATTTTTGCTTTTATCTGTAGGGTATTTTATATTATTTTGAAAACCAACCCCTCTTGAATCATCTACAATAGTAAGAGAGAAATGTGTCATTGAAACAGAGCAAAGAAGTAGCCTGGGATGAGAGGGATAAATTAGGTGTTCATCAAGTTTTACATAGAACAGAACAGCAGTGGAGGAGGTAAGAGGACAAAGAATCATCATTCCCTCAATCCTAGGATCAAGTTCTAAGCAATGAACTCATCAGGACATTTCAGCCTTCTTCATGATGGACTGTAGTTTTGCCCATTGAGGTACAATGAGTAAAGCGTTCTATTTAAAGTTACAATTAAGTGTCAGTAGATTCCCACTATTAAGGGTAAAATCCTAACATGCTTAGTCTCTGAGCTTATCTGACCTTGCACTTGGCTAAATAGCGCTTTCTCAACAAAGAAAATCTCACAAATTTGGTGTCTCAATGTCACTTCTGTATTGACTGAGTTCATAATACATCTTCATATGACTCTGTTCCTCTTTCCTTTTTCTCATTTGGTCCAATGATAGTTATCTTTCTGAGCAGTTACTATGTATAAAGCATCTTGAAAAATGAATATGGCTTATATAGTTTTGAACTCTTGAATTGTTATAATGATAAGGATCTAGAATTATGAAATTAAATAAAGTTATTAGGAGATATGACATTGGTTCATGTAATCTTGATGTAATGTTAGAAATTAAAAAATGCAGTTTTATAATTTTTGTTTTTACTTTGTTTTCAAATGTATTGAATTAAATGTGCATTCAAAGAGACCTTTTTGGATAGTTAACATATATCTCCACTAAATTTCTGATTTAATGGAGATAGGAAATATGGATTGTACCTTTCATTAGGTCAAAAAAATAGAGATTGTGTTAGTGAATGTGAAGTCAATAATATAGCCTTTATCTGCAGTGGTGGTTGAGTTCAATTGTGCCTTATTCCTCTGATAAAACAAGGGTTCCAGTCTTGGGTCTTTACCAAGTCAATTCAGACTTCAAACTTTGTCTTTCCATCGATGCACTTCTCATCTCTTTCTTGGTTCATCACTTATTTTTCCTTCCCCCTCTTTCTTTGTCTTCTCTAACTATCTCAGAATCTTCCTCCACATGTTCTGACATTTTCCCCTTTGAATCTGTCCTTCTGCTCTCTGAAAGTCAGCTACCTTAAACTCACAAAGAGGAATCATCATTGAACCCAGTCAGCAAAATGCTAGCAAAAGGATGCAATACTTGATTAAGTTCAATTTATCACCACTGAATTGCTTCTTCTTTGTAATCCCCCAGAGGAAAGGCAGGCTTTGAAATTATAGTCTGTGATATACATCCTAATGAGATCCCTACAGTTGATCCTTACTATGACCAAGATATTATGCCTCAATTATGAAAATAATTGAATGCCATTTGATAAGCCAAGGAGGTAAATATTCTCTTATCATGCAGCTCCACGTGGGAGCTAAATATTATTTTTCTCAACGTGGGGAAAGAGAGTGTGATAGATTAGCTTTGCCACTGTGTTAACCTTTCCTTGGCTGGTGTGGTATATTTTAGAAAGCAGTCTTAAATATTATCTGGAAGAGAAATACTTCAATGCCTCAGAAAAGTAAACATTACAAAGAAAACATGTAGATATTTGAATTAAAAAAAAACACTCTAAAACAAAGCACATGTGTTTTTCTTTTTTAAAAAATGATATTTTGCTCCGTTGCAAAAGAGTAACCAAAACTCACTAATGGTTCAAGAAATAAATTACTCTTTTTTATTTTTTCAGAGATGAAACAAATCTCTTTCTGGTTGTTTATATTTAAGGTCTGGTGTGGGAAGTCTTTCTGTATATGTGTTGCTTTTATTGGTTAATGAATAAAGAAACTTCCTTGGCCTGTGATAGGGCAGAACAGAGCTAGGTGGGAAAACTAAACTGAATGCTGGGAGAAAGAAGGCGGAGTCAAGAGACGGCAAAGACGCAAGCTGTCAGCTGGAACCTAGTTGGTAGGCCACGAGCCTCGTGGAAAAATAGAGAATGTTAGAAATGGGCTAACCAAAGATATAAGAGCTGGCTGGCAATAGGCTTAAGTGATTGGACAAGCAGTGATTTAAATAATATAGTTTCTGTGTGATTTTTTTTTTTTGTGGTCTGGGTAGCTGGGAACGAAAACGTGGCCGCCAACTGCAAAGGTTAAGCACTAAAAGTAGTTTTTATTCCACCTGTAGTCACTTGTCTGATATAGCAGAGAAGTGGCTACATCGGACTAAGTGTGTTGTAAGCTGGGCACTAGGTCAGAAACATTAAATTATGTATAATAACAGTTTAATAACTTTAGTGAAGAAGAGAAAATTTCATGTCATTGTACTATTTAAATGAGAATAGTTCATAGAAAAATTCCTTAGTGCTTTTTTTGTTTAATTTTGTATCTCTGTGAGGCTTTTCAGTTAATAATCTTTACAAACTACATCATCCTTTTGATCATGCATCCACATATTTACTTAGAAAATATGGTAGCCTTAAAAATCCAAGTGGTGGTAACCGATGGATAACCCCAAACAGGGTGGATAACACCAAAGTTTTAATACTGGATGTATATAGATTTCTAAGCAGTAGGAGGAAATATTAACCTAAACAGCTACATCAGATTGAAAACAATTCTTCTGGAAGTAATAGTCACAATGAGGCCAAGCTTTAGCAGACCTATCTGCACTGTGGCCGAGAGTTTATCACCTTCACTAAGTACACTTGCACTGCTTTCCTTTCGAGTAACACAAAAATACCCCTCCTCCCTGTGTTGTCCCGATGAAACCCTATCCTAGCACATGGGGGTTTCTACTTTGATTTCCATAGTCTCTTTCCATTTGCTTTTAGTTTTAGGAGTTTAATTTCTCATAATCCGACGATCAATACTTCTTTTCAGTAATCACTGCTGTTCTTTTTAAAGCATAAAACTTTAGCATAAAGAATTCTCCCGAATCCTCTTTTATAAAATTCTAGGAAACACACTGGCTCGCTTCCCTATCTTCGAAGGTAGATCCACTGTACCTGGTAGAGCTCCCAGGACCTAGTTCCCGTGGGGAAGGTGGCTGCTTTGTCCCGCAAGCAGTGTGACTGGAAATAGTGGCTTGGTTTTAAATTCAAGAAATTTGGGCTGCAATGCTCATTTGGTTGTGTGTTACTACTTGGGTTTTTCTACTTTCATTCACACGCTCTGGTCCTTCTGCAGTTAGCAATTGGGATTGTAAGGCTCATACGCTTCATGATCAGAGTCAAGTTTGATATTTGAAGGGGGCTGGCATCCTGGGTGTCTGTATTTTGTGAAACCTTATCAACAGTTGCTACCTAATTTCCTAAGGGTGGCTGAGCGATTTACTGATCTTAATAAAAATAAATTTAAAAGACCATGGCGCTTGATAACAACTCTGCCCCCATCAGCCCCAGCTTGCAATATAAAGAAGGTTTCCAGGGTTCTTTATGTGGGGTATTTTCAGCTAAAGTGAGGGGAGAAAGATCCAGACCTGGCCTGATGCAGGCCTTGAGATTTGCTCTCAATACCACCTAGAGCTTGCTTCTAGGTCAGTGAAAGTTTCCAGGACAAGTTTTAAGGGGAACGTAAAGAAGACAGCTCAAATGCCTCTGCAAGTCACTCTGGGTGACCACCAGGTCTTGGGTCTGCACAAATATGGAAGACAACTCATTATCAGAGCAACCCCGGCAATGCTTATACGACTGAGCTCAGTGAGTTAGGCCGTTTCCTTCGTCCGTGGCAGGGATCCCAGGATCCCTTGGGATTTAGCATCAGAGCTACCTGTCAGCATCGCCATCTGCTTTATTCCAGGTGCTGAACAGATGGGCCTTCAAGGTGTGACAGGTTCCATAGAGTGGAAGTTTCTGCAGTCTGTGCAGTGCTCTGGAAGCCAGAAAGCAAGATGGAAAATACAGATCTGACTTTACAGTTGTAAGAGGAGGGAGGGGAAACTGCATTCGAGATGTAAAATTAAATGAATAAGCTTAATAAAAAGATATATTTATTAAAAATATACTTAATAAAAAAATTATTAAAGAAAGTTCCCCCACCGGAAGTCCTGCAACTAAAAACATCATCCGAGGCATAAAGGAGCCTCTCACGGTTTCCTTTAAAAATACCTATTTTGCCAGGTGTGGTGGTGCACACCTTTAATCGCAGCAGTGGGCGGGACTGTGTAGTGGGATCATGTCTCAAAAAGATAAAATACCTATCTTAGTTTCATATATAAGATGGCGTATGCTAAAATCAGAGGGACTTATCAGTTTCACCTTGTGTTTGGAGCTCCATGATTTGAACACTGTACTGGATTATTGAGAGAAATGAATTTTATCAAAATAATTTCCAGCAAACTTTGATTTTAACATATTTGTTTCCAAAGCCGGGCGGTGGTGGTGCATGCCTTTAATCCCAGCACTCGGGAGGCAGAGGCAGGCGGATCTCTGTGAGTTCGAGACCAGCCTGGTCTACAAGAGCTAGTTCCAGGACAGGAACCAAAACCACAGAGAAACCCTGTCTCGAAAAACCAAATATATATATTTGTTTCCACAAAGTATTTCATTGCTGTGTGTTTTTTATATATGTTACATATAATACATATGTTGTATATAGTATATATATGTTATACATGCTGCATATATTATAAAGGGATTCTTACAAAGTTCAATGGAAAGAATACGGTGACTAATTGAATGTGTGAAATACGAGATGGAAGAGTAAAACAGGAATGGAAATGTTGCTCAGTAATGAAGCCCTAGCTGCAATCCCCAGAACATAACAGAAAAGGAAAAAGTTAAAAAAGGTCCCTTTTTTATTGCTCAGGAAGTTAGTCATTACTCAGTGAATGAAAATTTGATATATTCTGATATCATTTTTACTTATAATTTCAGTTATTATTTCAAACATTGCATACCACATAAAAATAAATAAATGTCTTATTCATATAATCTTTATTCTCAATCATTTTGACTCTAATTTCTCAGAGATAGTGTTTTGTTGTTGTTGCTTTCTCTTTTGGGTACCCTGGTAAGAACTCTGACTTGATTGCTCTGTCTTTAAAGAGACTCTTGGAAAATACTCTATACCCCACCATGTAATCTGAAAAACAAGCCTCTCACAATGTTGGAAACAAGAGGACTAGTGAGGATTTCCTTAGTTATGAGAATACTGGTGGGTTCGTGAAAATGTAAACTGAGATTCAGGTAAAACAGTTAATCCTGTGGAATTTTTTATAATTGCTTGGTATTTAAGCCAGGTCCTCACATATGTCCTTGTGGTACATCCCAAGCTCAACATTTTCTTTTTAAATCCCTGAGACAGGTCTCATTATGCAGCCCAGATGGCCTCAAACTTATGCTCCTCTTTCTTCAGCCTTCCGAGTCCTGGGATTGCCAGGTTGCATTATTGTACCTGACTTCAGGTTATGAAGAATTTAAGATATATCAGCATCTGAGGACATGCTTCTCCAGGGCTAAAGAGAAGACTCTAACTCATAGAAGTAAGAAGCATACCACTGAGAAATTTCATAACAAAATATTTTTTCAAATTAGCATTGTCTCATAGAGAGTCCTCATTAGTGAACTATTCCATGCCATAAACAAAGAGGCAATGGAGATGGTTGCCAGCCCTTTGGCTGACATGTGCTGAGCTATCTCAGAATAATTTTTTCTTGGCTCTGGGTTGGAAATGCACTTGCATTTTCTAATTCATTAAAATAAAAGTAACTTGGACTCTACATTGTCTCTAATTGGAACATTCTTCCAGTGCTCTTAACAGGGAATTCTCACCAGTCAAGTTTAAGTGGTATCCATACAGCCTTTTGAGAAAAAAGGATTTGCCTTTTAATGAGAAATTTGCATCTCATTAGAAAAATGTTTCTCTGTCCTTGACGGGACTCCTCTTCGCAGAAGGAAGGTCTCCTCAGGATCCTGTGCTTAGTGTATAGTAATGACACATTCTGAAAAAGTTATCTTAGATATTTTTTAAAAAGTTAAAAGAAAATGAATATTCAAAAAAAGAACATGTATTCTTCTTGGTGCAATATAAAGCAAATTGTTAGAAGTGACTGCCCGGATTTCCTGTTTCACGGCCAGGTATCTGGGAAGATGGGGCTATTGATGAATGAAATGGTGTGAGATGAGGTGTAGAATATGTGAGAGTTCCTTGTAAATAAATGGGCAGCCTGCTTATTCAGGTC
Source organism: Neodon shergylaensis (assembly GCA_025134845.1). Classification (NCBI taxonomy): domain Eukaryota; kingdom Metazoa; phylum Chordata; class Mammalia; order Rodentia; family Cricetidae; genus Neodon; species Neodon shergylaensis. Next base: position 5,426,384 of record JABTXL010001191.1, read on the forward strand.
ACTTGAGTCTACGGTGGCTCGTAAGCAGGAAAGGCAGTGTCTCTGTCTCTGTCTCTTTCTCTGTGCATACATGTGTGCATGTTTGTTTGGGCTGGGAGAAAATACTTCCAAAATTCAAACTTCACTGGACATGAGAAGAATTTGAATAGAAAGAAGTAAAACTAAGCTATGAGAGATTAACAACAACAACAAAAAAGAGCTCCTGTTTATGAAACAATAGCATATTGTGTGGAGAACAATTTGACAACTTAATACATTTGCTGGTGAAAATAAAACAGATTTTCAAGTTGGATCAATATGAGCATGAGAGTTCTAGCATTTCTGCCAGAGAATTTCTTGTATGCAATAGTAAGAAAAGTTAGAAATAAGCAACCTTTTAATAAATTTAAGCTGACAGAAACCTATTTCCTCTGGTACTAGGCTATTTTCTGTATCATTCCTATGACATTTTATAATTATTACATGATATTTTAAAGGTTTTCTTTCTGTCTTTACTGGAAACTCCCTAAAGGCAGAATAAAGGAGTGGTGGTTTTGTTTTATAATTGTCTATTGTAACGAATCTTCTCAATAATTATTAAACAAAGAGACATGCATGTCTCATTAGCAAAAAGTATTTTCTTTGCATGGTATATGCTGTTCTGAACAGAAAAGACAGCTTCTGAGTACATAAAGAAACCAATTGGCTTTCCAATTAGCGTATGTAATTTCAAAGTGTGAAATCTGCCGGCATCATGGCTGCAAAGCATCTCTCAGAAGGTGCTTTGCAGAACCTCCTTCCATCATTATAGAAACACCGTCGACCTGAACTTGTGCGCCTGAAATACTGTCATTCAGAGAATTTGTTGCCTTTAGCTTGGGGAGCTTTCAGAAAGCTGGGGCAACACCAGAGCCTATGGAAAAAAACTGTGATGTCTGTCTTCTTTCCATCCTATGTGGTCATCTTTGCAGCCCAGTGCTCTCGTCTATCCCTGATTTTTTTTTTAAATATTTATTTATTTATTTATTTATTTATTTATTTATTTATTTATTTATTTATTATGTATACATCATTCTGTCTGTATGCCTGAAGGCCAGAAGAGGGCGCCAGACCTCTTTACAGATGGTTGTGAGCCACCATGTGGTTGCTGGGAATTGAACTCAGGACCTTTGGAAGAGCAGGCAATGCTCTTAACCACTGAGCCATCTCTCCAGCCCCCTCTATCCCTGATTTTTAAGATCAGCTATGTGCGTGTCTGCCTCCATTCAACAGCAGCAACAAATGTCTCCACAAACACTGTGCTGGCCGTGCCTCTTCATTGAGTGCCACAGGCCTCCATCTTTTTCTTTGGACTTACAGTGGGTTTTATGGACTCCGATTACAAACCACACTCTAGCTCCCAGACCTGAACTTCTTCACAGAGGGTATCAGTGACGGTAGGCATTGAGATGTGAGAACTTATTGAAAAGTCTACACATTGACATGCGGAAATGCCACATCACACTAACATATAACAGAAAAGCATGAAAGTTCTCAGCAGATGGGTGGGGCCCTGGTAATTAAAATTTGAATATAAAATTGATAATTGGAATGATGTCAGTCATATTTGCATGGTTTCTGCCTTTTTGCAAAAATCCCTTTGCACTGATTTCCATAACTTTGCACTCACCTCTTATCTGTCCCCGAGACTTTTACAATTAGGTGCTACTCTCCCTTAGGAAGACAAAACAGACAACAACATTCCCCAAGAGATCACTGTTAAGAATATCACTGAACAGGAATGACTGGCATGGAAGCTGCATCTTTCCCATGAGCGGGATTACTCACAGGAGAGTCTACTTCTTTGGAAATGGCTACCCACAAAATAGATTTTAAAAAGTCAAACATGATATATGAAGCATCATGGTCACTGAACTTTTAAGGAAACTCCAAAAGCCAAAGGAACCTTGAGTATATTTTAGAGTTCTGACTAAAATTTTCCATGATATTTCCATTTTAATTATGTGATGTGTATCATATATATATACATATATATTTACTGTATATATATTACTTATTTCATATAAACTGGTATATCTACCTTACCATGGAAGACTATAAACATGTAGGTTAATAACTCAATTATGACATGTAAATAAAGAGAGATGTCTAAGGACAGACATTACCAGGTAACTACATGTGTTTGCCAAAGCTGGTAGATGGGACATCATCATGAGAGATCAGAATAAGAAAATAAATGTAAGGATTAATGATTGACTACTATTGAGTACTTCTCCTTTGTTTGGCTAATACTTTTATGAAACAAAGATGACTGGTGGGAAAATATTAAAAATAATGTTTGTATTTTAGGATCTTGTAGATTTAAAGTGCTAATATTTAAACAGAGTTTGGAAGTCTTACACAGAACCAGTTCAGATACATGGCTGAGAGAGTGCTGAGGTGGGAGGAATGGTATTCTTGGGGTTACTGCCTTTCTGTTCCGGTGCAGTTTTGCTCATTTACACCTGAACCACACCAGAGCTTTTCCACATCTGTCAGCAGCTCCATTCCTCCAGACATGACTGCCACAGGCACCATCCCTTATCAGAACAAATTCTCTTTACCATCAATGAAAAGGTTACACTTACTTCTTAGCAACCTCACTCTTCAAGTGATGATTAAGAGATGAAATGTCTTGACCAGTGAAAACTAGTAAAGTTCTGGTTAATGGGCTATGAGAGTGAGCTTCCTTAGCAGGGATCACAGAGTACTGCTCTCTCCAGAACCCTTTGGCCTTACAAGGAATCTACATTCATATATCACAGAAAAAGGGAATGAATTTCTCAAGAAATTCTAGCTCCATCACCTCAATGCTCTGTTTCATACACACTACAGTGTATTTCAAGTACAAAATGTAAATTATTTTACCTTTCTCCCTTATTTCATAATCTTTGCCTACTTATCACTGTGGTTGATAAGTAAGAATTTCATCATATTGCAGAAAAATGCATTCAGACACCATGCCTCATCTATATAATACACTACAGAAATTTCAGCCTGAATGACGGTAGGACACAAATCCACACCAACAGTGCAAACTCTATTATTTATAATAGAAAATTATGAGGATGAGTTTGGTCACTGTGAAATGGGAAATTAATATGCCACAGTGTGTAGATATTTCTAATATATGGTCTTCAGAAGGCACCTGTAAGGACAGAGTACAGCTCAGTGCAGAAGGCTTCCCTAGCATGACCAAACCCTGCATTTTATCCACTGTATAACAAAGTTCTTTGGACCAACAGCCTTAATATTAACTGGGAACCTAATATGATGTGAAATTCACCGACTTTTGATTCTCTGAATGAGAAATTCAGGGGATGAGATCCCGTGAGAACTGGTGTATTGAGCTGTCAGTTGAGTTTGCGGTGACAAAGATCCTGTCCTTAACAAAACTGTATGTATCCTAGCCTCTGTTCTGAACAATATTTGAAAGCTGACCCTTTTTTTACGTTAATGCATACAGTTGTCGGATTTTTACAAATGTCCTGCATGCTGTTTTTTTTAAGAATTCTCCAAAGTTAGTTGATCTAGAATATCCTATCCTCAAACATAGGATCATCCTAGATGTCTGGCTGGGTTCCTCATGCTCCACCATCTCTCAAGAACCTTACCTGGTCAGTTCAATTAGCCCTCCTGACATTTCTTCTTTGTGATTTTTACCCAGAAATCCTTTCTCTTGTGTTTTGATTTGTAAGTTCTCATTTTCCTGTGCGGTATTTAGAATTGATTTCAGTCCATTTTCTCTTCCTATTTAGCACTATGCGGATGTCCCTCTACCTGTTCACGACACTGCTGAAACTGTCTGTCTCTCCATCCTTCAATAGTGTCTTTAGCAGATGTACACTCAAGGTTGAGGACCACAGCTCTTGGATAATTTTCTCCAGTCCTTGCAATATCAGCTTAATGTTAATTAGTCAAAGCTGTTATGAGAAACACGACAAAGTAATTGACTTTGGTTCCAGAAACATTAAAAATGCACATTGTGAGTAGAGAGATGGCAAGAGGAGCTAATGAAATAAACACAGTGTACAGAAGGAAGAGATTTCACAAAGAAGTTATACTGAAGTTTATGGCACTGTGATCGTTTTGATTGTAAACTTGACACAATGTGGAATTGTCAACTCGATGCCTAGAAAGAGCATTTTACAGAGAGAGAGGGCCTAGACCAGTTGGCCTGTGGGCATGTCTGGAAGGGATTGTCTTGGTTACATTAATTGAAGGCAGAAGATCCAGTCGGTTATAGATAATATGTGGGATTAAGTCCGGGAGTAGAGGAGAGTAGGGAAAGTGAAGTGATGAATAGGTGTGAATGGGTTCATTTCTTTCTCCGCTCTTGGCTATGAATGTGTCTAGCTGGCTCAAGTTCCTGCCTTGCCTTCCCTGAAGTTAGAATGTAACCTGGAATTGTGAACCAGAACAATCACCTACGTCCCTAAGCTACTTTTCTCAGGGCATTGTGATGGTGCCACAGGAAGAGAAAATAGGGCAGCAGGTACATGAAAATCTGTAGTCAACAAATCTGGGTACCAGCGGAATATTAGTAAGAATCCAGAAGCCAGGGGTCCTTTTCTTCATGAAGGACATGTACACAGACGCCTGTCATCACCTCTTTTTAAAAATCTCATTTCGATCAAGCTTGGGCTTAGTCAGACATGGCATTGTGACCTTTCAGAATAGGAAATTTAGAAAGTTTAAAAAGAAAATGTTGTCACGAAACTGTATAACAGAAAATGGAAGGCCAAAGGTGGATGATGTCTTGAAAACATTGTTCACGTTGTGCAAACACAAGCAGTTCCACCGAGAGAGAGAAAGTAGGACAACCTCTAGAACCTTTGACCCACAGCGTCTCCAGTGAACTTAACTCTTAACGGGGAGTCCAGAGAACAGACTGGAACACATTTAAAGAACACTGTGAGTCTATACGAATAGTGTTCAAAGGTTATACTTTGAACAAGCAACTATGTGCTAAAAGTATGGAAAATTACTCTTTGTTTCTCAGGTTTATTTTGTGCTTTTTCCCCTTACTTGGTTAGAGATGACATAATCTCGGGGATTTGACTAAGAATATTGCTCATGGTGCCTAGGCAAAGGCAAAACTAAAGATGAAATAGTGTTTTAGGGTTTTTATTCCTTCCTCTTCCAATCACACAAGATGTGAGGCTGGAAAGTATTTCAGTTGGTAGGCTTCTTACCATTCAAGCACGAGGACCTGCATTCAACTCCCAGAACGCATGTTAAAAGATGTGTATGATGGTACATCCTTATAATTCCAGACCTGAGAAAGTACAGACAAGCAAATCCCTGGGGTTCACAGCCCAGCCACCCCAGCCTACTTGGCAAACTCTAGGATACTAAGAGACCCTGTCTCAAAAAATCAAAACGAATAGTTCCTTAGTAATGATGCCTGAGGTTGACCTCTGATCTCCACATGCATGTTCACTCAAAGCACATTCATGCACCCCATGCACATATGCACACACAAAATGTGATCAGTGAGGAACGCAGAACTGAAGCTGAGAATATATCAGAAGGTGGTACCAGCATTGGTAAAAGATGTTATAGACATCTTTCCTGGGTTAATTGTCCACACACTTGACTAGGATACCTGAGGAGATACTGAGTTATCCACAGTGGTATTAACAAAGCCACAGGTGCTTGGAGATAATCAGGTATAATTTTGGTGTTATAAAATGAATTTCTTTCATCTGTCTGTAAAGACCAATTTTGTTGTGACTTTGAAATATCAGGGAAGGCTTGGTTGACAACTTAAACTGAGAAGGAAGCATAAATGAAAATATTACTTGAGCTGTAATTTTTACTTTGATGTCCTTTGAAATAGGATCATGCAGCATATCTTCTTTAAGCCACATTTGAGAAGGGCTCTTAGGGACAGTGACAGTTCTGTCATTCTTCACATGAGAATATAACCTGGTTGACCGACTGTCTTAGTTGGTTTTTATTATCAATTTGATATATGCTGGAGTCACCTGGGAAGAAGGAATGTCGATTTAAGAAATGTCCTGATCAGATTTGCCTACAGGCATGTTGGGAGCATAGTATTTATTGGTTGCTAACTGATGAAGAATAGCCCAGGTTACTGTCAGTAACACCATGCTCAGACAAGTAGTCCTGGGTTGTATAATATAAGAAAATTAGCTAGAAGAGATAGAGACAGAGGCACAGACAGACAGACAGACAGACATGCAGGCACACACACCAAACACACACAAATACATACGTGCTCACGCGCACACACACACACACACAAGGAAAGAGAGAGAGATTTAAAGAACAAAGAACATAAAGGTGCACAAACATGAGAAAAAAATCAGGTTTCGGGAATTATAACTTGATGAAAAAGCAGCATAACAAAGCAGAAAGACCAGTTATAGCTAAGCAAATCAATATGGATAAATAAGACATAGCTGAGCCGGTGACATATCATAGGATCCCATTCATGCAATTGATCAAGAATGAATGAGTGCAATCATACTATTTAGCCATATATTAGTAGTAAAACCATAGAGGAAAGCAAGAAAAAGGTTATCATGAAAGGTATAGTCTGTCATGTGACTAGAGAGGAGGAGAGGGGGGATGGCAGGACAAACGCATGATGGATGATGAGCTCCTAGTAGGAGCGCGCATGTTTTTTGTTTTTCCTTTTTGTCTTTAAATTATTTAGAAAAGGAATTTTACAATTATATTTCCCACTCAAGGGAGCAAAGATGGTCTCTGGGACATTTTATTTTCTCCACCCCTAACTTCTACCCATTTGTCATTTACCACATCCTTAATGCTCACTCCCCTCCCCAACAAGTAAAGCTGTCTCCCATCATGCTCCTTTCTCCCTACACATCACTTGTGTTTCACTATCCCCTCCCCTTAACATGTTTCTTCTTCAAGGGTTCCTTTCCAGTTCCCTACATTTTACAAGCATTCCATGTTAAACACACAAGTCTAAAGATTTGGCACTAAGATCCATATATGAATGAGAAGATGTGACAGTTGTCTTTCTGGGTCTGGGTTTCCTCAGTTAGTATAATGTTTTCCAGTTCCATCCATTCACCTGCAAATTCCACATTTCATTTTCCTTTTCAGTTGAATAACTGTGCACAGTTACTGTATTTTCATTATCTATCTACCAATTCATGGAGTTCTAGGCTATTTGTATGGTCTAGCTACTGTGAACAGACTAGTTAGGAACATCGATAAACCTGTGTCTTTGTAGTAGGAAGAAGAGTCCTTAGGGATATGTAGAGGAGTGGTACAGTGGAGTCATACAGTAGATCTTTCTCTAGTATTTGAGGAACCTTCACATTCATTTCCATAGTTTCTGCCCTAGTTAGCACTCCTACCAACAATGCACCAGGGTACTCCATCAGCATTTATTGTTTTTATTTCCTTAATCTTATCCATGTTGACTGGGGTAAGATGAAATATCATGGTTGTTTTACTTTGCATTTTTTTGATGGCTAAGGATGATAATCTCTTTTTAAAAAATATTCATTAGCCATTTGCATTTCTTTTTCTTCTGAGAATCTTCAGTCCAGTTGCTTAGCCCAGTTTTTAATTGGGGTGTTTGTTTTCTTGATATGTAGATTTTGAAGCTTTTGCAAACTGTAGGCACCAATCCTCTGTCAGGTGTAGAGTTTTTCCCATTCTGTAGCCTGCCTCTTCGGTCATTTAACAATTTCTTCTGTAGAACAGAATCTTTGTAATTTCATGAAGTTCAACTTGACCATATATTTTCTGGGCGACTTCGAGTCCTCTTCAGAAAGCCCTCACTCAGCCTATGTCCTCAAGTGTATACTTTCCTCCATCAGACTAGGGGCTCAGGTCTGACACTGAGGTCTTTGATCCATTTTGAGTTGATTTGTCTGGAGAGTTAGAGTGAAGAATCAAGTTTCATTTTCCTATATGTAGATCTCTAGGCTATCTGGAGTCTTTTGTGTTTCCATATGGTTTTCAAATAGTTCTTTTTTTCAGTTTAGTGAAGAATTGCATTGGAATTTTGATGAGGATGGCACTAACTCTGCAGATTGCATTCTGCAACACTAACCTACTAGTTCACATGCAAGTTAGCGCTCTCCATCTTCTGGTGTCTTATTTAGTTACTTTCTTCAGCGTTTTTACAGTTTTTATTGTATAGCTCTTTAATTTCTGTGGTTGGGTTTATTGCAAGGTATTTTATTTATTTGGATGCTAACATGTATGGGATTGTTTCCCCTTTTCCCTCTCACCGTCTTTGGCATACAGATAGGGCACTGATTTTGATATATTAATTCTGTATAAATTTTGCTAAAATGTTTATTAGCTTTAGGAGTATCTTTGTAGAATCTTTAGGTTTTCTCATGTAGTGAATTGTAACATCTGCAAATGTGGATACTTTGATTTCTTCATTTTCTATCTGAATATGTTTTATTTACTTTAGTTATTGCTCTAGTTATTATCCCAGTATGATACTGGGGAAGGAATGGTGAAAGTTAACCTTGTTTTGTCCTCAGTCATTGGGGGAATGCTACAAGTTTCTTCATTTAACAAGATGATGACTATTGGTTTGTCGCAGCCAGTTAACTATCCTTTAAGCTACACATCTCTTTTTTATACATTCTTATGAATGTATGATACATTACACAATTAAAATGTAAAAGTGAATATCTCATGATTGGGAATGAAAAACTTACGTTCCTCTTCAATACGCTGGTTTAAGCCATAACATGAGATTAGGTATGATTTTTTTCAGAGGGATTTTGGACAGCTCTCTCCTCAAACTTAATGAGTGATTCAATGAATGTTTCATTATTATTATCAGGTGAAAATATGACATACAAATCAAATTTGAAACTAGAAAGTAAATGTAATGGGAATGGCCTTGGCTGGACCTGAGTCTGTCTTTGAACTCACTACTTTATTGAGGGTAGATTTAAATTCCTGGTTCTCTTCTTCTGTATTTTATACATTCCAAGTGCTAGGATTCACAGGTGTAAACTTTCACATTTTGCCTACTTCTGAATCTTGTGCATGCAGAAGGATAATCAGCAAGTCCTGCAGGACTGCAGGCTCTGGTTTAGTGAGTTTTAGATATGGCTCGATTCTGTGTTTCTAATACACTACAGGTGATTCTGAGGCTATGGGTATCACCTCTCTCTCTCTCTCTCTCTCTCTCTCTCTCTGTCTCTGTCTCTCTCTGTGTGTGTGCATATGTGTGTGTGTATATGCTACACATCAGGTGTCCTATTTTGTAAGTTTCTACCTTATTCCCCAGACAGGAAATAAGCTAACAATTCTCCACGACCCCCCGTCTCCACTCCCTATATTGTGATATTACAGGAATGTCCACAGCCATGCCTAGCTTCTGTTTTCCATGGGTTCTGGTATTGGAACTCAAATTCTTATGCTTGCACAGCACTTACCCAAAGCATCTCATCAGACTGAGTACATATCATTTTGGGTAATATAGTATGGACGATAGTTAAGGACCTGTATGACCTAAAAACTTAATGATATGATTCCAATTCTTGTTTCAGGGATATAAGTGTCCCATCTTATAATTCTGAAGCCATGCCGCTCTTCCACAGAGATTTATAAGGAACACTTGTCAATCCTCTTCATTTGCATCCATGTTTACATCTTTACTTGCATTCCTTCATCTTTAACTTTAGTGGATGTAGTTCTTCCATCATGAAATTTGATAACTGGTCCTATTAACTATCCACCTAGAATTCTTTTCTTTCATAAAGTAGCAAAAAACATAGTCTGGCATTCCACTTTGGTTAAGGCAGTTTCCTCTTGCCTTCAGTGATACCCAGCTTCAAGGATGATATGTCTCAGTGAAATCAAGGGAAGAAAGAAGTGGTTGCATTTTCTTTGGTTATCTGTATAATTAGTGAATTATAAAGACCTATAGATAAAAGTTACATTTTTGAGGAGCAGCTAGTTATGAAGGAGTATTTTATCAGTAACATTATAAAATGGTAAGAATGACAAAAATAAAACCAATTTGTTAAATGTCTTCTGTATGCCAGATACTTTGGCAGATGTTCTGAAATGCTTTAATTGCCTTGGTATTTCTGCAATATAGGTATTAGTCTTATTTATATTTCCAGGGCGATATGAAGAGGATTTTATAATGCAATACATCTCATAACAGAAGCAGTCAAGCTTAGAATTCAGCCTTCTCACTTGTAAGCCTGATGTTGGGCTTGGCCCACCATCCTGCCACTTTGCACAAGATATAAAAAAAAGAAAGGTTTCCTTTTGGTGACACATGAGTGAAGATAACAGGTACTTTAAGGGAATTCAGAAATGCCTTTAAAACCATGCTTTAGGGATTAGTTATGGCTGAGTGCAAGAGTGCTTATCGAGCACGTACCAGACCTGGGTTCAATCCCTATTACCACCACATAATATCCAAATTACTTCCTTGTTATATAGAAATATGTATGATATTTATTGTAAATATCAGCTTTAATTAGAATTAATAAACACAGCATTCATGTGCTGGCTAGTTTTATGCCAACTTGGTACAAGTTAGACTCATTTAGGAAGAGGGACAATCTCAACTGAGAAAATTTCCCTCTTAGATCAACCTATGAAGCTTTTTTTTTTTTTTTGGACTAATGATTGGTGTGGGAGGGCTGAACTGGTAGTCCTGCATATTATAAGACAGTAGTCTGAGTAAGCTATGAGGAGCAAGTTATGAGTAGCATGCTAATGAGAGATCCTCCATGGCCTCTGCATCAGTTCCTGCCTCCAGGTTCTTGCCTTCAGTTTCTGCCCTGACTTTTCTGAATGACGGACCATGAGACTGAGTAAGCTCTTCCCTGGCAAGTTGGTTTGGATTGTGTTGGTTTTTACTTTTTTTCATAGCAACAGAAACCCTAACAAAGACAACTTCTTTACTTATGAATCACCAGCTTCTATGGATTATGGTGAGATAAGTTTTATTTTAAAACCAATTCCTATGAAACAGCAGCAGCAGTTCCACTTAGTGAAAAACTAATTCATAGGATTGAATATATAGAGGAGACTGGTATCCACCCAGGAAGTACCAAAATAAGCTCAAAGTCTAATTTTCAACAATGGTATATTGATTTTATTACTGCCTGCTTTGTTTTTACTCCCCCCACATTTATCTCCCATGGTGTGTGGGTTAATTTTCATGTCAATTGGCTAGAATTAAAATCACCATGGCAACAAACTTTTGAGTGTGTCTTTGAAGGTATTTCCAGAAAACTTTAACAGAGCAGAGAGGTGAGCAACACCATTCCGTGGGCCCGGGTCCCAGATTGAGTAAAACGGAGGAGGCAAGCTGAGCACCACCTTACGTCTCTCCCTGCTTCCCGACTGTAGATGCAGCTGCCTCAACTCCCATTGCCATGCTCTATTTGCTGTGATGGAGTGTGCCCTCAGACTGTGAGTGACAGGAAGCCATCCCTTCTCCCGAGGTGGCTGTGTGTCAGATGTCACAACAGCAAGAACATAGACTGATACATCTACTCAGCAATAGAGGATAGTAGTTCTTAGGCCAAACCAGAAAATTAACTTCCAGCATCTAGATATCCGCCTCTTACCAAGTGTCAGCTAAATAAGGTAACTGCGGCAAGGCTATCAAAGCACGTGCTGCACACTCACCCTATGGGAGATGCTAAAACCTCTCTAGCACCAGTTTAAACACAAGAGATCTCCACACATATCCATATCAGCTTAGCCCTCTCAGAGCACACCCTAGTGTCATCTCTGGCTTTATCATTCATTACTGACTGCATACAGTTTATCTCTGTGTTTCCAAAAATGTCCCTGGCTGTTTTCAATCACCATACCAAACGTCTATGATTCAATAGTGTGTGTGTGTGGGGGGGGGACTCATTTCTAATGGGAAGGCTGTACTTGTGCTTTTTCTTAGTCTCATAAAGTATCTAAAAATGATATCTGAATTTGAAGTTGGAATCCACATCCTGACCTCCAAATTGTGGATTTCTCCATGGCAGGAAAGATGACTCTGTTACACCTCCACTATGCAGGGTGCATAAGGGCGACGTCCATAAACATGGCATCGGTTTTGTGTTTTAGCCTCACCTTTGTGCCATTTAAGAAGCAACTCCTGACATCATTGTTACTCAATTTGTAAAGTGGTACTACTGCAATATAATGCACTGTGACAGAACAAGGAATAGTCCAGTGTGCCTCAATGCAAAATGTACATAAATGCAAAATTCACCCCTGGTTGGAGAAAGACACCTCTGCCCTGCAACTCTCTGTTAAGGTGAGTTCATTAGACACGCTGAGAGGTGCTGCAGAAATTCAGCTCAGCACTCTGGACAGAGAAAGGGACTGGAATGTTCACCGCTGCTGCCCTGTCTGACCAATTCACTGACCCAATTTGTTTTTCTGGAGGTTATGTGCTGGGCTGATCTTGGAGACATCCTGTCCTGACACTGCCCTGCAGATTCCTCCTTCTACCCTGCAAATGTATTCTGTGTTTTCCAGGTCTTGCTTAATTCAAAGCATTAGGTAGATATCTGACATCCAGGGGACGTAGTAAATGTATCCGTCAGCAAAGTGCTTAATTAGAAACAACTGACAAGAAAACCCAGCACTTCAATCAGATGCCTGACTTTTCTCATTGGCTTGCTTGTTACCATAAAACAGTAGCTAAAAATAAATAGAGCCACACAGAAGACTATAATGATGCATGCCAGTGGTCATGGGTCTAGCTCCTTATCAGACATGCCAAACACATATGCTGATTTTCTACCATGTATGGGACAGAAAGTAATAGTAGCTCTGCTGGCTAGTTTTATGTCAACCTGACACAAGCTAGAGCCACTGCAGAAGATGGAAGTTTGAGAAAATGCCTACGCCAGCTTGGTAAGCCTGTTGTAGATTTTCTTAATTGGTAATTTAAATGGGAGACCCAAGATCACTGTGTGGGCAGATGGTGCCACCCCTGGGCTAGTTGATCTGGTGCTGTAAGAAAGGATGCTGAGCAATCCATGAAGGAACAAGCCAGTAAGCAACATCCCTTCCTGGCTTCTGCTCTAATTTCTGCATCCAGGTTTCTGTCTTGGGTTCCTTTGTTCACATCCCTAGACAATGGACTGAAAGCTATAAGATAAAGCAAACCCTCCCTTCTCCAGGTCATTTGTTTTTATCACAGCTGTATAAACTCTAAGGCAGTGGTTTAGTTAACATTACAGGGAAACAAACTCAAAAGTGTGGTTAGAGAAGCATGGTCTTACTAGAAAAGATCTAGAGAGATAAGCATATTAAAGACATTCACTTTTAGGAAGGTATGGAATGATGCTTTAACACAGATGAACACACAAAGGCCCTTCAAAACTTTTCCTATAGTCATTTTATGAGTTTTCATAGTACTTATGCCCAAAATCTAATTTCCTGTGTGAACTGTTCTTTTTTACAGCCACAGTATTAGCAGTGTCTTAATGCCAACTGAGAGACAAATTCATTTGATAAACATCGCTCATCCTTCATAAAAGTCTTTAATTATTCATTTTTATAATGAGAAATGGCATTTTTACTTCATAATAAAAAGAACCTGACTCAGAACATTAAGACTCTACTTTCTTACTCATTTCATTTCATTCTCAAGTGACCCCTCATGCACACGTTTCCCGACTGTATTTCCTTAGTCTTAGTTTATGTCATTAGTGGAGGAGCGTACACTACAGGTTTACTACAAGGTGTTCATCTGAACACTAAGACATTGATAGGATCTCAAACCTAAAAATGTCATCACTCTCAACCCAAATGCTTGTGATTGCTGGTCTCTGTACAGTGACTCTACAAAATGTCACCCCAAAATAGGTGCTAAGCTCATAACAATATTCATAAATGAAAACATGTTTCCAGATGCCAACTATTTATAAAGTTGAGGCTGTCTGTCTTCTGGTAGTGGGTGGGTGGAAATGAAGCTTATGTGGACTGTGGTTGTTACATAGGGTTCCAGAAGATCTAAGGAAGATGTGCCACTTAAACCAAAGGTACAAACACATTTGATACAAAATCTACAGTAAAATTGGATGCAATATATGAGATGTCCGATGTAAAGCTGCTGAGATTTGTGGAGGGGAGTGCAGGAGAAAGGAATAGAGTGGGATCCTTGTTTTTCCTGGCTTTGTTTTACAGGGTCCAGCAAAAGTCTTATTGTAGTGACCATTCCTCTTGGTAGCTGAATGCTGACATTTTATGTAGTTTCATTAATATTTTAGTATCTGTGCTTGTATCCCTAGGCAAGGATGAGGGATTTCCCTCTGTATGCTGTGATTACCATTAATGAATAAAGAAACTGCCTTGGCCTGTTGATAGGGCAGAACTTAGGTAGATGGGGAAAACTAAACAGCATGCTGGGAGAAAGGAGGCAGAGTCAGAGAGAAGCCATGGAGCCACCGCAGGAGACAGATGTGCTGAAACTTTTCTGGTAGGCCACGACCTCGTGGTGATGCACAGATTAATGGAGATGGGTTAAATTAAGATGTAAGAGTTAGCAAATCAGAAGTTAGAGCTAATGGGCTAAGCAGTGATTTAAATAATATGGTTTCTGTGTGATTATTTCGGATCTGAGCTACCGAGCTGCCGGAAACCAACAGGTGGCCTCCTTCTAACATAGCAATTTCAAGATAGGAGTATTTTTTTATATAAATAAGAAAAAAATAATATTTTTTCTGCCCAAAAATTTTAACACAATGCATCAACATGAAGGTATTTTCATGTCATTCTGTAATGTTTCTCTTCATACTCATCCTTTTGCAGTTCACAAATAACTTCTCAACTGGACACAAGAATTTGGAATAATAGCCTACATTTGTCAAATATTTTCTATAGATAGAACATTTCTTTTAAAACTAATTTTCTTTACATGTTAAAATAAAATACAATTACATTGCCTTCCCTATTGATAGCCTCTTTTTCTTTGGTTAGTATCATTGACTATATAACTGCTTTGGCAGAATAAGTCTCTACCACAGATAAGCCCATGGCTGGTTACCCAACACAAAGTGGTCAGCTCTATGCAGGTTTTGTTCTTGTTAAAGTTTAGTTATAGAATGTGCATTCTAAAGGCAGAAAGGAAACCTAGATAGACACAGAAACCAGATTTGTGACTGGCGATATATGACACCTTATACAAGTATTTAAGAATTATTCATTGGAATTAATTGAAAAGTTATACTTCTTTATAAAAGGAATCACTCAACATTTTGAAAACAACACTTATTTTTTCTTTTAAAAATATAAAGCAAGTTCAACAAATTACAGCCAAAAATAAAATCAGCCCCCTCCCATTAAAAAACTAAAGTCTTAATGGGAGACAGCCATGATTATTTGCTTTGATTCCTTTGCTGTTTCCTGAGAAGTCTGCTGATAGCTGATAAATAGCATGTCAAAGTGAAACCAATGTGCCTCAGTTTTATCAACCACTATTTCCATTGTGCTTAAAAATGTCCTCTACTGAAATGAATGGCATATACAATACTCAGGTTCAAGTCTCCAAATGTCCTTTGCGATGCTTTCCAAAAGGGAAGTACAAAATCCTCGCAAATCACATCTTGTTAGCTAAAGTGTCATTGGCCATCAACCCAACAGTGTTGTAAGAATAAGAAGCTGTGGTTTTAAGCACAGCTTCTGGAAAAAAGTCATCTCCATGTTCCCACATTAAACCTTTAAAAATCTACCCAACTCCCCACATTACAGGATACTCAGCATTCCTTATAGACATACAGCCGAGTTTCCCTTGACCTGCTGTTACACCCTTCCCATCTTTTATTATGAGTTGTCAACTCTGCGTTCCATCCCTGCATCCATTACGTGAGAAGAGGAGGATTCTAAAGATTTCACCCCCTGGCTCCCATCAGCTCTGCATCCAAATCATACAGAGGAGACAGCTGCATGCCATATCTCTAAAAATATCTTTTTGGGGAGATAAATTTTACTAACAACCTCTGGCATTAGAACATTTTCCTTAGGCCTGATTGCTCACCACAGTACAAGTCCACTCCTTCCTTCTCTAATTCAGAATAAATGACCACATTTAAAATGTTTAAGCTGTAATAGTTCAAAAACATCATCAGGTTTGCATTAGTAGGTCACTGGGGATACACCCTTGAAGGATGTACTTAGCTTCCAGGTCTTGTATTCACCACCACAAGGTCAGAATGCAATCCTTTGGTCTGTGTGATTCCATAGATGAGATTTTACCCATTAACTAGTGAAGCTTAACGAGTAGTGTTGGATCAAATGCATCTTCATTTCCTTTAGGGTTTGTGGTGGTTAGAGTTTTGTTAATACGAGTTAGTGTCACCTGGAAAGAGAGATCCTAACTGAAGAGAGTATACTCACCAGATTGCTTCCAGGAAGTACAATGGGGAATTAATTTGATTAATAATGATATAGGAAGGCCCAGCACACTATGAGTAGGGCTTGTGCTGCTGGCTTTATAGGAAAGTAGGTTGAGCAAGTCATAGAGTTTAAGTCAGTAAGCAGCATTCTTTCATGGTCTTTGCTCTGGCTCCTGACTCCAGGTTTCTCCTTGAGTTTCTTACTACCCTGACTTCCCTTCTTGACAGACTCTACAAACTTATTCCTAAGTTAATTTTGGCCCTGACATTTATCACAACAACTGAAACCTCATTGAGAAAGGGTCTGTAATAGGTTATGGTCAAAATGAGATTATCACTGCAGCATATGTCGAATGAATGTCTAAATGTGTTAAGATGTTTAAAGTTTATATCATGATGTTTGCTATAGAGATGGGCACAGTGGCGAATGAATCCAGTAAATCCAGGACTACATAGTACAACCTTGTTTCAAAAAAAAAATAGCAAAAAGCTATATCCTTGATGGTTTATATGTTCTGGCTGACTTATGACTTATAAAGTCACAATTTATTTAAGTAGACATTTAAAAAATCATTGAAAATGAAAACATGAAGACTTAAGTTGGTATGGGAGGTTCTTTTGTCTATGTGTTGCTTTGGACTGTTGATAGAGCAGAACTTAGGTAGGTGGGAAAACCTGGACTGAATGCTGGGAGAAGGAAGGCTAAGGGAGAGGCGCCATGGAGCTGCCGCCAGAGTAAGACATGCCGAAATTTTGCTGGTAAGCCACTGCCACGTGGTAATACACAGATTAATGGAGATGGGTAAAATTAATATGTAAGAGTTAGCCAATAAAACGCTAAAGCTAATGGGCCAAGCAGTGTTTTAATTAATACAGTTTCTGTATGATTATTTCTGGGCTAAGCTAGCTGAGCGGCTGGGAACCAACAAAGCAGGTCCTCCTCCAACACTTAAGTTATCAATTTCCCAAATAAAATCATTTTAGAAAACAAATATGTATTCAGAAAACATAAATCAGAACAAAATCCTAAAGCTGACCTTTGAATGAACTTAGTTGTCTTAATATATCTTTGCTTTCAAATGAGGCACTTCTCAGTTTGTATTCTTGAGTCACTGACTTCCAGACATTACCTGGCTTTACATCCTAATTCCCCATTCATTTCTCTGGGAGCTGATTCTTTACAGAATAGCTTTTAATTATTTTTAAATTTTATGTCATGTGTGAGAGTGTTTCACCTGCATGCATGTATGCCTGTGTACCCTGTATGTACGGGGCTCATGAAGGCCAGAAGAGGTTGTTGGACTGCCTATAACTGGAGATACAGACAGTTGTGAGCATCCCTGTGGGTTCTGGGAATTGAAGGAGGGTCTTCTGCAAAAAGAGTCAGTGCTCTAAATCTCTGAGCCATTTCTCCAGCTCTTTACAGAATAAATTAACTGAAGGTAAGAAGAGCCTTGCTTGGAAGCCTCTTTTCTACAAAATTGGGAATATGCTTCTAGTCTCCTTTGAATGGGATTCTGACAGATGTTAAACTGCTAACTATGTTCCCAGCTCTTGATTTCACTTTAAATCAATCAAACATGTAATTAATAGGATGTGTTGATTCTTTTAACTTTTTTTATTAGCTATAATGCTAAGTATTTCCATGTTTTACTGTACAGATTACATTTTCTCTACAGACATTTATTTCGGCCTTCTCCAGAAATTTCTAATTTAATTCCATTGTGTATTTCTAAATTTATCTTTATCATATATTTCTCAATTGTTTTGTCATTTGAAGGCCCCTATAACTTTTTTGTTACTTGTAATATATGCAAGACAATATCTGGTTGATGATACAGCCTGTCAACTTTTCAAATGAAATAAAATTCAAATCTGTTTGCAGAGGAAGCACAATAAAATGGAAAGTCATTTGGATTAAATGTTCTACTGTGCGTTTAAGACTTTGCACTTTCTCATGTCATCACTACCATCTAAAGGAGAGAATTGTGGGTATGTTCATAAAGCCCCTGAACACCACTACTATAAGCTGGATATTGCTTGCAGTGCCTGGGATTCATTACCAGAGCCTGCATTTCGAGCTGCAGGGCTCATGGGTCCCATAACCAGGATGCTTTCCCTTCTTGTTCTTCTGATGGAAGAAAGAGTTTAACAATTGAACTGAAATGGAAGATTTTGTTTGCTGGAATGTTCCCTCTTCCTTCTGACCTACTCTAAGGACTACAGTGTGTGTTTGTATATTCATTTATTTTTCTGATAGACTACAGTTGTACAAACAGTTTTAAGTTGAGAACTTAAGTTTTTGTAGATGTATCCATATAGACGATCTGGGGGTCAGGGAATCTCCCTAGATATAAACTTAATTATCACTGAGAAGCTTGAAATACCTCCATAGCAGATTGCCTTGCCTGTGTATAGAATTCTTTTACTTTTCTCTACATTTACTCTTAGGAGAGCTAAACAGACCTTGAAAAGCCTGGCCAACGGAAATGTTTGCTTTGATTTTGTATTATATGACATTGCCTGTTAAACTAGGCTAGGTCACAAAACATGTATGTTCCCTAAGTTTACATATGAAAACATTCTCATTCGCAACACACAGCCAATGGCCCTTGCTTAGACAACAGATAGCAGGCTGAAAGTTTTGCTCTCCCCGGAAGAGTATGCTGAAATTCTAATATTCATTTGTTTGTAGAGATGGGTCCTTGAGAGTTGATTAGGTCACAAGGTGGGTGGTGCGCCCTCACCCCGTCCACTGTGTGAGGACATACACAGAGAAAGAGTAGTCCACAGACAAAGAAGTGGATCCTCATGGGATGGGAAACTACACTGACCTTGGAGTTGTCAATGTCCAGAACTATGAGATACAAATGCTGCTTGTTTAAATCACTTTCTCTACTGATGACCTTCTCACAGCAGCCTAAAGAGACTAAGAGAGGGCATACATATATGTTAATGCGCAGACAGACCCTGTCATTAGTAGCTGTATCTCATTATTATGGAAAATGGGAATTTTGGTAAGAGCAGAAGAACCTCTTTTCAAAGGGTAAAACAGACATCCTACAATTACCAATTAACTAAAAGCCTGATAATGAACGTCCAAGACAGGCTGTCAGAGAAGCCGAGGAGATTCCAGAATAGCTTGAAACCCAGGATAAACATAAAACAGACAGAAAGATAATCTGAATTAAAATAAATTATGCAATATAAAGCCAAATGTGAATACAGAAACTCCAAGAAAAATGTACCTACGCCAAGCAGCCAATCAAATGCCGTGTTTCCTACAGACTGCACTGGCACAGATGGCTCCGGATCCCAGGCTCACCTTTTGGTTCCCGAGGAAAAGCATTTTTTAGAGAAGTCAAAATATTTCATTTGAAAAATGAACTATATACACGAGTGACACAATTCTGACATCTAAAATGTGTATAAAGGATCACTTCTGTTTAGCTGGGTTTTAGGAGACTAGCCCAGGATAACCTAACTTGCCCATTACTAAATAGTGGAAAATCAAGTTAGTAAATAGCATTTTTTTTTTAGGGCTTCAAAGTCTGAGGAGGAAGGCCTCTGTGATTTATTAGTATGCCTTTTCCTCCTTACTGCGGTGCTGGTGACTAGGTTTGCAATGTTACCCTGAGGATTTAGCACCCCAACTAGCCCTTTCCAACTCTCTGACTCTCTGAGGTAAGGAGGATGAATCACTTACCATCCAGGAAGCACCAGCTGTGCTGGCTTCCCAGTGCCGAGCTTCCCCCACCAGCAGGATTTACAATTGAAATTGCTTTTCAATCTAAACAGGAGTACAATGTTGACAAGTGAACAAGCCTAGGGAGTTTTTCTCCAGGGGTTTTCGGTTATTTGTGAGTATTTCTCAGTGGCTTTCACTGGACATCCTAGAAATTCTGCAGAGATTGGTGTCCGGCCTCCTGCCAAGTAGACTAAATCATTTTGACATGGCAGGCATATACCCTCTGAGATGGCACAGGCAAAATGCGAGAATTGGGTTAGGGACCAGAAATTCTTTCCCGATGGTCTGTATGACGGAAGGACGGAGATCTGAGGGAACGATTCCCTGAGGGTTCACAGGATGAGAATAGAGGGGATCAGCAGGGGGTGATTTCATACCTCAGAGAACACTGGCAACATCTTCAGGTTTGTTTTTGCCTGTCCTCAATCAGGGCAGGAAGGAAACACTACCAGCGTCAGATGGGCAGAGGCAGGGACCCTGCTGGATCTCCTTCAAAGGAAGACTTTCCAGTTCCAAAGATCAATAAAGGTTAAGAAACCCTGGCCTGAATAAAGAGCTCACACAATTTAGAGTTCACTTAAATCAAGGCATGCTTGAGGATCTTAACACAACTAGTTGAAGGCTTTCTGTGGCTCCTTCATTTACCTAACATAACCTCACAAGAGTAAAACCAACCTCCTCTGTTTGTCTACTGAAGATAAAAGAGCTGTTTTACCATCCAAGTAAGAATGCTATAAAGATTGCTTCCCCCACCCCCACCACCACAAATGCTTTCCTTGTATTTTTCTGTCTTGATTCCAATGTCTGGTTTTGGAACCAGCTCCAATCCCGTCATCCTAAAAATCTTAATTGTCAGTAAAATGATTCCTTGTCCTCTAACCTCTCTGTAGTAGGAGATAACATAGGTAGGACAGCAGTGTCTACATCCCTTATCGGGCATCTCTTGCATTGTAGACTCACTGATCTGTGTGACAGTTAACTTGTAAAGTCCTTGCTGGCTGGGTTACTACTTCATACTGGTTTGGAAATATACAAGTAATTATTGCCTTGCACAAAAGAAGGGCTCCATAAATGTTTAATTACCATGTTTTCAAATATGATTGACACCTGCACATTAGAGGACTTTGGGTTCCCATTTCAATGAGTGTCAGAAAGATGTGTCTGTCTGTACAGCTACAATTATGATCTTGTTTACAATGGTTTATATACTACAAAGCCACAGTAAACTCTCTGGCCTTCATAAAATGAGAAGTCAGCATGACTTATTAGGAGAAGAAGAATTATTTAAGGTCATTCTATACCATTCATGGAAAAAAAGGAACAATAAAACATCATAATAAAGAGAAATGGTTTTATAATAGTGAAGGGCTGTGGTATTAGTCAGCTTTATGAGTTCTGGAGATGAGTATTCCAAGCAAAGTGGCAGAAATCCGATCAATTAAATGGGGTGCACATAAATTTCACTTAATAAAGCTGACTAAATTACTTTTGGAAAAAAAGGCTGTAGGGAACATAGTTTTATTAGTTCTTGGGGCGGGAAAATTTGATGATCTGGTGAATACTTTTCAACTTCTAATGTGAACTTCCTACGAAAGCCATTAGCAATAGCTAGAAACAGTATGAGTGGTCCAAAGTAAAACCTAGAGACCCATGGGCAATAATGAGAAAAGTAAGTAAGATTGCTGGCTCCATCCACTTTGGATGGGCTTTGATAAATTACGTAACTCTCTGTGCCTCAGTTCCAATTGTTAAAAGCGAGACTATCTGTGGTGCTGAGAGACAACTAAGTTGGTTCCTGTGTGCTTATCTAGAGCCGGGCCTGATACAACTGACAGAGAATACTTCTTGGTCCATATGAGCACACACTGCTATTGCACGGTCAAGCTAATTCCGTGGGTCTGCATCACACATGACGTGATGAATATTTCTACCTTTAAAATATTTAATAAAAGAGATTTTACTGGCCATAGTTTTATTGTGTTGGCCTTAAAGGAAACAAGTAAATACTAGTAATCAGAGAATTAAATTACTAAAACATGTAAAAAAAAAAAGAATTGAATCGTGTGACAGTCAGGTAAAAATGTTTCCCACCTATGATGATCGACTATTTAATGTTGTACTCGTAACGTTGCATCAAAGAATCCATCTGAAAATCTGCACTCGTTAACGGTTTATTTCTTAACACAGTGGCTCAGAGACTTAAGATTTGTAAGCATGAATTCACTGAAAAATACATCACAAAACCTTGCAGTGGATAAAATGTGGGGTTTTTTTTTGGTAGAAATTTTTTACTCATTCTGTTTTAAAAAATTCAGTGTGACCTTTTATTAAAAGTGTAAAAACGATTCATTTGTTGAGTGGGGATAAAGTGATGATTTGCCAGTCAAGTGGACATTAAGAAATGTTTTTGAAACCAGATATTACATAAAACAAGCTGAAATTAATTTTTTACGCGCTTTCCTTTTTTTAGAATGCACAGACTTGAGGCTTCATAGCTTCTCTGTTTTCACCATGAACCCATCACAATTTACAGAAGACATCTTACATACATGCTTCAGTTTCTCTATTTAAATGACGTCATGGCGATTTCAGCAGTCATCACATACTATGGGGAGAGCCAGAGGCTGGATGATTTTGGGGGGAATCCTGGAATGTTCCACTCTGAAACCATCTTCTCGCCAGGTCCTGTGGATGATTAATAGCCTTTGCATTTTTCATCTGGATGTTTCTTGGTCCGCACCCATAATAAATTTCCGTTTGCTATTCACTTTTCTATCTATAAAATTATTGGGATTTTTATGCTGACTTCATAACCTTCAAAGAAACTGATCACAGCAAAATATTCCCCTGCTTATACAGAATAGTTTTCCACTGACCTCAATTTTAATTAATACATTTTGAAAGGAAAACATTCATTACCAATGGAAATAAGCCTCTCTGGAAGACATTTCCTACCAGCAATACCCTTTTACAAAAACCAATTTGATTATAAAGCTCGTGAGGAAGCTGCAACTGAAGCTGCATCAGCTCTATGTTCCTCAGAGTTCTGGATCATTCTGGATTAACCTCTAACACTGGAGCACCGGGACTGAGTTTCTAAACTCCCACTCACATGGTTTCCTTTCTGACTAGATGGGGTATTTCTGGCAAAAGCCTATAACTTTTGACTATAACCAGACACTAACCCCTAATGCAGAATGTCTAATGGTGTAAGTATAGAATACGTAGCTCATTACAAAAGCTATTCATTGAAGTAAATGTACTGACAAGAAAGACCAGAGTAGAGAAAATGCCCCAATCTCTGTAATGACAACACACCACAGGTGGGTAAGTCTTAGCATCACCGTGTCCCACTTAAGTCTTTCTACATGAAGTGCTGAGAGCAAGTGTAAGATACTAGTACTGAGAGCCGGGCGGTGGTGGCGCATGCCTTTAATCCCAGCACTTGGGAGGCAGAGGTAGGCGGATCTCTGTGAGTTCGAGGCCAGCCTGGTCTACAAGAGCTAGTTCCAGGACAGGAACCAAAAAAGCTACGGAGAAACCCTGTCTCGAAAAATCAAAAAAAAAAAAAGATACTAATACTGAGTCCATAAGGAATAGACTACCTAGGCAGTGAAGGGAATGATGAGGAAATATAATTACATCTTCAGTATCCCTAGTAGAGGATGGTTCAAGAAAGAACCACATTGCTTACAGGAAATAGATTGCTCCAGCAATTGTCATCTCATGATGGAAGCCAAACTCCCAAAGACAAGCATCACATGTTTTCTCTTATATGTAGAGTTTAAAAAAAAAAGATATCAAAACAAAATGTGCTTATTAATGATATGGAGGTAGGACAATGTGGGAAGGGGTTGTAGGATGAGAGAGGGCAGTATGGGGATGAATATCACCAAACCATGTAACATGCAAGGGAAAAAAATGTCGTTATGACCAGAGTTTGTTTTTTCTACCAGTGAAAGAATGACTAGAAATACCTTGTTTTAAATAAATATGAGGACTAACATCCTTCAAGAAAGATATCACATGGACAGTGGGGGACTTTTACATATTTCAAAGTTTCCTAGATAAAGCATCATAGATCTATATTTAAATGCAAGGATGCAGATCTTGTTTCTTCAATGCAATCACAACTACTTAACATTTTGAAATTAGTTCGCAGAAGAGGAGATATTTCCACTTTTTATGTGGTTCTGGGAAATATAATTTGGCTATGGATTCAGGTTCATTAAGTGATTTTGCTAAAAATAAAGTACTTAACATGAAGGCGGCAGTCGTCAACAACTTGTGGTGAACACTACATCGCTCATCTTGGCCAACTAACCGTCCCTTCACCCCTTGCTTTAAGTGATTTAGAACTATCTTTTACAAATAATAAGAGAGCAAGTGTGTGGCTTGTGAGCCCACTGGTAAAAGAATGGAGAGGCTTTCTTGTGACCCAAGGTAAATGCCTAGATGGTACGCTCCTATGTAGCTGAACTACCTTAAGTATTCGTTGCAGTTTAATGAGCTTGCATTTTCTTTAATTCGATATACTGTAAAAGCTGTTGTAAGATGGGCCGACATGCAACCATCAGCTCCTGGTGAAGCCAGGGCACCTGTATGTATTAGCTACACATCTAAAGATTGTATGATGATTTTCACAGGTGAAGAGGGAAAGGAAAATGTGCAACTTGGCTAGACATTTTCTCCTCAATCCTGTTTAAATAGAAATTGGTAGCACTTCATTTTCTTTTTTTCTTTTGAAACAGGATCTCATATAGTCCCTGCTAGCCTGGACCTTGTTATGTAAATAGGATGACTTTGAACTTCTGCTCCTCCTCACCTCCCAAGTGCTCTGGTTACAGGTATACACCTACTTGCTCATGTGGTGCTCGGTCCAGGATGGGATTGTATCCAGGGCTTAGTGCATACTAGGCAAGAGTGGTACCAACTGAGCTCCACCCTGGTCCCATTTAAAATCTTATTATTAAAACGAAGTGTCCCCTACTCAAGGTGGCAATTAAAAATGCCAAGAGTTAGTCCAGTCGAGCTTTCATGAGAGAAAAATTTCTTTATCTCTTATCACGTGGCTAGTTAAAGCATAGGTTAGCAATGAGTAGTATTCACAAATTCATTTCCAAGTGACAGACACTAGATACTTTAGGCTTGTGTGATTTAGACTATCTTGGGGTGAGCTGGGGAGCTAATGGCAATTAAATAAAAACTCACAGGTCTGCTCCTTGTGAACTCTCATGAATTATCACATGTGTGCCTACAACCAGGACGGTGAATATTTGTCAACAGTTACAGTTCTGAAAAATAATCTCCCTACACAAATCCACTAAGCAACAAGTATGCCTTTCAATGTGCAGATGATATGTTTTCCCAGGGATGAGCAATTCAGGGCATCTTTGGTGCATAACAAATTGATTAAAATGTTCTATTTTCTTCAGTCAATTTCAGATTAGGTGAGAGGACAGAGTCACTTCCATTAGCCACACAGATGCTGTGAGGCAGCTTACCCAAGAAGGAAGTGGGACTACTAAATTCAGGGCATTCATCCCCCTTTTGGAACTCCAAGATGAACAAAAACTTGGTTTCTGCAGAATTCTGGGCCCTTGCTAATGCTTCTTATCCTCTCAGTTTGTCTGCTAAAGAGCTGGGCAAGCGTCAGTTTTCTTTAGGCCCATGTTTCCCAATCTAATTGTCCACTGGAGTGATTTAAGTGCGTGAAAATACCAGAGCTCAACTCCTTGCCCCTAGATTCTGACTTCATGGATCTGAGTAGAGACCACGGGTATCAGGTCACTAGAAAGCTTCTGAAGTATTTCTCTGGAGAACCATTGAGTTTCATTAATTGAAAGGTAGTAAAAACTAGTTCTTGGTTTCATTCCAAGGTACTCTGAGAGGCTTGGGTGTGGTCCTTAAAAATATATATATAGCGTTTGAAGCTGGTTTAGAAATAAGTTAGGTCTTCCTAATGGCTATCTAAGGTTCCTACTGGGAAAATGCTACCCAGAAGTCTACTGACCTCTCTTTATATTTTATGTGCACAAATAGTTACACTTACAAAAGCAGCTTTTCAAATCATATAAAGATGTTCTCCATCTAAATCCCCTATTAGTGAGCCAGAAGATTTTGCTTTTTTATTATGCTTATTAAAGAAAAAAAATCCCCAGAAGTGTGCTATAGTGAATAGTAGCACTGCCAACTGAACTTTTCGTACAATTGATAATGATTTTATGAATACACTTACAAAACTATGGAAATAAGAAGGATTAAACAGGTTATCTCCCCTATAATGACAACTATGTATTTTATTGTTAGAAGTGGAATTTTAAAAATTGGCTTGGTGAGTGGGGATGGTAAATGACTTTTTCTTTGATTCCCTCATAATCCTGTGACATTGAGCTTACAAGGTTATATTAATAAAAATGTTAAAACTGACAAAGAAACCAAGTGCTAGAAATTAGATGCAGGGTGGGCATTAATAAAGAATTAATTTTTTATACAGAAAAGTTGAAGGATAAAGAAGTAATGCTTTCAAAAATCACAAAAGTTAAAAAATGGAGTTGAACATAAATTTGCTTGATTTGTTTGATTCTTATTTGCTTCCCTTATTACTTTAAAAACTAATCTGGGAGTCTTGGTGTGGAGGTGCATGCCCACAGTTTCTGCATACACATGGAGACAGGAGGATCAGAAATTCAAGTTCATACTCCATTCTGTTATGAGTTCAAGGCTGGGCTATAAGACCTCAACTCAACCAAACAAGCAAACAAAAAGACATGAGGAGGATTCAATCATTAATTGTTGTTATTATAATAATTATGATTAGCTATTATTATTATTTGAATCTCCTAGACAAAGGATTCACATTAATAAAGCAGTGGCTACTTTGAGGTACACTGTCAGATTGCTAAGGAATTCCAACAACTTTAATGTCTTCAGTAAATAGTCAGGGTACTGAACCCAGGGAAAGTTTGGAAGTGAATAGCACTTAACATTGTAGCTTATAATTACTAAAATATTCTACCAGGGAATTGTCTGGTGAGTAAGATAACTTCACTGTATAAGACAAGCAAACAAGTTTTAAGTAAAATGGTTAAACATCATTTAGGAAAAGATACTCTGACATTTTTTTAAGGAATGTGTCTAGTTTCACAGCCTAGAAGAAATTCACTTCCTTAGAAAGAATGCCTAAGATTAAAAAAAATGGTTGGAAAGAATAAATTGAAAACAAGTATCAAGTTGCTAATATTGGCTTTATGTGCTATTCCCTGAGAGAGGGTGTACTATCTATGAAAGGGGGTTATTAAACTAGTTCAGACCCTGAGCTTCTGTCGGGTCCTCAGGGAGCTCTAGCAGGGCATCTATCCCCACGGGCATCTCCACTGCCCTACCTAGTGCCCTGTACTTGTGGCCTGTTATGTAGTCTATGCCTCATCTATCCAGCTCTGAGTGCTATGATCATTCTACACATCTAGTGGTACGGGAAGGTGAGTCATGGGAAGGGAGAAATGACAAGCTGGGCTTTCGCCAGGTGGCATGGGTACCACAAGAGAAATGCACATGGAATGTTAGGATGGTGTTCGAAGAGAATGATAAAGACTATCAGGCAACCCAAATAAGCATGCAATGAGAATCCTCTTGTCTGGCCACAATTCAATGTAGAAACATGGGTCTATAATTTGTGTTTGTTTAACATATACTTTATAGTTTGATTTGATCTTTGTACAATTGCCTGACCTGTATGCTATACCTGTAATATGCTTTATATTATAATAAACAAAAACGTTCATTTTCTTAGAAAAAAATAAAAAACACATTTACATTTACTTCATTTTATAAAATATTTCTTGTATATGCAAGACTGGCCTTTAATATTATGGAGCAAGATATGGCTTCTCCCCTTAAGACATTTACAGTCCTAGGGAAAGGAAGACACATTTTAAATGAAGTATGATGCATTACTATTGTTGCAAAGATGTTCTTTGATTTTAGTAAAAGGTTGTATTCATAGAATTGGTACCCCATCTCTTCTAGAAATGTGGAGCTTAGTTAGTATTTCCCACCTACAAATTTCATTTATATACACCCATCACATGTTTTCCATTAATCAACCTTTCTTTTAAATCATTTTCATCTTTTAATATTTCTGTTAAACAATAAGAGGTGTTTGGGCTAAGTGGAATCTTTACTCAATAGAATCTCTCAGGATAAGTAGAACAATAAATGGAAGAGGCTTCCTGAGGCCAAAATATGTAAATGAGTCATATTATGAGTGGCTTAAATTTCACTTGCTCACTGCCTGAGTAAGAGTGTGGTCCTTTCGGGAGTTTTTAGAATATCTTTTACTCATTTCCAGTAGATTTTGTGCCTTCCTTTCTAGCACTGGATGGTTACTGATTAGCAAGCATTAGAACTGGGTTGGGAAAATTTCAGTTCCTTGGCTTAGACTCAGCTCTTCCATAAGAACAAATGGAAAGCTTCAGACTCTCCTACTCCCTTGCAATGCAAGAGTTAAAACAAGCAGAGCCTGTTCCTGTTTTCATAGCAGGGTCTTCAAACCTTTACATGGCGAAGAAGGAGTTGGTCCTGGCAGCTGGTGCCTAGTCTTCAATGTACTTCTATAAATTCAGAAGATGCAGTGTTTACCATGTCTGCCTACTATCTTTTTGTATAAAATTTAATCCATTGTCCTATATTTTTGTTTGCTAACTTTGGCAATTCCCTCTAGGGTTCTACACATGTAATTCTCTCTACAGTCTCTCCTGAGCTGAAGCCACATAGATGAATGGCAAAGTAAGTCTCTCTCTCTCTCTAGCACTCCTTCCTTTACCAAATATTAAACTATATTGTTTATTCTTTGTGTATTTTGCAATCCATCATGAAGGTCATTTTCAGTGAGTTTCAGATAGTACCTCTCTTCAGAGCTTACCCGTAGCTGCAGGATATTAGCTTGACCTGAATGAGCTTTTCCCTATTTTATTATAACCTTCCCCGAGGGCTTACCTTAGGAACTTCCATTTTGTTGTCTAGATCCTTCTAGGCAAATTAATTTATCTAAAGAGGTCTCCTAACCCTCTAACTCACTAACGCCTAGTTCACTAGGCACATACAGACTCACTTTAAACCAAAAATGCAAATTAGACCGAGATGACAATTCCCTAAAGTACATAAAAGTGCTTTATGTATCTAAAGATCTTAGTGATATTCTACGGGGGCAGGGGAGAATGGCTTGGGGGCTTGTCACTTCAGAGCCGTGTAATTTTGACACTGTGAAAGATAGTCCAAACAAAAGAAATCGTCAGAGTGAAGTAAGAAAGCAGAAACATTAGCTGACTTTGCTTTTATGCTGCTGATGCTTCAATGTGGTCGAGACTACAAGTAAGGTTGGAGGTTTCAGTACAAGTTCTCGGTAGTCATGGCCGAGAGGCAGTAGTTTCTTTAATAACGTAAGTTCCTGTGTGGGTTGCTTAAAAGAAAATGCATTGGGAGAGACATATAACCATGGTTTACAGGCTAGTTTGTCTGAGAAGTTATTGATGCAAAAGCAGAGACAGAAATACAGTAGGCAAAAGGGAATGAAGGCCAATGGTGGACACCATGATTATGAAGAGCAAGATGGAGAAGATGACATTGGTCTCCAACCTTGGTACTCTATTATAGATACTAGAGATTTTCAAGATCACAATGCCCTGGCTGCTCATTATCTCAAGAGCTGAAGCCCATACAGAGTATTTTAAAAGTGTTTTAAATGTCCCCTGTACTCAGACAATACTTCAATCTCTAGATCCGTGGTTCAGGCACTTTTAGGACTCACTGAGGTCTACAGCCTGAGTTTCACCAAAATCAGAACGAGGTCTGCAGATCTGGATTTGTAGCAGATTCCCGAGTGATGTTAATGTTGTTGGCTCATGGCATGTGCTTTGCAATCAGATCACTAGTTACTGATGCATATATAAATAAATAGGTATAAGGAGGCAGCCAGAAGAGTTAATCATACAAGATGGGTCCCTGAGTTTGAGTTCATGGTTGAATGGAGTCACACGTATGGTAAGAGTCACACATATGGTAAGAGTTACACGCTAAGGGTCACACATACAGTAAGTGTCTTATGTATGGTAGAAGTCACACATATGAATAAATACAGAAGCTCTTTGGATGGATTGAAAGAAGAGAGAAAAAAACTTGTTTACTGAACAAAAATAATATATATATATATATATATATATATATATATATATATATATATATATGAATGAAAGTAAGCCATGGTGGTGCAGAAGCCATAATTTTGGAGGAGACAGGAATAGGCAGGGTAGTTAAGGCTAGCTTTGTTGAGACAGTTATGAAAATCAAAACCTCAAGGTACTTTCAGACCTAGGTGCACAGAGTCTTAAGTATGACGGTATCCTTTTTTATCTTTCTTACTTTCAGGCAAAGGTCACATTCGGAATGATGGGCTTGTGTGGAGCTCCAGACAGGCAGTATGAAAGGCTCAAGAGCTCTATCCCACTTCTCTTTGTAGGGCAATGGTGAAGACTACAGCTAGGAAGAGGTGCTGTAAATGTCTAGAGATGGACTCAGAGGGGCTGTTTCTTTTGGTGATTGCTTCTCAAGAAAGCCGCTGAGCAAGTTCTACAGGTCTTCAGGATAAGATGGCACTTGTTAGGAATTTGTGCTGGACCCAGGACGGTCCTCAGGAAGTAGCCTCTGCCCTTTCTTCTCAGAGCGTGCTTCTTAGAAGAGAAATGCTTAACATCTTTTGTGAGCTTGCTAAACATGTGATCTTAGCTCATGCTGGATTTCTGAAGCTGAAGAAGAATCTTTAACAATATCCTCAGGTGAGAACTATACTTTATGAAGCGCTCATAAAGTTATACCAACTCATTTTATTTTCTCAATACCAAAAGGCATAGGTTCTTGTGAGGAAACTGAAATACAAATAAACTAAAAATGGGCTCCAAGTCATAGAGTTAATGAAGGCAAAGGACAGATTATATATATATTATATATATTTGATAATCTGTGTCCACAAACCTTGATCTCAAGAAATTACTAATATTTCTCTGACACCTTCATGGCTATTACTCTAAAGCTTCCACCCATGGTGGCCTTTTTGTAGTGCTTCTAAAGCACCAGGATCTAATCAAATGTTTGTCTCTACCATCTAAGTCACCCTGTCCATATAAACTCCGTCTCACTATTCATAGTTCAGCTCCCAGTCATTTCTTCAGAAAGTAGTTTTTAACACCATAAGACTTGATACCTACCCTTACAATGTCATGTGTTTTTCACCTGTGGTAATCTATAATTATGAATTATATGTGTAATGTTTGGCTCTCTCAGGCAGCCAGCATCACATCTGACTTACTTCCCGCTGAACTCACAGTGGGCAACACAGTGCCCGACACTGAGCCGGCACAATGTTTACCTGAGTGAATGTGTATTCAAATGGCTTTCAATCTTACCTGAACAATGAAATAGGTACCTTACCACATTATTATGGTCAATACTGACAGCCAGAATTGAGCAACCTTAGTCTCTAAGTCATTAAAAGATCCTGCCCCTCAAAGGGTGGTTTAAACTTCGATACTAAATTCTAAACATTCAGTGAGACCTGCAACTACTGCAAACACCCTGCACCAAGGGCTTCTGAAGCTGTGAAAATGCTTGAAATACATTTCTGGCTTTTCAGGACCCAGAGTCTACAGTCTTCCCTTGGAATCTATGGAAGATAAATCCAGGATCCCTGGCCAGTATCAAAATCCACAATTCTCATTTCCTTGTATAAAATGGAACTCTGCATTTACAAAATGTAAATGCATCTTCCTGCGTATGTTCTTATTCTTGCTTTTTATTGATGTGCTTTAAATCATCTCTAGAATGCTTACAATAGCGAACACACTGTAAGTGCCACATAAATAGCTAATGCATGTTGTTTGGGGAATAATGAAAATAAAAAGTCTATGTATGTATGATGTGGGACTCCCCTCTGTATGCTGTGAAGATGCTTTATTACCATTGAATAAGAAGCTGCTTTGGGTCTATGGCAGCGTAGAATAGAGCAAGGTAGGAATTCCAAGCAGAGATAGAGGAGAAAAGAAGGCAGAGTGAGAGAGACGCCATGTAGCTGCCAAAGGAGAAAGACACCCACCCCAGAATCTTACCTGTAAACTACAAGCCTCGTGGTAAAATACAAAAATAATAGGAATGGGTTAATTTAATATGTAAGAGTTAGTTAATAAGAAGCCTGAGCTTATAGGACAAACCGTGTTTTAACTAATATAGTTCCTGTGTAATTATTTTGAGTCTGGGTGGCCTGGAAGCAAACAAGCAGCCTCTGCCTACTGTGTATATAGTAGTGTTACAATCTAACATTTTCCATCAGTAGTTGGTTAAATCTCCAGCTTCTGAGCTTAGAGACCTCACTCTGCTAGCAGTTTTTGTGACAGCAGGGGAGACTTAAATGATCATAGGTGGGTCCTTTCACTTTGCAGGGTAGCTTTTGAGAGAGAACACCGTCTGCTCTATTCCCAATCGTAAGCATAAACAGAGACTTTTTTTTTTTTAAGAGCATCTCGTTAGGTACCTTTCAGAGGCCCGGATTGCTCAGCACAACAAAGAATGAGTCTTGATTTCACCGAGGAACTCTGAAACCTCACAGATTACCATTTCTTGGTAAAAGGCACATTCCCTTTTGATTTTATGTTTCACCTCCCTCAGAGATTCTTGCCCCATGTGTTGTTCCTGTGTGTTGTTTTCTCTTATGCTGTTAGTGTATGTAGGAGACAAGAGTTCAGCACTGAGACCGCTACTCAGTACCTGCAAAAGAGCATGAAAAACTGCTACTTTTAAAGGGGGGTAAATCTCATTTCAATATTTTCAGGATTTGCTGAATGACTTTAAGCTTCACCAAGTGACTGGCCCAACCTTACATGATGGAGGCAAGGGCTTTTCAATGCACAATAGTTACCTGGTAAGCTGCCACACATTTGGTGGCTGTCTCCCTCCACTGATCTATCTTCTGTTAATAGTTCTGATTTGAAACAAATACATTATAGCCTAAATTCAAGTCATGGATCAAAAATATTGAGGCCCACCTTAGGACTAAGATAGAGACATCTCAATATGGAAGAGCTTATAGAGAAGAGACTGAAGTATAATTCATGATTTTGGGGGGAGGATAATCTAGAAGTTTGTGATTTTCAGACGTCATCTTCAACATTATTTATATTGAGCACACCCATCAATGTCTGAACATAACTGAAATCAATCTGAACATATACTGATCAATTCTAAAACCAAATTAAAAGCAATGTGGCCCAAACATGCTGCAAAGGCCAGTGGGTGAAAAATTCCAGATGTTACCCAGATGTATTGTAAAGAAGAGCTGCATTAGAAATGATGAAAGAAAACTCATTATGGCGAACTATGCCTGAAAGTAGCAGACGAGTCCAAGGAGTGTTTTCTAGGAGGTGTGGGGGAGGCAACAGGCCCTGCATGCCCATCTATCACTCCATTCTGACTTCTATCCCCCCTTCTAGTCCACTTGCTGGTATCTAGAAGCCACAAGGAACAACTCAGAGCAGCTAAGAGTAAGGAAATAAGAAGAATAATGTTGGAAATTGACCCTCCGTCCCTCCTTCCCTTCTCTTTCATCTAGTTTTTCTATTTATTTATTTATTTATTTATTTATTTATTTATTTATTTATTTATTTAACATTTCTGTCTCTTCCCCGCCACTGCCCCCCATTTCCCTCCCCCTCCCCCAGTCAAGTCCCCCTCCCTCCTCAGTCCAAAGAGCAATCAGGGTTCCCTGCCCTGTGGGAAGTCCAAGGACCACCCACCTCCATCCAGGTCTAGTAAGGTGAGCATCCAAACTGCCTAGGCTCCCACAAAGCCAGTACGAGCAGTAGGATCAAAAACCCATTGCCATTGGATGTACTCACTCATATTTGGTTTCTAGTCATAAATATAGGACATTGAGCCTATAATTAGTGATCTTAGAGAAGCTAAATAAGAAGGAGAACCCAAAGAAAAACATATAGGCATCCTCTTGAATATTAACCTTCATCAGGCGATGAAAGGAGACAGAGACAGAGACAGAGACCCACATTGGAGCACCGGACTGAAATCTCAAGGTCCAAATCAGGAGCAGAAGGAGAGAGAGCACGAGCAAGGAACTCAGGACCGTGAGGGGTGCACCCACACACTGAGACCATGGGGATGTTCTATCGGGAACTCACCAAGGCCAGCTGGCCTGGGTCTGAAAAGTTTTTCCTTTCTTTATTAAGAACTTCCTCTAAAATATTGTACCAAGCAAGGTGGCCTGGACTTAGAAAGACAAGAATTTCAATCTCTCTCATACATAGATTTTTAAAGATGGTGTGAGTATGCTATAGACTAGAAAACCAATTAGGAGACTGTGACAGGGAAAAGTGCTGTGGGCAGGGAGCAGACACATGTGACAGAGGAGAAAGGAATCTACCAGAGGGAAGAGCACCAGAGAGTAGATGTGGTGCAGGTGAGCAAATGGAAGAGAAGAATCAACATCAACAGACTTTTCTTGAAGTGCAATATTGAAATCTAATACTTTGCATGCTGATTAAAAATATCTGTGAAAAAGCACAGTGTACTAAAAACAGTAATGTGTATAAGTACACAAATATGTAATAATTTAATTTGACTTAAAGTAGGTATTTGCTGCATCGAGTGAACAGGAGGTAAGCTCCAGTACTGAGACTGTTTGAGCACAGTATGTGTACTCACAGATTAATGAATAAATAAGTTCTTGATATGGTAGCTAGGACGCATATACAGTAATTTAGTTAGGAACCCTGATCAGTGTTTTTCAATAGTATCACTCAAATCTAATGTATATCCATTATGATAACACATATTATGTGTAGGAACAGTTGCCTAACACTAATAAGAGAACTTTGCTGGGTGACAAGAATTCCTACGATCTCTTGGCTTAGCTCCGTCAATTTCCCACATAAAAAAGCTGACACCTAAATTGATGGTGAAATCAGTCAGTTACTAACCTGTCTTCAGAGGATTAACACTGGAACTAGAGTCTCCTGAATAGGTCTCAATTTAAAGGGCATCGAATTTGCTCTTGCCATCTCAGCAATTCTTTGTTCTTCCCCTTGGTGCTAGAGTCAGCCAGAAAAGTCCAAGTTTCCTTGACACATAAGCCCCTGGCTCAACACCTTGGGTCACTTTCAGATTTTTCACCTTTAGCTGGTCCTAAAGCCAAACTCCAGTTTGTTCTTAGCTGAGGGGAAATGATATCAAAGGTGAAGTCATGGGCCAAGGAGTAATTTGCTAAATTTGTAGCAGCTGCCATGTTAGGTAGATAGCAGGAGCTTTCCCGGACTGGAGAGTCATCCTGCCTTCTTCTTATGAGCCAGTCGCTCCCAGAAAGCAAGGGGAGTGATGTGAAAATGGCTGGGGAAGGATGGCTCCCCTGCTTCCTTCCTTCCTTCCTTCCTTCCTTCCTTCCTTCCTTCCTTCCTT
>JABTXL010001191.1:5462027-5490587 GCA_025134845.1 Neodon shergylaensis
CTTCCTTCCTTCCTTCCTTCCTTCCTTCCTTCCTTCCTTCCTTCCTTCCTTCCTCCCTCCCTCCCTCCCTCCCTCCCTCCCTCCCTTCCTTCCTTCCTTCCTTCCTTCCTTCCTTCCTACCATCCTCCCTCCCTTTCTTTCTTTTCTCTCTCTCTCTCCCTTCCTTCCTTTCTTTATGAGAAAGGCTACTATTAATTGTTACCGAGAGCAGTACAGAAAATAAGACCAATAGCGTGTCGTAATGAGGCTTTGGAGCTAGACAGATCTGGGCTTACGTCTGGGCCTGAATATAGGCACTAGCTTGAGGATCACAAAGAAATCACCGAAGCTCCTTGGCTTTTCCCTATTAAATGGGAATGCAATTTATAAATTTATATATACTAAATGACACGCGGTGGAAATAACATTTGGAAACCTTTAGGATACAAAGAGAATATTCAATATGGTTGCAATTTTTCTCACTTATTGAAAGGCAGGATCAGAAAGATAACTTAAATCACAATATCTGAAAATGTATATGTATGTGTATATATGATTTTAGAATTAATTAAGAGTGAACGTGAAAAATGCTTACCATAGCTTTTCAGGTCAGCTCAAGTTCCCCTTCAATTGTGACTGGAACTATATAAATTAACTGCAATACCTTCCAAATAGATAATGTGCTTAAGAATGTACCTAAGAAGCACTGCCTTCTATTGATGATCAAGAATGTGTATCTTTGCTTCTGTCTATATCTATCATGTGGTATACTGAGATATATGTTAATTTTAAAATGTGTCCAGATGTATGGAAGTGAGTGTAATTTAATGGGAAGGATAGGTTGCAGAGAAATCCAATCTGAGTTACTCCTTTCTAGTAGTAGGGAAGTTGCGCAAATCTCAGACCTCTTTGACTACAATTACTGTAAGGAATTGGAGCTATATGGGAACTGCCACTTCCACAGGTAGAGAGGTGGGATTACGATGACTTTTCTCAGAAGCAGAGAAACATTATCTGTAACCACTCAAGCTTCCCGAATGATAGCAAAAGCATTTATTACAACCTGGAACTGCTCATAAATACAGATCTTTAAAAAACAGAATTGTTTTACAATATGCAAGAAGTTTGCTTAAAAATTCTGTCTGGCCATATCATACTACTTTACCTAATGATGTGTATATTTAATTATTGTATATGCACATAGCTACATTGTACTACTTTATCTAATGTGTATATTTGACTGTCGCATATACACATATATATGCGTATATTAAAGGTAAGAGTCTTTCAATTATGAGGTTAAAACACGTTAGAGACATCTGTAAAATATAAATAACATCTTTAAAATGGAAGCATGTCACAAAGGCTGATGATAATTTTGTGACATTGAATGAATGGATTACTAAACTAGTCAGTAAGCATTCACTGTGAATATTGTCGTTAGAGATGGCATGGCCCTTGTGCTCATTTGTGGTTACACCATAGAGATCAGTACAAAGTAAAGATTACAGAATTCATATTTTATAGTGTGTTTCTGATTTTACAGCTTTTTCTGTATTTACAAAGCCTGTATCAATTTGATTACCTCTCGAGTATTCTAGGCCAAGTGTTACGTTTTTTCACATTGGATATATTTAATCTCTCAGGTGGATTCTTCCATGTTGGCCAATTTATGTGACCCCGTTTGTCTGAATCACATTCTCAGGATTGTTATGTTCACCAGATCTAAACCTTCCTGAGTTCAGGGCAAGTCAGCTGTTTTAATACTTTGATCACCACAACTCAGGTTTTTGACAACTTCTCTCTGTCAGTCAGTGCTTACCTATCTTCAATTCATCTCCAGCCCTCACCTACTGCCCCTTTGAAGCCAAGTGATTGACAGTTCCTTTTCACACTGTTCACCTGCTACTATTTATCTTGCCATTTCTCTAAGCTTGAGATTTTTTTTCCTATTGTTGGATTTTACCAAGACAGAAGTTTTTAATATTGGACAGAGGTAGGATTAGTGGCAAAGTAGAGCAGAACAAAAATGAAATAAAGAGCTAAAGTGTACATGTGAAATTTCCCCTCTTGTCTTTAAAAGCAACAGTGATCAAACTTTTGAGTACTAGCATCATGGAGATGCACCTTGAGATGCATTGCCACACATGAATTAAAACCGTCCAAAAACAACACAAAATCAAAACAGAAGGTCATCTCACTTTTTTTTCTCTTCTCCTGAGGTCCCTAGAAGTCTCTGTGGCAGAATTCTAGGTTTCTGTAGTACTTATGGAACTGTGTGTTATATTGCCTGAGGACTGTGAGATTATGTCTAGCCTTGAGAGGGTTTGCTGTTCTCAGAATACCTCAAACGCTCATTTATTCCAAGACATCTTAAGAACAACCCCTCTACTCATTGAATCCATGAACACAGACTCAAACCAGCACAGTTGAGGAAAGATGAATGATGAACCACAGCTAAATAAGAACACCAGTCCACATGTGACAGTTCTGTCCCTTCTATGGGTATCAGACCAATTCTGTTACTCTGGTAATAAGCTTGTAATGAGTCACACCTTTTCTTTATGATTGCTCATAGAGTCCTGCCTATATGTCCATCAGCCACCCAGTCAGTCAGCCAGTCACTCATAACGTATAGGTAGAATATGTATCATAGGCCAGCATGTTTTGGCTCAAGGGTGCACACAATTGCAGAGCCTGTGCTAGCAAGTTGCTCTTGTCTTGGAGAATGAAAATGCTGACGTCTACTGTCGTGAAACTCACTGGAAGTAAGAACAGTTATCTTGGCATCATTTGGGCTCATGTGCCTAAGAGGCCATACAGCACAACTAATAACCATTAGGTGAATAAAAAGAATACCACAGAGACTGGTATTGCAAATGTCACGATGACATCGCCACCCCAACAAAATGTCCACAGCTGCTGATTGGATGAAGCTCTTGTACTTGGAGAATACTGCGAAATAAAGGCGACTGAGACCCAACTAATTAACTGCACATATTAATCACCTGCAAGCTTGTCTAAGTAGGGAAAACCATACTGAAGGGTAAACTATGATACAGCTCAGATCTTTCTTTATATGATTGACACCAAAAAGCTGTGTTAGGACCGTAGGTGAGAAAGACTACCTCTCCACCACATCCTTTCCTGAGCAAGCAGTGATGATGATGACAAAGGTGTGGGGAAATGAAAAAAGCATGCTGCCCAAACACAGGTCTCCACCATGCTCCATCATTAGCACAAAGCAGGCAAGCCCTTCACCTAATGTAACCTAATGACTCATCTTCCACTTTCCTTAGACTTCAGTGGGGGCTGCTCAGTTTGGTAAAGCCGAGATGGGCTCAGCCTCTGGATCCCTGCGAACAGCGTGCCATGCTCAAAGGAGGCAAGGCAAGGTTTTCATTAGTTTCCAACTGCACAAAATTGTTGCTTGACTCAGGAAACAAGCAATTTCTCTTAAAAGTCCTGAGGAAGTTATTTGCGTTTCATATTCTGGTGACTCTGTTAAATAAATAAATGGGCATTGCGATGTTTCGTAGTGGTCTTTCCAGTTCCACTATCTTCACAGGAGAGCACATACACAGCCCCGCATATATCATTTTCTTCTTGGGAAACACCTGTCTTGGGAGTTCTTGGAGGCATAGCTTCTGAGCGCAAACAGGGTCAAGCACACAAATGGTGCAGCGAGTCTTTTGGAAGTCACATTTGTCCCTGAGACTTCAGTCACCTGCAGACTGCATGCCTCATTAGTTGCAGCATATCAGTCCTGACAGAGTAGGATGAGTTTAGGAATCTCAGTGAGTACCAAAATTTTATTTGAGAGTCCAAACGGCATAATAATTTAATGCTGAAATGCCTTGTACTTTCTGCCGATTGAGAACTGTTTACTTTTGTTATTTGGCAGCTATAAGCAATCTTCTTTGGGTCTAGGATACTTTATGGGATAGGAAGGGCATACTAAGCAAACTATTGCATCAGTTAAGCACACATCCCTGTTCTGATTCGTAGAAAAATCCCTACTCCTTTTGCTCTGCAAGCTCTCTCTCTCACACACAATTCCTAGAATCACTGCCACACTCATAGCCCACAGACGTAACCACAGGGCAGCAAAATTCCATGACCACCCCTGTGAAAAATCAAGCCAAGCTGAAGATGCGAAAAGGTGGATATGGTACCAGGTGAATGTGTAATCAGTAATAAGAAATACATCGAGCCCCATTATGGAAAGAAATCCCCCAATTGTTCAGGACACCCCCTCCCCCTTCCATCCACTGATTTATTAACCCTGAACAAAGATGTAACTGCAGGGTCTCAGAAACTTTTTTCTTTGTTTTTTTTTTTGTTTTTGTTTTTTTTTTTTTGGTATTTGATTTGGCTTTGAATTTCTTATCTAGTTGTACCATTCATTGCATATTTTCTTTGCTCAGTTGCCCATCATTTCCCCTCCACCCCTCCAGAAATGAAAGAAGCCATAGCTTCTGAGCCTTAAGGATGAGACCTCTGCATTTTCTTTGCTTGTTTAGGGCAAGAAATGAAGTGCCGCCTCTTTAAGTGGCAGAAGCATGCAGGAGGAGCATACCTTTAATTTAGTGTTGGGATACCTTACTTGCACCCTGGCTGTTGTCTTATTGGAGACGGCAGCCTGCCTGAGATCCTCTAGCACTGAAATAATATCATCCAGCACGCATTTCTTATCCTGATTTCTCAATACACACAGATGGGAAAAAGTATAATTATAGCCCTTGTGGTTCACCTTCATTTCCAGCACGGCTCGGTGGGTCTGCAGGATCCCCTCAGCCTGGAGCAAAATATTGTCCCCGAGTGAGGAGAGGAGGATCACCCTGCCATACCTCCCAGGGGTGTGTAAGTCCGAATAGAGCTGGCTTTTGGACTGGTCCAGGGGGAATAGGCTGCTGGCTAGGCTGCGCTCGATCTTGGCCAGGCTGTGGCTGGGAGCAACCAGGCGCTCCAGGTCGCCCTCGGTCTGGAAGCGGTTGAGCGCGCTGATGCCGAAGGTGATGGTCAGGACTGCCGGCACGGTGAGGAAAAAGACCGGGTGCCGGCTCACGCACAAGCCCAGCCTGTGGCAGAATGACTGGAGCCCTCTGCGAAGCACCTGCCGCAGCATCCTCCACCAGATCCAGCTCGCAGGCGCTCCCGGCCGTCTTAAAAAGCACATGTGACATGTGTAAGCGTTGGGGCTACTCCTTTCTCCCCCATCCTATTTCCCCCAGGGATCAGCCCCCCTCCCCACCTCTGCCACCGCCTCCTCCCCGCCCCCTCCCCGCGCACACCCCGCAACCGCTCCGCCCGGTCTTCCCCCGGCCCCACCTCCATGCGCTCTTACTACTCTTTCAAACACTGCAGCAAGTTGCAGCAAGGCCGGCAAGTCTCAAGTATCGGGAGCGCGCGTGGGGGGCCGGACCGCGGGTGCTGCGGGGGGTGGCAGGGCCCACCCGGTGTCCCCGGCCTCCCCGCGCCCTGGCCGGCGCGCGCGCGCTGCCTCTCACCGCATGAGCCGCGTCCCCTTGCTCTAGCCCTTCTTCATGTCGCTGCTGCAGTCCCCCCGGCCTTCCTTGCTGGAGGTGGCGGTTCTGTGCGGAGCTTCCCACAGATGTGGATTTTCTCTCTGTCCCGATGGGGTTCGGTGTCTAACTGGGACCATGTGCCTCGCGGTGTTGTAAGAAGCAGACATGTGCCCCGTGGCGCGGAGGGAGGGCGGGAGTAGAAGAGGGGGGTGGTGGTGGCAGCGAAGCTTTTCTCTTTTTAAGATGCTGACAGTTATTTTTAGAGTTTTGTTTTCCTTCTCTTCCTGGCTGGAGTGAATGGACAAGGTAAAGGGTGGAGGCGCTGCTGGCCCGTGGGAGCAGGGGCCATCAGAACCTGGAGGGAGGGGCTCCACGCCTCCTCCAGAGGGCAGATTTCAAGCTCTTCTTAGAGCCCTGTGCCCTCGAATTCTGTCTTTTGGCTAAAGAAAAGAGAGCAAAGAGGATGATGCTGCATTTT
This sequence comes from Neodon shergylaensis, assembly GCA_025134845.1. Classification (NCBI taxonomy): domain Eukaryota; kingdom Metazoa; phylum Chordata; class Mammalia; order Rodentia; family Cricetidae; genus Neodon; species Neodon shergylaensis. Next base: position 5,468,013 of record JABTXL010001191.1, read on the forward strand.
TAGCATTCCACAAAGGGTTTTCCTTGTGCATGCAAGGGTTTTCCTTGCAACACTTTCCAGGTCGTCTTACCAGGAGCCCTAAGCTGAGGCCTGCAAGAGACCCCATCTAAACCAGTACTGGGGCTCTCTAGATCTCCTCATCATCTCTATGGAGGTTCGGGAAAAGGCGTTTACCAATAGGTGTGTGTGTGTGTGTGTGTGTGTGTGTGTGTGTGTGCGCGCGCGCGCACGCGTTTGTGTATGTGACACAGGCAGGCAGCGTATTATACCCGCTTTCTGTAAGCTTGGGGGTTCAGGACCAGAAGTTTTTAGTACTGGCTTCTCCCACCACCCTTTCCCCCCTCCCTTGCTCTTTATCACAGCTGCTTCAGGACTTTTAGTTTAGGATACTTTTTTTTTCTGTCAGCCCAATTTCAAAAGCAAAACTTTCAGAGCACAGCTGGCAGTTTCACCTGAGGAAAGAGAGCTAGGTGGCATGGGACAACTTACTGCAGAACTCGCAGAAAACACGAAGTCTCCATCATAGAGGGAGAAAGCTCCCACAATGCTGCCCTTGGTGTTCCTTAGTGTGAAGGCCAAGAACTTCCTCCAGCAGACCCCATCAATTTCAAACGTGTGTGCGTGTGTAATTTTAAACCTGCTGGAGCATCTGAAAGTTCTTATTGTGGGGGAGGGGGACAAAACAAACAAGATGAAGAAATCTTGAGAAGAAGTTGGGCAATTTGTTTGTGAACTGATTTTCCCAGTGTGGAATGACTTCCGTAGAGAAGAGAGACTCTCAAGGGATCCTTTTGCTCACTTTCCTAGGCAACACCCAGGGACCCCTTTTCCATTAGATGCTTAGAGGGGCGCACATCTCAGCACGCAAACAAGCTAATTATCTTCTCAATAGATACTTTATATATTTATTTTTCTTTGTTAGATATGATGCCTTAGCTAAGGCAGAGAATGAAACAGGCTAGTCTAGGAGAAAAGATAACATTTAAGGAGCCAAATTTAAAGGACTGTGAATGTAAGAAAGTAGAAGACTTCCAGCCTTATAAACCTGGACACAGTCCTAGTGACTGTGCTGGGGAGTAGTGTCTGCAGTATTCTTTGTGTTTCACGGGCCAGTCCAAGCTACAAACTTCTTCATAGCTAAGGCCTTTCCCATTTTCCTGGAAGATCATTGCGCTGTTACTGACACTCCTTGTGTTCAGTTGAACTCATTGTCTTTGCAATACTCCTCATGAAGAGCACACATCATTGCAGAGAACCTGGCTTCGGTTCCCAGCACTCACCTGGTGGCTCACAACCATCAGTAACTCCAGCTACAGGGAAGCATTATCCTCTTCTGACCTCAAGTATGAGGCATGCATGTGATATACATACATGCATGCAGGAAAAACACTCATATATACACAAAATAAATGAGTTTTAAATACTAATTATAAGAATAACATCAATGATTCCCTTTATTATAGCAAAGATACTTGGTCATATTCTTCGCATACATTTTTCTAAGAAACTGTCATTAGAAAAACAGCAGTAAGGAACAAAAAAACCAAGATCTCCTCAGTAAATTGAAAGCTTGGGGGCAGGGGGAAGGTAGAAAAGGAGAGGGCAGGAAGAAAGGAGAGTGGGGGAAAAGGTATAGCTCTATTAAAAACAATAAGGTGTATATAATAAAAAACAGATTTGGGAATGGACTCTATTGAGTAAGTTACCTGTTCCATTTTATAAACAAGAACCCTAGACAGTGGAGATATTAGGGGACTTCCAGGCTACATCCAGAGTCATTACTGAGGATGGAACTGATATTGGGCATTTTCTTTCTTAGTGTACCATGTTTCCCCTGAACCCACAGTAGACACCCACCCTGCTCACTTCTCATAATATACATGTATGTCATCATTGTTCTCTCCTGGCTTTCTCTTTCTCCTTCCCTCATTTCCTTGACTAATAGATTTATCATATTTTTTGGGGGAAAGAGTTCAATACATAATTGACTAAAAATGAAATATAATAGCTTGCTAAAATGAATGACTTATATTTACACACCTTGTAAACTTATAATACATGGAATAAGTCACTGTTAAGTGAAAACTATACACAATATGAAGTCACCTGGAAAGATAAAGGCATGCATGCAGAACTGAAAGATAAAGGTGACAATTAAAAGTTTCCATTTATAATGATGGTGAGACTGATGATGACAAATAAAAATGGCTTAATTTTAGATACTTCAGATTGTAGAAAATTTTAAAAAGTATAGGAAGTCAACTTAGAACTATCATTCAATGTCTACCATTATTATTATGTTGGTGCAGTATATTTAATATAGTGATTTCGTCAGGTTCTAACTCGTCCTTTTTCTGCCCCGGGATCCAATATACAAATCCACATTATATTTAGTGGCCGTGCCTTTTCTGTCTTTTCATTGGGACAGTGTCTCAGACAGTCCTTGCTTTTGATTGATCTACTTGAAACTTTTGAGGAGAATTCATGGGATCAATTTAAAAGTTTACCTAATGGGAACTATGGGATATTTCCCTCATGATTAGACACTATTTGATGAAGGACCAACTCAGTCATAAAGCCCTGTTTTTGTATCACATCAAGGATGTGTTCTATAAATGCCACTTCTAATGTCAACCCAACTGCTTGCCTGGAGATATGTTTACCAGTTTTCTTCATTGTGACATTAGCCGTATTCCATACTATATTTTGAGAGTGATATTGCTACCTGTAGCTACTCCAGAGGTGCGGAGAGCTAGCACTCCCTCGAAGTTGGATCTGTAAATCATTTGAAATTCTTCTATTCAGGATACTGGTCTGTTTCACACTATTATTCTATTTAGCTTTTATCTGTTTTGTTACAAACTTAAATATATTTCTTTATACTTTGCTTTATAATTATAGACTGATTGCTCAAATTATTCTGAATTTAGCCCTCGATCACACTTTCATTTGGCTTCTTGACTCCTGTGTCCTTTTGACATACCCTATTGTTATAGGATGCTCCTTTTCTCTTTTTTAAAAAAGCATCCATTACTTTATCATTTTATAAGATATTCCGGGGACACCTTGTATCTTTCCATGACTAGTTCTAGAGTTAGCCACTTTTTCTACAAGTCTTGAATGTTTTTATTTTGATTGTGTTTCTTTGAGAAATATATCATAAACAAACATTTGGCTGTTTGGCTGTTTGCTTGCTGATTACCATTTTTTAGCCTTGCTCAGTAGACAGAGATGTATGTATGTATATATATAGTCTACACATATGTCCTTTGTTACTATGTTAAACTAATATAGTTTATATTGACACAAAGGTGTTTATATCGATGCCTCTTGCCATAATAGAGTGCTACACAGATCACGACAATCCATCTTTCTTGCTAACCTGTAACTTAAATTTCCCAGTGAAAACCCTGGTTTTTAAGGTGACTTTCAAATTGCTTTTCTCTATATGATAAAAAGTATCAATTCTTATTTTAAAAAGTGCTTAAATGAAGGAGGAATAGCCTAGTTTTGATACTTTTGAAAACCAAGAGCAGCTGTATTCAGGGATGTATATGTAACAACACAATAATCAATGATGTTTAGCCTTCATTTAGTGTGTTGGTCCATACCAGTTTTTCAAGACTTCGAGCCAAATGGAATTGTTTTGGTGTTTTTGTTTGTTTGTTTGTTTGTTATTGAAAGGGCCTCTGGGGTGGTGGTGCAGATAGAGTGTTTCCACATTTCACTTCTGGGATGTTCTGGGTGAGATGCTCGATTCTCAGACCCTCACTTCCCTTATTTATAACCTGAATTGCATTAGCCGACACATTCAAGGTTGACACTCAACTCAAGATCCACAAGTCTGCCGAATTGATCTTGTAACAGTAACAACTACAACAAGCTTCCAAATCTCGCCAGTTATAAAACAAAAATTTGTATGATGCTCAGATTTAATATTTATTGTGGATATTCCTGGTTGGCAGGGGAAAAGAGAACACAGAGTCGTGGTGCTGGGTTCACTAACTTTCAACTAGTGATATTCGAGGTCATTCCTGAGGTCATTTTCTAGCCAAGCAAATAAAATGGAAGCAAGCATGGAGGGCCACATCAAATCAAGCATCTTTTCTGGTACCTCACTTAGATTAGAACCTAATCTTCGGTGGGAGGTTTTACATGCAGTATAACTATGGGTCCAAAAGATATCGGTAATAATACAAAGACCAGGCAACAAATTATCCCACCATCTTCCTATATTCTCTGGCCTTGTCCAGCCCAACTCTCTGCTGTATACTCAGTCTAATATGTGACTCATTTAGGACATTTCACCCAGGACTTGTTTGGCTGGTGCCTTGTGAGCAAGACTAACCATGAGCTTCCTGTTACCATTTTTTTTCTTTTAACTGTCAGTGGTAGTTTCAAGGAGTGTTTGCTCCTAAGATTAGTACCTATTATTAGGACTTGTTATATCCCAGAGATCTAGACTAGAGATATATGAATTTTAGAGACAATTCTGATCTTCAATATTTTGGATGCTTCCAGAAGCAGTTGGCTCAATTAATAAAGATATTTCTTATCTCACGTGCATAATAAGATAGTACAAAGAACGACAGTTACAGAACTAGTCGGTTTAGAGATTCAAAGGCATTATTAGGAATTCAGGTCCTCTCCCTCGTCTGGGTTGGCATTTTGCACTGGTATTACTCACAGACAAGACATGCAGAAAGACGAAACAAGATTCAGAGGATGAAGAAACTGCTTCAGCTTGTAGGTGTCTTCAAAGAGTTAAGACGCCTTTCCCAGAAGACTCCCTGTGGAGTTCTTAGTAAGTCTTATTTCCCATGCCTATGTTTAAATGAATCACTAGTGCTAGAAATGATAACCCTGTAATTGACTTAGGCCAACCCGGACTCTTACTGGGCTGGGAATGGGGCCAGCTCCATCCCTGAGCTGCCTTTCACGTGTGAAGTTTATCTTGGGTGTGTTTTGTTTTAGAGCAACATTTCTCTAGGAAGAGGCATGTTATGGTGTGAATGTTTCGATATTTGGCAGCTAAGAGTAACCTCTGAGCAGATTTTTCTAGATGAAGCAGATTTGTTTTAAGAATTCCTGTTTCCTGAGTTGAAAATATATTTAAAAAATGGGAATAATTGATTTCTCACTTTAATTTTCTTTTTGTCATTCTTGCAAAGTTTTATAATAAGATAGAAAGACAATTTATTTATTTAAATAGTGTTGAATGTATTATTCTCTTGGAAAACCTAGCTCTCATAATCACATGAGCTAGAACTACTGATACATGAAGTCTCTGCAAAATGTTTTGTGTATGTCAGAGGTTTGGATAGTGTAGACATGGTAACATACGATTGTAACCCCCCCAGAGATTGACAGATTCTGGGAACTCATGCTGTGTGCTTAAAACCTAAACTAAACACCATTTTCATTTGAATAACAAGTATTCAACTAGATATTATTAAAGGGGGAAGACCATAGTGACCCATGAGTTGTAAGCACAGACATTTTCACTGGATTAGTGTGTGTGTTTGTGTGTGTGTGTGTGTGTGTGTGTATCATGGTAACTGGTACTTATGTTCAGGCCATCACACATGCCAAAACAAGCTCTTTATATCATGACCTATATTCTCATCTCCCCAAACTAGTACTTTTTAAAGGTAGAAAATGGACAGTGTTATGGAAAAATAACAGTTAATCAAGATGTAGTTTTACTTCACTGATCAGCATCCAGTCCTGCGTTACCACTGTATCACCACAACCAAACCAATTCATGAGCATTAAATTTCAGCTTTATATCTGTAAGCGAGTGTAAAGCAGTGGACTTTAACTAGATGCTTACTAAGGTTCCTCCAGCTTTGACTTCAGACAATCTAGAGTTTGAGTTCTTGCCTTAGTCTGCTGGATTTTCCACACGAGAACAAACAGTAACTGTTGGTCTCGGCTTGAATCTTGGTCTACCTTTTTTAATTTCTTGGTGACTTGCACATTTGTCTGGTAGCAAAGGATTGAGAGTAGCCCAGAATGCAGGAACACAAACTTTGGTATTGTTCTGCAAGTGATAAAGACAGGAAAATTACCTGAAATAAAGTCACAAGAAGAATAGCTAGGATGCAGATTAAAATCTTCTGCCAAATAATATTGATGCTGGATCAACCCATAAAGACTACCCGTGTCTTTGTCCACAGTAAGTTTTCAACTACTTAAGTAGACAGCTTCTTATTCGGGATGAAGGTGGTCACATATTGACATGTGTCTTGAACTTATTTTTATTTTTATTTCTTAAATCCAAGTGAAATGCAAGTCAATCAGTTTTGGACTCAAAATAACATATTTTATATATTTTTTTCCTTCCTCCTTCTTTATGATAGGAAATTACTTTTCTTCCCTGAAAAACCTGCTTAACATGGCTATATTCAAATTGCTCTAAAATATATTTCATTCTTCTGAGTGAATTCGTGTGTACATTTCTGACATATCACGAAATTTTTTTATTTTTTCTTCATAAACTTAAGCTAATATTCAGAGTGGGTTATACTGAATGACAAATGAGACTTTCAGTGGTGCTCACCATGCCCAGAGAGATGCTCCTTCAAGATGAGTTGCCTATGAATGTGTCATCTAAACCATGAAAAATAATATTTACCGGCTGAAAAGGCTGGTCTCCATTTAAAGTCTGAAAAGCAATGTTGACAAAGCTATGGCTTGAATCGAAGTAGGCATCAGACTCCAGTTGAACAGGCATTCTGTGTTACTATAGACATATTGCTTTTTGACAAAGTTCCATATCACTGCTGCCTTATCAAATATCAGCACTCATCCTCATATCACTGGAAGAAGAGAACTTTAGTAGGAGAGTTTTGAGTATATATGCCCTTGTTTAGGAGAGAAGGAAGGGCTATATAAACAAAAGAGTAATTTCAAGAGAGAAGGTGGCATAGACAGAGGGGTCTAACCAGTGGGGAAGAACATTGAACACTGATATTGTTTGAAATAAAAGCATGGGATTATTATGAAAATAGCCCCCCTTTTCTTTTCTTTCTTTCTTTTTTTTTTTTTTTTTTTTTTTTTTGGTTTTTTGAGACAGGGTTTCTCTGTGGTTTTGGAGCCTGTCCTGGAACTAGCTCTGTAGACCAGGCTGGTCTCGAACTCACAGAGATCCGCCTTCCTCTGCCTCCTGAGTGCTGGGATTAAAGGCGTGCGCCACCATCGCCCGGCTTCAAATAGCCCCCCTTTTCACCATTTCATTATTTATTTTATTTTGTACAACTTACGCTTGTGGGGAGTATTTCTGCTGTTCAACCCTCCCCATACATGGGCTATTCCTGCTCTTAAAACTTGTGACTGATTTCTGAGTACCTTTCCATTTGACACTGCTACATATTATTAAGAAGGTGAAATTCACTGTTAATCTTGAAATGTCAGATCAAAGAACCATTTGCCCCATTATGATTTTTTCAATGATTTTAAAAATTATATATGCATTTAATAGTAAGATATATGTTTTCATAATCTCTCTCTTTTTCCCTTCCAATCTCTAAAATTGTTTTTAATTTAATGAATTAAAAATGTTTGTGGTGTGTATGTGTGCATGTGTATGTGTATGTATGCCTGTGTACAGATGTCTGTGATTCCAAGAAGAGGGCATCAGATCCCCTGGAGCTGGAGTTACTGTGGTTATGAACTATCCTACATGAGTTGTGGGAGTCAAATTTGGGTCCTCTAGGAAGAGCAGCAAGCACTCCTAAATGCAGGCATCTCTCCAGCCTCTTATCTGTAATTTTTACCTTGCCTTTTCTGATGATTTTGTCCCTCATGGAATGTAGAAATAGAGAAGAAACGAAAGACCTGATTCCTGGTTCAATCGAACCTGTGTAATATCTGTGGCTTTGCTTCAAATAGAGTTTTCTTGCTGGGGAAAACATTTCTTCAGAAATAGTAGACATGACTTGACATTAGACAACAGACAAACTCAGACTAAGTTTGACATTCAAACACTTGTCTTTCAGCCTGTCAGCCAACGGAAGAATTCTAAAATGACCTTTGGGAGATATCTAGCCTTGTACTCAGGAAAAGCAATGCAAGCCACATCAGTTCATAGTCAAGTGGAAACATATTTGTAAATAAACTTCACATGGCTGTTTGTATGTAAATATATATCACCTCTCCAGAAAACATTTAGGCTAAGACTCTTGATATTTAGTCGTCTTGATGATATGAGTAAAATCAATAGTCATGGACAAAAATTATAGTGAAATTTATTTCTCTCCTGTGTCCTGCTCATCTTTTTTGTTTGTTTGTTTGTTTTGTTTTTCAAGACAGGGTTTCTCTTTATTTTTGGAGCCTGTCCTGGAACTAGCTCTTGTATACCAGGCCGGCTTTGAACTCACAGAGATCCACTTGCCTTTGCCTTCCAAGTGCTGGGATTAAAGGCATGCGCCACTGCCGCCCAGCCGTCCTGCTCATCTGTAGGAAGTGATCTTTCCTTTGCTGAACTGATTTAAAATTGATTGCTGTCTTTATTGCACTAAAGTTCTCTAGGCTTACCTTCCACATGGACAGGAGAAGGATGGGACTGTGCCTTATATAACACATTTGCACTCTATTTTGTGAAAGGGGATCTGCACATACTTCTACACATATGTTATATGTTATTCCTTACCATATGCATTGTTAATAGTTTACTTGTTCTGTGTTAATTACCAGGTTCCGTTGGAGTAGTACAAGGCTGGCACTGGAAGAAAGTCAATAGACCCAATATTTCAAAAAGTGTGTGAGCTTGCACATTCACTGAATGATGGATTAGTGTACAGGCAATCATGAGAGAGACACAGACATCACCACGCTCAGAAATATGGATCACGTGACCAGAAGAGCAGGACTAAGTTCCAGAGTGATTGGTTGCCATTGTTTTCTCCTTCTTCTCTGTATACAATTGACTGGATGAGATGGAAGATTATGTTAAGGTGCTACTTTGCTGTCTTCTCAGATTGCTGTCTCTCCACATGTAAAGTGGCACTTAAAGACTCAGTTCCTGGCTCTGCTCATAGACTACGTGGTGTTAGGCAGCAAGAGACTAAGTAACAGTGGTTTGGGCGTGATGAAGTCAATGTCTAGTCAGTCAGCATAAGCCTTTAGTTTTCAGGTAATTTTGGGATAATAATAATATATAATAAAACAATAGCTACACAATTCATTCAGAAGTGCTCTCCTTAAAGAAGATACATTTAGGCAACTCTAAGAAAGATGTCAGAAGCACAAATGTCCTGACAAGTTACCTCTGACTTTGAAGTTTAGACCTTGTGGCCCATGATACATTTATGATCCAATTTACATTCATTCTCTGTATTCTCCACCATTTTTGCTTGGACTTTGCTGCTCCTCTACCACCAGCTGTAGCCCTTCTAGTGATAACAGGTTTTCTTGGTCTTTATGCTTTTCAATCTTGTTTTGAGCCACCATGTGCTCCCAGTCACCGGTTCCTTTCTTGATGGTTTTTGAGATCTGAAAAAAATTTATTGTAGCCAGCACGTAAATTCAAGGGCAGGATTTAAAAAAAAAAGATTCTGAAGTAATGAGCAGATGTGAGATTATGAAGATGTTAAAAGCCAAGCTTATTTAGCACACACTCATCAAAGAATTTATGAACAACTAGAATCTTCCTGAGCAAATGAAGTACTTGCTACTTTCGAGGGGTGTATACTGAGTAGGCGAGGCAAAGTTAAGGAATGGAAACTTCATTTGTGTTTAAAGAGTGCTTCCCATTTCTGAACAATGCTTCTGGAGCTCTGTTTATGGATGTACCACTTTGTTCCCATATTTTTTATTGTTTCTTTACTGTCCCTACAAAATGCAATCAATTTTATAGAACTAATTTTAATTATATTTCTCTTCTCAATATAATATATGTGCGTTGTGAAATCATCAGAGTGCATATAACCATAACCAATAATGCTAAAAATAGTTATCACTTAACAGTTTTTATGCAGAATGGATTTTTTCCTTCATTCAACCATGCCCTAATTATGTATGTTTGACTTCATTCCAAATTTCTACTGCTCTGAATGTTACAGAATAGATAAACACCATTACTAAGTATAAGCATATGTATAGATTCCTAGAGGGGAAGAACAGTGTATTTGGGCACATTTTCAGGCTTTGTTTATTTTTGCTTTTCAGTTTTTAGAACATGTTATTAAGTTTGTTTCAGAATATCTTCATGAAGATATTTTTCTTGCTGAAAAAAGTTGTTTTTTGGTGTTGAAGCACAGGTAGTACATGCATTGGGTAAATCTGAGGATATTATATGTTTCTATGTAACAGGACAAAACAAAAATTTCCATGTAAAATAATGGACTTCATTGTGTCATTTTAATAGCACAATAAATCTCTATCTTTTAATATCAAAGAGGGCTCTTCTTGGCCTTTTCCCCCCACTCCTCTACTATATCCCCCTTCTCTCTAACTATTCCCCTTACTCCTTCCAATAGCCTCCCTTCTGCTTTGATGCCACATGGATCATGTTATTTTCCCCCATGGACTCTTGTTTCATTTCATCGTCTTCATTCATCTTTCATAAACTCTTAATATTAAACTTTGACATATATATTTAGATGGCCTCACACAGTCTCTTTAAAGACGATCAATAACACTGTGAAATAATTAAGTTTGTTATAGTGGTGCTTAAAACACATTTCAGGGTTCAGAGTTAGTGTTCTGTTTTACCAAGTTCATAGCTAATGTTCATCACTTGTTAGGGATCTTGAATTAGGTTTTGTCTAATTTAGGAAATACCCTTTTATACATTGTTTAAACCCAGTGTGTAAAGCCTGAGTTCAGCACATTGGTATCTCAGAAGGTATTGCTTTATTCTATTTGATACCTGTTCTGGTATTTGACTTGTAAGATGAGATAACATACAGATTAGTCACTTCCAATTGGAGGTTATGTCAAAGTTTTTCAGTTGTATGGCTAACTGGATTATGAAGCCCAAAAATCCCTAGATACTTTTATCATAGCCAGGAAATTCCTGCTGAAGTTGCATTTTAACTCAGAGCTATTTCTTAAACCTTTGTCAACTTGTGTAAGAAAGAAGGCTAGATAACTGTTTTAACATTCGATAGAACAAGACATGTACAGCATTTGCCACTATATGACTTAAAAACAAATCTTTTTTGTGGGAGTATTACTAACATGTATTTCTAAGTAAGTATTAGTCTTTCTTTGTGCTCATTAAGGAGCATTGCTGAGTCCACAGGAAAATGACACAAACCTAGCATCAACCTTTTTTAGTGTTGGATAACAGTGGTTGAGAATAATTCTTCAGAGAAGATTTAGTCTGTGATCTGAGCTCAACTCATCTAATGGCTGAGCTCTTAGGACTTTCGCTCGTGATGTTACTGACTCAATAACAACATACATTCATATATTTTTCTGCCAAGTAACTTCTGATGACTAATAAGGTCATCAGAATAATTCAGGTGTTAAGCATTTTAAAGTTCTGTAAACTTTGTAAACCTCTAAGTAGCAAAGCCTTGGCATTCCACATACATTCTCCCCTCACATCTTATTAGATTCCTCTTCAGGCAAAATTGAGTTAATGTTTTCTCAGCTTCATTTGAAAATATCCTCACTTTTGTGTTACAGAGTTGTTGGTAAGAGTAAATGGTTCAGTCATGTCAAGCTCTCCACTGACCTCCAACAGTAAATAATTGACGTATGTGGGTAAAATCTTACTTCATGAGAGCCAAGGAATACCAGTATTATCATTCACCCTATTCTTAAACTGACTACTGAGACCACTTCCAATCTTTTCAACTCTTTGAGAAATTGATCTTGCTGAGAAGTTGAGAATAAATTGTATGCTTTTCCCTGGAGCAAACTTTTTCTCTTACTCTCAAGAATTCTAAATTATCTATAGATCTTCATGTAGTGTTGAGGTTTCATGGTCTTTTTCCCTGTTTCCTTATCGATTGCTGCTGTCCTTCTTCAGCTCATGTTTAGGTGGTCATGCTGGTGGGACTACATATAGAGTGTCAGCCATTTCTAGGGGACAAAATCTCACAGCAAACCCCCTGATCCTTTGGGTCTTTAAATTGGTGTTCCAGTACTAAATGGTCAGCCCTGAAAATATATATATAAAATTTACATTATATAGACTGAACATGTTGTATTTAGGAATCCATCTATATATATCTATATATGAATACTTTTTATATAGGAATATATATGTCTGTGTGTGTGTCTATAAACAACAATTGATGAAAAAAGAGGCAATGAATTTGAATGAGAAAAGGTGATGAATATGGTGTGATTTAGAGGGGGAAAGACAAGTGGGAAATGATGTAATTATAATCTCAAAAATAAAAGGAATACTTTTAAAAGTTGATCATCTTAATTTTCCCCCGTTTGTATTTTTCAGCTGCCACCATCATAATGATTTGCAAGTCCACAACAGGAAATAGATTACCTCAGTGATTGCAGAGTGAACTGAGAAATTTAGCTGTGTCCTTATTTCTGCCTTTTATTTTATGAAGACTCTGGTGAGAAGAGATAATCCACTCAAAATTCCTGCTTTTCCTGATCGTTGTTTTTTCAGAGATGTGTTGAGAGCTTAGATTGGAATTGTCCACATTTGATTCTTTCAGCTTCACTTCGGTAGCACTGATTTAAAAAGTTATTTTGATTTCTGAGCTGACAGTGAATTAGCTCACATTTTGTTGTGCCATAACACTACAATATGTAGAGTCTGCTTTGTTCTCTTTATATCATGACCTAAAACAATAAAAAAATATGATGAAGTGTTACTCGTGGCAACAGGGATGCTGTGGAGTTGCAGCTGTGTTTAGGTGATTAGCTGTCATAGAAGTAGCAGTGACAAGGACCTAGAGTGCCGAGTATGGACTGTGTCACATGGCTCAGCTCTGTGGTTGTGGCACCAAGAAGCTAGTGGTAATGTGCAAAATCCTAGTATGGCTGCACTCCAGTGAATCCTAATTATGGGTGCTGACATCTGAATTTCATGCCGGTTTTCATGTGGCATACTTCAGAACTGTTTTCTTCATCAATTTACCATAAAAGAATTCTGTTTTTAGCTCATAATTTATATAAAACTGCGAGGCCGAATGAAGTCTGCAGGCTCAGTGCCGAAGGCTTGCTTCTAAATCAGGTAAACATGAACCTACTCTTTTGTTGTTGCTGTTGTAGGTTCCAATTTAGTGTTTTTCCCTTATTTTTTTTTTCCAGTGGGCAATAGCATGGTGAAATGGGTATTTGAATCTGGAAAGGAAAGAGAATTGAGGTATTTTTCAGACTAATATAAGTGAACTAAGAATTCTGTGTCGGCCATGAGCAGGGAACAGCAAAATTATATAAGTGAAAAGTGGCATCCATATTTTTCCCATTAGCTTTTCCTATTTTAATCTTGAGTGAGCTTCAGATTAATAAGGTGAGAGAATATCTGTGGAGAAAAATTTAACGCCTGTAAAAAGGAATGAATAGTTTTCACCACGCATTCTTTTTTTTCTAAGGCCCCAACCAGTTTTAAATTTATTAGCATCTTCATATCTTTTCCATCACAATTTGTAGCTCAATATTTGGCTTTTATAGCAAATTCTGTATAAAATTATTTTAAATTATTGATCATGAATCACTATACAATTGAGGAAAATGACAAAATCTATTTTAATTAAAATTCTTTATTCATTTTAAATCTGAACCACAGATTCCCCCCCCTACTCTCCTCCCATTCCCTTCCCCACCTCCCCTCTGCAGTCCCAATTCGCTCCTCCTCTGTTTCTGTTCAGAAAAGAACAGGCCTCCCATGGATATCAACAAAACATGGCATATCAAATTGCACTAAGACTAAACACCTCCCCTGGTATTAAGGTTGGGAAAGGCAGCTGAGTATGAGGAATAGGGTCCCAAAAGCTGGTGAAAGAGTAAGAGACAGCTCCTATTTCCACTGTTAGAAGTCCTACAAGAGGACCAAACTACACAACTGTCATAACATGTAGAGAGCCTTTGTCAGTTCTGTGTAGGCTCCCTCGTTGTCAATTCAGACTCTGTGAATTCCCATGAGCCCAGGTTAGTTGTTTCTGCGGGTTTTCTTATGATGTCTTTGAGCCCTCTGGCTACTACAATCCTTCCTGTCTCTTAAGAAAAATTCCCCAAGCTCAGTCTAATGTCTGGCTGTGGGTCTCTGCATCTGTTTCCATCAGTTACTGGATGAGAGCTCTTTGGTGACTATGACTTTGATGTCTATCTCCCAAACCAACTGGGGGCAGGAGGGGGTTTGAACACTATACAATCTTTATTGCTGTTTTGTAAATTTAGTATTTTTTGTTTTATTGGTGGATATTCATTGTATTAGGCTTCATAGGGTTATTTTTGTATTAATATAATAAATAATATACTTTGAACAGACTCCATCCATGTATTCTTTTCTTCTTCCCCATCCTCATTAGCCTTCTTTGATTGGCCTGGACAGTTTTTTACAACTAGTTTTATGTCACATATACGTATACATATGTATGTGTGTGTGTATGATTTCAGGTGTCTGTATGGAATCTAGGAGTTCTTGTTGCCTCATGAATGCTAAAATTTGACTTATGATTTTGTTGTTCTGGTATTGCTTTGTCCATTATTTTGTTTTTCTTTGAGGCTTAGCCTCCCTCTTTTTCCTATGCTGGCCTTGATCTTCTGGGCTCATAGCATCCTCCAGTTGGAGCCTTCCAACTAACTGAAACAAGTACATGCCACTACAACTAGTTTAAATGGTCTTTTCTAAAAGACAAAAATACAAAATTCTCCCTTTGCATTATAAATCTTTAGCTACTATATTGTTGAAATTATATTGCTGAAATTAAATATTATAGCACCATTTGTTCAAAGAGCACTTAAAACTGAGGTAGCACAATGTACCTTTTAAAACACTGAAATGGCAGACATGAAGGATCTTCCAATTCTCCCATTAAACACCTGCTACTCCTCTCCCCTCTATGTCTGTCTTTTGTGGAATATTTCTTTAACTATTTAAAGATATGTTGTGTTTAATTAATTATGTAAAGATGTGCTGCTGTTTTACCTTACCTTCCTAAGGCACCTGACTGGTCTTATAGGAAGCTAACTGGCGAATAGCAAGTGAGGAGGTATCAGTAGAACTTTCAGACAGAGAGAGTAAGTAGGAGGAGGAACTTAGGTTGAGGGAGGGGGAAAAAGGAAGAAAGAAAAAGAGATGTCAGGGGCCAGACAGACAAACCCACAGGAAACAGAAAAGGAGGACATAGAGAATGAATGAAAGTTATAAAACATTGAGAGAAAACATAGATGCATAGAAACTGTTTAAATTATGTTTAAGGAGCTAGTGGGAGAAGCCAAAGCTAAGGTCAAACTTTCATAATTAATAATAAGCCTCCATGTCTTTATTTGGGAGCTAATTGGCAACTTATTTCAACTTCACCTGTTTCTGTATGTCATCATGCCGTACAATATTGGTTTAGAATAGGGTAATCTGAGGCTAGAATAATATAAAATGGAATTTAATGTAAGGATCTTGTGACTTTCTCTCATTATTTATTCCTTGGATCTATTCAATACCTATAGAAATCCAAACACCAAGAATCCTATATTTTGTGTTTCCTACTTCTCAACCCTATGACATTTTCAAACCAGTAACTGTATTTCTCAGTAATTAAAAAAAAAACACTTGATGAGCCAAGTTGTCTATTAACAAAACAATGTTAATGATGTTGGTCACAATGATAACTGTTTATGGGAACATTCTTAAGAGTTAAGAACGTTACATATGCCATATTATTTAATTTAATTGTTACATAAAGACAGAAATCCTAGATACCAATATTATTAACTCTTATTAAGGTAAATGATTTGAGGCTTCAAGAAGATAAATGACTTTCTTAAGGTCTTAAGCCACTAGGTGGCAGAACCTGGATCCAAAATTCCAAACCCACAAAACTAATGAGACAAATGAAAATCCATAACTATCCAAAAGAACTAGCTTGCTATGATAAGAACTACAGTTTATTTTATAACCCAGGTATAATGAGCTAGTCAATCAAGACAAGATGCCCAAAATGAAAGTACAAATAAAAGATCCTGGGTCAATCGAGAGAAGGCCTGCCCAGTCCAGGGGAAGTGAGCTGTGGTCTGTGTTTTGTCATTGCTGTGGTGGATTTTTGTTTCCGCCTATTGGGAAGTCTTACATTTAATTAAGGGATAATTTATATACAACAAGCTACATCCATTTTAAGGTGAAAAAATGTGGTCAATTATAACACATATGTATCGACATTCTCGATGGAATGGTTATATAGTGAACCTTGGGCAGTTAAATTTCAGATAAGGGATACAATACATACATAATATTGGCATATTAAACAAATACCTTCTCAGTAATACTATGAACTTTATAGTATATAACTACCTAGATAAATTGAAAATTCAGCTAACAATTGCATTTCATTTCAGAGTTGTATTTTGGAATGGGCATGTCACATTATAGGACCATCAACAAGAGAAGTGTTGGTAAATCTGCTAAATCATTAAAGAAAACTTTCAGTTTCAGGTCACATTTCATGTGTCCTTTTAGGAAGTTTGGCTTTCCTTAATCAGTACTAATTTTTCATCTACACATTTAGTTGCTCAAAATATATGTTAATTTCAGATAAATGAATTTTATGAAAATCCAAAATTCTGAAATAATTTTGACTTACAGTTTGTGATTCTTCCATTTTCATGAAATGTTGACATTTTGTTATTTGTTCAGTGATGGAGGTGGGTCTTGTATCTTATCTGTTGCTTTCATTGTTTAACTAATAAAGAAAACTGCTTGGCCTGATAGGACAGAAAATTAGGTAGGCGGAGTAGACAAAACAGAATGCTGGGAGAAAGAAGCTGAGTCAGGGAGTCGCCATGATTCTCCCACTCCAGACAGACGCAGGTTAAGATCTTTCCTGGTAATCCACCTTGTGGTGTTACACAGATTATTAGAAATGGGTTAGATCAATATGAAGAGCTAGCCAATAAGAGGTTAGAACTAATGGGCCAAGCAGTATTTAAAAGAATACAGTTTCCATGTAATTATTTAGGGTAAAGCTAGCCATGGATACTATGCATGGTTGAGCTTGGCTGTGGGCTAGATGAAACAGCATCATCATATGAAATGAGCGCTCTTACATTTGAGTGGTTTTACAAGCACGAATGCAAAGTTATTGAAGGTGACTTGTCATTTAAAAGCGGTGCTCTGAAAAATCTGTAAAATCCAGCAAATCCTCCAAGAATACCACTTAATGTCTGAGGGACTAAAAGATTGTTTTTCAGCTCAAAGAGGATCTCCCGATGATGAAATTAACTTTCTTTCTGTCCAACACAGATGCTCTGCCCGAATCTCTGGTTCAGAATAATGTGAGTGGTGCACACTGGCGTGAACTCGCTGGTGCTGAGGACAGAAGGGCGACAAGGCCAGGACACAGTGCAGTGAGTAGCAGTGAGCAGCAGCAGCTCCAGAACTCCCCAACCGCGAGCAAGAAGAACTCCCCAACCGCGAGTGCTAACTAAATGCCAAGGACAACAGAATCATTTGCAACAACTTGTGTCCAACACAGAAATAGTTTTAAGGACACACTGAATATTGTTTATCTCATAATTTGCATAATTGGCTCTTGGGGTTTCAGGTAGTTTGGGCCACTTATTAAGTGATAGAATAGACTACTAATAATTAAGGTAGAATAAAACCTGTCAGACTATCTCCACTTACCAGAGTCATCTCTGGCTCTGCCCACATAAAACTTTTTGTTGCTGTTTTAAAAGGTTCTAATGATTAATGGATTTAATCATATGGTCATTTAAAAGCCAGCTGATGGTGTCATTCATTATAGATGTGTCAGGGAGTCTTTTGGAAACTTGTATGTAACTTGATGATTAAACTGGAGCATTCACCTACAAAAATTGTTGAATTTTTCTATCACATAGGATTTTGTTTTCTTTTGTTTCTAAGTGTCATTTTGTTCATAAACATGAATTGCTTAGTCAGCAATTTAAAGTAGATACACACAAAGTTGATAAAACTACTTTTAATTTTTTAAGTTAGCATATAAAATAATGAATTATTTCATGAAATTATTTATTTCTTTGAGAATCTAGTACATGTATACAAAGCATTATGATTATAACCACACCTATTCTTCTCCTCCGACTCCTTCCATATTCTCCCCACAAATCTTACTCCCAACTTCATGTCTATGTGTGTGTGTGTATGTGTGGTGTGTGTGTTTAAAATGCCAACCACTGTGTCCAGTTAGTGCTGCCTGTATGTGCATGGGTGCCAGTAGTAGTTCACTGAAGCCTGAGTGACCTACTAAACCACAGCTGCAAAGCAAACTATTATTCCCTCACCCTCATCGACTGCCAATAGCTCCTCAAGCAGGTGTGGGGCCATTGCCGAATCTATGCTGAGCTTCTGACTGGCTTGATCTTGTACAGGTAACCTCAGCTACTGTGAGGTCAGGACTTCAAGAGCCATGTCAAGTCCAGAAGACCATGTCTGGAAATACTCCTGCCCATGGTTGTCGGAGAAGGGGTGTGTATTAATGAAGACGTTCCGTTTAGGACTGAACACATTATGAGATTTTCCAACATGCTTTGGTCCCATTCATCTTCCTCTGTGACTCACCTTCCTGCTCCCTTCCCTATATTTTGGGTCATTTTTCGGTTCTTCCATATTATCTCTTCTGCTTTCTTGTCATTATCTGGAATACGCAAAGCTTTTTTTTTTTTTTTTTTTTTTTTTTTTTTTACCGTAATAGCACATGTTCCAATTATCAGTAACCTTGGGAATCCCGATTCCTGGTTTCTTAAATTGGAATTTTCTATCTAAATCATGCCCCCATCTCATGTCTTCAGGTTGATTCTGGCTTTACTTGCTCAAATCCTGAACTTTTATGAATTTATTTGCATTTTTCCATTTTCTATTCTGATCATTTTCTTCAGTTGTTTGCCCTGGCCTTATTCTGGGAATTCTGTGTGGCTGAGTAGGCAATTGGCTGGCTTCCTTCAGGGCCCATCACCATCTTCTTAGTTTGTCAGGACGGTTTCCTTGATTTCAGTACTTGCTACACGGAGGCTATTTCGTTCATATTGCTTTTTAACATAACTATATATTATTACATGTTATTATATATCAATATATTAGTTAATTGTGAACCTACACTGATAAACACTCACTATTGCTTTCTTAAATTTGAGAGTGGGTAATACCTATTTTAGGAAAAAATTAAATGTGAAAAAACAGTAAGCAAATGTATTCAGAAATGTACAAAATTTCTTTTGTTTCTGCCTGTCTACTGTTCTTTAGGTCAATATTTACAAGTCAACAATAGTTATTTCTAGGTGATTAGAGGGTTTGGTCTGGAGAAAGTCATTCCCAGGGATGCTCTAATCCACTGGGGTCCTCACTGCAGAATGTGCTCATTCTCTCTGACAGCTCCCTTCCCTTCCCAGTGTATTTCCTTATCTTCTTTCAAGCTAGCATACAATGCGATGTGTTTCACTATGGCATTTCCATACATACATCTAATCCCTCTCTTTCGACCATCTTCCTGGCCTTCCCTCCAACCCCTTCCTCCTGCTTTCATGCTAACCCATTCCACTATTTACTCTTTTCCCTCCACCCGTCACTTAAGATATTGTCTCCCCTCAGAAAATATTTTTGATGCCATTTTAAAAAATAATGACCCACTCTGGTAAATAGTACCCGCACCAAAACTGAAATATATCTCTTTTAAAGCTTGTAACTTTTTTTTACAACATCAAAAACTATTTCCATAAGGGGAAAATAACTATTCCATGATAAAATAAGATTGGCAATGGATATAGAATTCTCTGTGCGCAGATTATAGGCACTCAAAAACACAAACCGTAACATTAATAGAGAATGAGCATTGGTATAAAGGTAGGTTCAAAACACATTAAGTCTCTAAAAGAAATCATTTGCAATATTCATCATTTTTTTAACCTATGTCTTGAGTTGATTGCTTCTCTTGTTCCTGAAATAAAGTCACAAAAGTAGGTTCAGTTGTTTTTTTTTTTTAAATATTTATTTATTTATTATTTATACAGTATTCTGTCTGTATGCCTGAAGGCCAGAAGAGGGCGCCAGACCTCTTTACAGATGGTTGTGAGCCACCATGTGGTTGCTGGGAATTGAACTCAGGACCTTTGGAAGAGCAGGCAATGCTCTTAACCACTGAGCCATCTCTCCAGCCCCAGTTCAGTTGTTTTTTAAAGACAAAGTGACCACGATACCTAAATACGACCATTGTCACAATTTTAACTTATTACAAAGTTTTCATGCTCACGCTTCCCACTCAGCTTCTATCGTAACCACATTTTCTACTTCCTTTTATTTTATTTTATTTTATTTTAAATCCTGTAGTAGCAGTTTTGGGCAGAGTTTGTATGAGCAGAACTTACTGGGATTTATCTAACCCTTGCAAAATTATCATCATTGTTTAGCTTAGGTGAGAAAAACAGTAAAAAGAAGTTCATTTGTTTATATTTTTGTTCATTTCATTCATGTATTTCGAACTTTCATATCTTTACAATTTTATACCCATAAACTTAAAGCAAAAGCAGCCTTATTTTCACTCGGACATTGATGACGGTAATTAAAAGCTATAGAAGGCACCATAGAGTACAGTCACGGTTC
Source organism: Neodon shergylaensis (assembly GCA_025134845.1). NCBI lineage: Eukaryota > Metazoa > Chordata > Mammalia > Rodentia > Cricetidae > Neodon > Neodon shergylaensis. The sequence continues at coordinate 5,488,729 of JABTXL010001191.1, forward strand.
TCAAAATCTGAGCATGACAACATGCGAAGCAGACCCAGACTCACCACGGTCCTTTTATTATCAATACATAGCATGGAAGCAGGAACTCGAAGACAGTGTGGGAGTTGAGAGTGCATACTCTTCCAAAGGACCTGAGTTCCGCTCCCAACAGTTGTAGGGTGCTTTCTAATTGGTTTTAGTAATAAAAGCCCTGAGTCAGATGTAGGGGTCAATGCTGAGAGATCAGAGAGCAGGGCAGCCTGTCACTACCGAATCTTCAGCCCTAAAGGGCAATCCTGTCTCTAGGTATCCTCTGACAGAATGCTGTCCCTAAGAAACCTCAGATTGAATCCTGAGCTCCTGTCTCCTCCTGCCTAGTGCTGGGGTTAAAGGTGTGAGTCACCACCTCTTGGTTTTCCTTTAGACTGATTCAATCTCATGTAGCCCAGGGTGGCCTTGAACTCACAGAGTTCTCTGTCTTCTGAGTGCTACGATTAAAGGTGTGTGCCATCACTGACTGACATCTATGGCTGACTAGTGTGGCTAGCTTCACACTCTGATCTTCAAACAAGCTTTCTTTTTTAAAACATAAACAAAATACCATTAACTCTCATGCCAGCCAGGTTGCTCAGAACACCTGAAATTCCAGATCCAGGGAACATGGTGCTCTCTTCTGGCCTCCTTGTGCACTGCATGCATACATCCATTCTCAGACAGACACTCCTAAACATAAAGTAAAAATCTTATAAAAAAAAACAATGGTGCGGTGCAGTTCATACCTGCTCTTGTAATATTGTTGCTCAGTTTCTTATTACATATTAGGTATGACCGCCAATCAACACTTAGACTAAGACACTGAGGCCTTTTGTTAAACAGCTATATGATTCACTATACTCAGCAAATAATGAGGAACAATGATGTAAAAAATAAAATTAAAACAATAAACTGTGGCCAAAGAACCTTTGGTTATGAGTCCCAGACATGGTACTCAGTCATGGAATAATTATACATTGATTGTGATTTTTTTTAATTGTCTATTAGCTGAGGCAAAATCAGAAAAAAATAGATTAATAATGTATAAGTAGTCTTGCAATAAAAATTAGTGGTTGGGCAAGCACTTTAGTTAAATAGATAGCTATAATTGCAGCATCAAAAAGGTTTGCACTGCTGAGGCTAGAAGTTATACAGAACTGCATGGGGTTGCTGGGGACTCCTCTACCTTGAATGTGAAAGGGTTTTCATAATGCCACTGGGGCAAGTTTCTGTAAGCATGCTGTCGCTTTGGGGTTTGAATTTCAGGAATGCTTTTGTTCTCCATTCATTGTTGTTTCTGGCCGCCTGGTGGAATTCTCCCTTGCCTTTCTGTTTTGGGAACTGTGTTGGACACAGGCGATGATGGGAAGCCACCTACAGCAGCTGTCCCTCGGCACAACAGATTTCCCTGGCATGCCTCATTTCATAAAAATAGTTTTTTGGCACCAGCATAAAACCTTTCATCCTTGGGTCTTAAATTATTTCAAAAACATTAATTCTTTTCGAATTCCTGCGAGGCACATATTATGGAGTCACGGATTCGTGGAGGCCTGGAAAGAAAGGGAACTTCAGACATCATCTGCTTCAAATCCCTCCGTTTTTCAGATGAAAAATTGAAATCTCAGAGGAGAAGTGACTTGTCCAAGAAGTGCTCTTTTTAAAGAGTGTAAGATTGTCAGTTAGATTAATCATCCCAAGACACAGAGTTATGTTTTAATTACTCTTAAAATAAAATATTAAGTTTCATTTCTTGGGCGGTCATGTAATTTTTGCTTTTGTTTCTCTTTCTTTCTTTCTTTCTTTCTTTCTTTCTTTCTTTCTTTCTTTCTTTCTTTCTTTCTTTCTTT
>JABTXL010001191.1:5490597-5551627 GCA_025134845.1 Neodon shergylaensis
TTTCTTTCTTTCTTTCTTTCTTTCTTTCTTTCTTTCTTTCTTTCTTTTCCTTTCCTCTTCTTGAAGTAAAACAAATGTTTGAAGGTAACATCCAGAGGTAGGCTTATAAATTGATATATCAATAATCTGTAATTACTAAAAGTAGAACAAGGTTGGATACTGTTATAGCTTGAAAAAAAAGTCCCCTATTGGTTCATATATTTGCATACTTGGTGTCCAGTTGGTGCCTATGTTTGTAGATGCTATGAGAAAGGCAGGAGTTGGAGCATGGTGGGAGAAGTATGTCCTTGGGGGCTGGTTTGAGGATTTATGCCTCATCTCACTTTCTGTGTCCCGTTTCTGCTTCCTGTGTGTGGATGAAAATGTGACCAGCCAGCTTCCTGTTCCTGTTGCAGTGCTGTGCCTTCCCCACCACTGTGGACTCTTTCTATCTGGAACCAAAAGCCCTTTCTTTCTTAAGTTGTTTTTGGTCACGGTGTGTCACAGCAACATAAAAATACCCAGAACAGATGCTATCAAGCTGAAGAAGCAATGACATGGCATTTTCGTTTCAAGGCATGGAAGAAATAAAGCAATGAACTGCTTGTCCTATTTAAAATATTAAACCCAGTCGCACTCATCACATACCCTGTCACCTCGTTCTATCTTTCTGTTTTAAAGATGAAATAATTCTGGAGAAGATGAAAGCTGGTGATGAGGAGATGACCACTCATGGAGTCGGCATGATGAGAACTTTACCACAGGAGATTTCCATCCATTAGGAAGAAGAGAGAATGGCACATATGCTGATGAAATACAACTTATTGACCATCCTATCCATTAGAGGCATTCTCAAAGGCTTGAGTTCTTATAAGTCACAGAAAAGAGATTTGTACCCATACCATTTCATCACAAAATTGATGGATATATTAAAATAAACATTATTACATTGTAAATGACAAATACAATATCTATAGTGTAAGAATGTTAATAATATATAACGATAGGGCAGACAGGGGTTGGTATGAGAGCACACCAAACATGTGCAGCTACGGAAAATAATTCAAATTGAGCTAGGAAAGCATAGTTGTTTACAAAAATGTACTGAAAAGGAAAGAACATTCCAGAATAGAACTTGTTTTAGCTGAAGCATTATCTACTTTCTTTGTTCAGTGTATGAGTGATAGTATTATGGTTCCTATAAAGGCCGAATACAAGGAAAGGAAGCTATGAGTCATGGCTGGTGACAATGGGAAGAGTCTGCTTGAGGGCACTTAGTGAGAAGACTGTGGAAATTTTCTGGTGCCTTGATGGACTAAGAGAAAAAAGAGGAAATAGAGTTACATTACAGAGAAAATGGGCAGACATTGAGATCCTTTGGAAGAGAGGAGGTTGAAGAAGGCCTCACTGCATACTATATGATGTAATAAAATAAGAACAGCAAGCACATGACCTAGGACAGCTGCCTTTTAGATCATCCATATCCCATGGTGTGGATTTGACCTTGGCTCAAACAATAAAATAAGTGGGATTAAAAAAAAACAATAGCAAGATTCAGAGTACTTAAGGGCAGCAACAAATGTTGTTGAGATCATCAAGGTTCTCAGGGTCAGAAAGGAATATACAAAGGTAATTCTATAAGTTATAATCAAATGTCAGCATCAGAAGAAGAAAAAAATGAGGTCACTAGACCTGGCTGCCCAAAATGAAGGCAAAGCCAGAGCCATGTCACTCAAGTGGAGAGGTGACCTCATGCAGGGGTATTTTCATGGATTTAGAGCTATTGTGTGTTAAAGGTATGACTCATATATAGTCCTGAAGCAAATGAGAAATATTACAACTTGCAGACAGATTCAAGAATAATACACCAATCTTGTAGTTCAAAGAAACAGAAGAAAACAGTCTAGCCCACAAATGAGCTAGCGCTGATGCTGTCTTAGTTGTTTTCAGTGTGAGTCTCATCCTCACCCCTGATTCCTATGGATTTCTTCACTTTTGCCTAACAGTATTAGAAACTAAACATTCCTGAATATTCTCTTTATGTGATGACAAAGATAAAACATGAGGACATGGAACCAGGCTTACATGTGAGTCAACAGGCCTTTTAATGGTTCTCAAATTAGTTAGTCTCCATGAGTCATACCGGAGAAGGAAAATTAGTATCCACGAATCATCCTTTTCTTCTCTGGGAAATGTTGGACCTCACAAATGGGACACCTATAACAGAAGCTTTTCCCTACCAATACTCAAGGACCATAATAAATGAGAGGGTGGAAGATTAAAAGATGCAGAGGTCAAGGAGGACCAGAGTGAAACTGTATCTTCTAAATGTGACCGGACATCAACCCTCATGAACTCACAGCTCCCATCACCAACTGAAGAGCTATGGACAGTTGGTGGCTTCTACAGGAGGGAGAGTTGGTTTTATTTAGTGATGTGGCATCTGTACATTATCCATGGTCTAGTGGATGGCCACACACCTATGAGTATATAAGCTACATAAATTGGGTGTAAGTTACAAAAAAAAAGAGAAAAAAACAGAGGACACAAATTTAGGAGAGACGAAGGATGCTATCTAGAAGGAATTAATAAAGAAGTGGGTTTAAATATGATCAAAACATATACATGCATGAAATTCTCAAGGACCAATAAAATATTTGTATATTTGTACCAAGTGACTCAGACATGTTATCAAGTTTAAATGAGTTATTACATGTCAAATTTATGCCATCAAATGTGACAAAAATGTTCATCTTTAGTCTCTAAAAGAGATTTTTTTAAAAGAGAAAAAAATCAGACGGGAGAGATATTTCAGTGATTAAGTATATTAGTTCTCTTTCAGAGATCACAGGTTTGTTTCCAGCATGAACATGGCAGCTCTTAACTATCTGTTACTCCCAGTTCCAGGAGATGCTTTTTTTTGGCTTCCATAGAAACTCTGAAGTGCACATGCATATGTGCAGTCAAACATTCATACACATAAAATTAAAAATAGCTAAAATTCAAAACAGTCATTTTAATTCATGTCTCAAGAAATTCCAGAACACACTGAAAACATTGTAGGATTAACTGTAAAAGGCACCTTCATAAAAGGTTAGAATAGTAGGAATTACTAGGTCAGACATATGGGAACAGGGAAGGCAAAATGCAAGTGAACAGAGATGACATTTGCAAATTATGGTTCATTCAAATGTTCATTTTAATCAGCAGGGTAATTATTCAAAAATCTAACCTAAGGGATTATAGTCTTGGGGCTTCTAGAACAAGCTCAAGGCAATCTGAAACATAAAAGGGCTACATCCTCAGAGATACAGCTCACACTGTAGAAAAACTTTAAGATTTTCATTTTTTCTTTGGGTTTGCATGGATCATATCCTAGACTTCTGAGAGGCTTATAGACAAGCAATCAAACTTCATTTGTCCAGGTAGTCCAGAGGCCACAAGAAATAAAGGTGAACCAGAAGTGACAAAGAAACAGTCTGCAATGTTTCCACTGAAATAACAATAAATAAAAAATGCATAAACAAACAAACAAACAAATATGATGTGGGTATCTCCTCTGTATGCTGTGAATATCATTGGCTAATAAAGAAACTGCTTTGGGCCTATAGCAGAGCAATAGGGGAACGGAGCTAGGTGGGGAAAACTAAACTGAATGCTGGGAGAAAAGAGGTGGAATCAGAGAGAAGACATGTTGCCCTGCTGGAGCAAAATGGAACTTTTCCCAGTAAGCCACTGCCATGTGGAGATATATAGATTACTAGAAATGGGTTAAATTTATATGTAAGAATTAGGCAATATGAATCTAGGGGTAATGGGCCTAGCAGTGGTTTAATTAATATAGTGTCTGTGTGATTATTTCTGGGCTGAGCAGCCAGGAACCAAACAAGTGGCCTACATTCAATAATTGGAGCACCAATGTGAGTAACTACATTCATATAAAAACCTGAGAAAGAAAAAAACTTCCACCATTTTGAAATGCCAGCTTTCTGGCCCATGTTGCCAGTGCAAATTCTGACCCTTTTAGAAGACCAAGCATTTGAATGGGGTTTGTGAGCAACGTGCTATGGCTTGCTTGGTGGCAACATGGACCAGCTTTGTGCCTAGAGATGGGGCAGTGTGCATGGCTCTCAGAAGCAGCAAGCAATTCCACCATGCTGGGCTGGGTGGGGAAAGCAGAAACTTTCATATGTACCCTAGTAATGCCTCAGCTTAAGTTCATAAGAAAGGCTTAGCATTTTAAGAAGTGCTTCTGGTCAAAAAGTAATTATAAATATACAATAAAGACAAATTCAGATGAAAAAGACTTCTAAATGGGACACAGTGTTGGATAAATGTATGTAGGCTTGGGAGAGAGAAGAAAAAGAATATAGACAGTTATAAAAGAAAGTAAATGATTTTTAAAAAGATAAAGTCTTTAAAGAGACAGAGTATAGACAGTCATAGATTAAAAGGAGTAAAGAAAAAATAAGCCACATAAAGATGTGCAAAGAAAATCTGCTCTTTGGGCTGACAAGGGAGGGGGACTTGATTGGGAGAAGGGGAGGGAAATGGGAGGTGGTGGCGGGGAAGAGACAGAAATCTTAAATAAATAAATAAATAAGAAAGAAAGAAAATCTGGATTATGTATATTATTGTGTTTTCTTTGAAATTTTTGACTGTGAAAGAGCTAAGTAACCAACATATATACTTTAATGGTATCTTGACTTCAGAATTTGAGTCTAAAGATTTGTTGATTTAGAAAAGAGGTTCTTGTTTGTTGCCACAGAAGATGAGAACCATGGATTGCTTCCAGATTAATATAGTTTGATGGACCAAGACCCCCTGAAAGGTCACCTTGAACACCCCTCAAAAATTATTTCACCCAATAAACAGCAGGACACAGTTTGGAGAAGAACTATATCCATATTCCCAAATATTGTCTATGTTTGTTTACATTTAAAGGGGGATATGCTATATAGATTTGCATTGGTATGGATCTTTGTTTATTGATACAAATGTAGGGTCAATTTTGTTATACTGTGTAAATGTATTTCTGATCTTGATTAAGGTATTATGTTTGTGCATCTCATTTAAAAATGAATATATAATTAAGAAATATAGCTTAATAAAGAGTCATCTATAATAGTCAAGCTTGTAGTCATGTTAGTTAAATTTTCTAGATGGACAGATATGTATTTCATATTGATAGGCATTCTTCAAACCTTTCGAAGACTACAGAAGATGACATTTAAAATGTTTTAAGAGTTTAGGACTTTTCACGACAATGAGACACAGCTGCTCCTGGCAGCACCAATCTACTTCAATAGGATAATGGACATCGAAGAGGCTCCTTATGAAGTTTTCTAGCCATTTTGGCAAGAAACTGCTCTTGCCTGGACTGCTTAAGTGGACATGCAGTACCCACAGAGATATGACTGCTGAACTTGCCTCAAGGTGAGAAAGGCCTTCAGGGTTCCTGCTTAATGAAAGAGTCTGTGAGACATTCTGCAGGACACAGAAGAAAGAGACTAACAAACTGCCAATATAAGCAGACCTGTCTTTGAAATTTCCTGCTTCATGGAAAAGTCTGCTAGATACTATGGGCCTCTAGGCTGAAGATGGGTGCCCCAAACATGCAGAAGAACTTTGGGTGACTATCAAGGTAGCGAGATGTCTCTGTCAATTCTAGAGTTTTTGAAGTTGCTTATAATGCACTTCCTATTCTGGAGTCTTTGATGGAGTTAAAGAATAGATAGTAATGATATAGTTTTCCTTAGTTATGATAAAATAAAAAATAGATATAACTGTAATTCTTTCTTGATAACTGTTTTATGTAATTTTACTATGTTAAAGTTAAAACCTTCCTTTTTATTTAAATAGAAAAGAGGAGGTGATGTGGAATTCCCCTCTGTATGGTGTGAATATCATTGGTTAATAAAGGAACTGCTTTGGGCCTATATCAGAGCAATAGGGGAACAGAGCTAGGCAGGGAAAACTAAGCTGAATGCTGGGAGAAAGGAGGCAGAGTCAGAGAGAAGACATGTAGCCCCATTGGAGCAAGACAGAACTTTTCCCAGTAAGCCACAGCTATGTGGTGATACACAAATTACTATAAATAGGTTAAGTTAATATGTAAGAGTTAGCCAATAAGAAGCTAGAGGTAACAGGCTAAGAATTAATTTAATTAATACAGTTTCTGTGTGGTTATTTCTGGACTGAGCAGCTAGGAACCAAATAAGCAGCCTTCATTCAACACAAATAAGTAGTGTTTAGTATACTTTTAAGGTATAATGGAATATATAAGATATAAATGCAAAATTGCAAACTATAGAAAAGCTATCAGGAATTTAAAAACACTCTCATCTTGAGCAATGAAAACAAAAGAACAAAGTGAAGCACACACAAAAAAATAAAAAATTAAAAGAAACTCCTTCTAAAAAGACCCAAACATTGATTTATCATTACATTAAGGGTTAGGATCCCAATGCAGAAATTTGGGGACAGCACAAGCATTGAGACCATAGCAAGCATCTAGTGGAGAAGCATTATGAATCTGAACACTCTCCTGGGGCTGGGAAGACAGCTAAATTGTATGTTAAATTCTTTTGTATGAATAAGCATGAAGATGTGAATCCAGATTCCAGCACTTATGTGAAAAGCCTGGAAGGATGGTGTGCACTGAGAGGCTTCAGAAGCAAGAGACTTTCTGGGGCTCACCTACCAGGTAGTTCATTCAACTGTTGAGCTCTAGGTTCTATGAAAGATGCTGTCTCAAAGATAAGGTGAAGAATGATTGAGGAAGACATCTGTGCCAATCTAGGGCCTACACACAAGTGAATGAATGTGTACATGCACCCATACCTGTGCACCCCCACAAACATATACTTGTATTCTTATCCACACACATACAATAAATTATTTGCCTTTTATGTGGTGTTTCATATGATATCCTTTCAAAACACATTTCCCTTTGCATATATATTACAATATTCATATAAATACTGGTAAGGTTACATTACAAATGAAAGACTGTTTGTAAGATACTCCTGGCAACCACACTATCCAGAGAAGCAGACCACCATTCTACCTCCTCTCCTTCAAAGCCAGTCCTCTAGACTCATCCCAAGGCCAGGAGCACACTACTAGCTGTGACATCTCCTCCCACTCTGTCCCAATTCTGAGGGAACTAAGCAGATCCTGACAGGGTACCCCATTTTCCTCCTTCCTGTAGAGCTCCTCAACACCATTCTTTCTAGCCCATCTTCATTCCTAAGTATAAGCACCAAATAGCAATAAACACATCCTAACAGAAACCCTCAGTGGCCACACCTGGCAGAGTCTCAGCATTCCCTATTAGGAAACACAGAACCAAAACACTTTCCTTAGAAAGTACAACAGAAACTGAGGAACACAATAACCACCCTCCAAGAAGACAAGATCAGAGATCAGCACCTAGAATTACAATCATCCCACACATACAAGCTGAAATGTCAATATAAAAAAACATAAACAATAACAACCAGAACACTATGTCTCCATTAACTCCCAGCAACCTCATTACAGCAGTTCCTGAGAGATGCAATATACCTGAATCACAATCCAAGGATGTCAAATAACTTTTCTCGGTGTATTAGAGGTACTAAAAGAAAAAATAAATTATTAAAGAAATATATGGAAAAACAAACAGTGGAAAGAAATGAAGAAAAACTTCAAGACTTGCAAATAGAAATGGATTCAATAAAGAAAACACAAACTGAAAAAGAAAACTGGAAAAGAAAAATTTAAGAACTTGAATAGGAAACTTAGAGGCAATATTCACAGAATACAAGAGATGATAAAGAGAATCCCAGTCACTGAAGAAAAATAAAAGAAAAAAATAACTTGACCAAAAATGCTAATTTTAAAAGAAACAACAAACAAAATGCCAAAGAAACCTAAGACACTATGAAAAGACCAAATCTACAAATAATGAAAAACAAAGAATGAGAAGAAACCAGGCCAAAGTCACAAAGAACATTCTTAACAAAATCATAGAAGAAAATATTCCCAACCTAAGGAAGGAGGTATCTATTAAGGTACAGGAAGTAAGAGAGCAGACCAGAAAAGAAATTCTACATGTCACATGATAATCAAAACACAAAATACGCAGAACAAAGAAAGTGTATTAATAGCTCCAAGGGAAAAAGACCAAATGACATACAAAAGCAGAATTATTATAATTGCACCTGACTTTTTGATAGAGATATTAAAAGCTTGGGCATATGTTCTACAAACTATAAGAGACCACAGATTCCAGCCCATGAAATTATACCCAACAAAATTTTCAATTACAATAGAGGGAGAAAGACATTCCTTGATAAAACCAAATTTAGTTAGTTTCTATCCACAAATACAGCCCTACAGAAGACTCTAAAAGGAAAATTTCACCTGGAGAGGCTAATTACACCCAAGAAAACACAAAGAATAAATATCAGACCAGCAAATTAAAATAAGAGGGAAGAATAATTGACACCAAAACAATAAAATAATAGGAATCAACAAACACTGTTCATTGATACCTATCACACCAGCAGTTCCGATTCCAATAAAAGGACACAGAGTAACAGAATGGATTGGAAAAGAGTATCCATCCTTCTGCTAAAGCCAAGAGCATAAAAGATAGACATTACTTTAGAATATAAGAATGGAAGAAGATATTCCAAGCAAATAGACCTAAGAAACAAACTGATGTAGCCATTTTAATATCTGACAAAATATACTTCAAACCAAATTTAATCAAAAGAGATGGACTAAACATTTCTAACTCATAAAAGGAAAAATTCACTAAAATGATACTTCAATTCTGAACATCTATGCCCCAAATTCAAGGACACCCACATTTTTTAAAGAAACATTACTAAAGTTTAAATCACACACTGAACTGGACATATAAACAGTGGGAAACTTCAACACCATACTCTCACCAATAGACAGATCATCCAAAAAGAAAACTAAACAGAGAAAAAAATGGACATTATAAATCAAATAGACTTAATTTTTATCTCCATAATATTTCTTCCAAACACAAAAGAATATACCATCTTCTCAGCACCTCATGGAACAGTCTCCAAAACTGACCACATACTCAGTCACAAAGCAGGACTAGACAAACACAAGGAAATGGAAATAACTCTCTGTGTCCTATCAGACCACTGTGTAATAAAGCTGGATATCTACAACAACAGAAAAAGCAAAAACCCAACAAACACAAGGAAACTGAACAATTCTTTACCGAATCACCAGACCTAGGCAGAAATAAATAAATTAAAGATGGTCAATTATATGAAAATGAATGCACAGCATACTCAAACTTATGGGACACAATGGAAGTGGTGCTAAGAGAAAAGTTCATAGCATTAAGTACTCAAATGAAGAAATTGCAGAGATCTCATAATAGCAACTTAACAACACATTTGAAAGGTCTATAACAAAAAGAAGCAAACACACCCAAGAGGAGTAGATGTCAGGGAATAATCAAACTCAGGGTTAAAATTAATAATATAGAAACAATGAGAACAATACAATCAGTAAAATAGTTAATTCTTTGAGAATATCAACAAATAAACAAACTGCTATCCAAACTAATTAAAAGACAGAGAGGATATCCAAACTAACAAAATCAGAAACAAAAAAGGGGGCTCTAACAACAGACACCAAGGAAATTCAAAGAATTATTAGATAATACTTCAAAAATTTATATTCCATGAAATTGGAAAATGTAAAAGAAATAGATATGGACAATTTTCATGATTGACATCATACTTACCAACATTAAATCAAGATCAGATAAACAATTTAAATAGACCTATAACTCTTAAGGAAATAAACTCAGACACTGAAAAATCTCCCAAGGGGGGCAAAAAAACCAGGGACAGACAGGTTTAGCACAGACTTTCAAAGAAAAACAAATACTAACACACGTCAAATATTCCTCAAAACAAAAACAGAAAGAACATTGCCAAATTCATTTTATGAGGCTGCAGTTACCCTGATACCCAAATCACACAAAGACATAACAGAAAAAGAGAATTACAGATCAATTTCCCTCGTGAACATTGATGTAAAAATATTCAATAAAGTACTTGCAAACTAAATCCAAGAACACATCAAAAATATCAGTCACCTATCAAGTAGGCTTCATTCGAGTGATACAGGGATGGTTCAGTATATGAAAATCTGTCAATGCAACTCACTGTATAAAAAAATGAAAGAAAAAACACATGACCAACTCATTAGATGCTGAAAAAGCCTTTGACAAAATCCAATATCCCTTTATGATAAAAGTCTTTGAGAGATCAGGGATACAAGGGATATACCTAAACATAATAAAGTCAATTTACAGCAAGCCAATAGCCAGCATCAAATTAAATAGAGAGAAACTCAAAGCGATTTCACTAAAATCAAGAACAAAACAAGGCTGTCCATTCCCTCCGTATCTATTAAATATAGTACTTGAAGTTCTAGCTAGAGTAATAAGATCCGAAAAGTCGATTAAAGGGATATAAATTGAAAAGGAAGAAGTGAAAGTATTTCTAATTACAGATGATATGATAGTACACACAAGTAACCACCAAAACTGTTCCAGGAAACTTTTACAGCTGGCAAACACCTTCAGCAAAGTGGTTATATTAATTAACTAATTAATTAACAAAATTAGCTCAAAAAATCAATAGCACTCCTATGTAAAAATGATAAATAAGCTGAGAAAGAAATAAGGAAACAACACCCTTCACAATAGCCACAAATAATAATAAAAACATATTGGTACAACTCTAGTCAAGTAAGTAAAAGTCATATATAACAAGAACTTCAGGTCTTTAAAGAAAGAAATTGAAGAGGAAGTCAGAAGATGGAAAGATTTCTCATACTCATGGATTTATATGTTTAACATAGTAAAAATACCCAAAAGAAACCTATAGATTCAATCCAATCCCCATCAAAATTCCAACACAATTCTTTACAGACCTTGAAAGAACAGTACTCAATTTCACATGAAAAAACAAAATCCTAGGATAACTAAAACCATATTGCACAATAAAGGAACTTCTGGAGGCTTCACCATCCCTGACTTCAAAACTCAAGTCAAAGTGGATCAAAGACCACAACATAAAACCAGATACCCTGAACCTGACAGAAGAGAAAGTGGGGAATACCTTGAATGCCTTGAATGCATTAGCACAGGAGAAAACTTCATAAACAGAATACCTTTTTGGGCAGTTACTAAGATTGACAATTAACAAATGAGACCTCATGAAACTAAAAAGGTTCTGTAAAGCATAGGACACTTACAAAAGGACAAAATGGCAGCCTATAGAATAGGAAAAAATTTTCACCAACTTCACATCTCACAGAAAGCTAATGACGAAAACAAATGAAGAACTGAAGAAACTAAACATCAACTAACCAAATAATTCAGTTAAAAAATGGAGTATAGAACTAAACAGAATTCTCAATGGTGGATTCTCAAATGGCCAAGAACCATTTGAAGAAATGTTCAACATCCTTAGCCATCAGGAAAATGCAAATCAAATACACCTTACACTTGTCAGAATGGCTATGATTTAAAAAAAAAACTGATAACAGTTTACGTTGGAGGGGATGTAGAGTAAGGGGAACACTCCTCCACTGCCTGTGGGAGTGAAAACTTTTACAGTCACTTTGGAAACTAATATAGTGGTTTCTAAGAAAATTGTCAATCAATCTACCTCGAGACCTAGCTATATAACTCTGGGCATACAGCCAAAGAATTTTCTTTTCTTTTCTTTTTCTTTGTATTGTTTTCTTTGCTTCTATTTTATTTTATTTATTTTTGTTTATTTTTTTATTGAAAAAAATTTTGCCTCCTCCCCACCTCCCATTTTCCTCCCCCTCGTCCCACTCCTCTCCCCCTCCCCCCACTCCATTCCCCTTCCCTCTCAAAGAGCAGTCCGGATTCCCTGCCCTGTGGGAAGTCCAAGGTACTCCCCCCTCCATCCAGGTCCAGGAAGGTGAGAATCCAAACAGGCTAGGCTCCCACAAACCCAGTTCATGCAGTAGGATCGAAGCCCAGTGCCCTTTCCCTTGGCTTCTCATCAGCCCTCATTGTCTGCCATGTTCAGAGAGTCTGGTTTTATTCCATGCTTATTCAGTCCCAGACCAGCTGGCCTTGGTGAGCTCCCAATAGATCAGCCCCACTGTCACAGTGGGTGGGTGCACCCCTCGTGGTCCTGACTTCCAGGATTTTCTACCATATCACAAGAACACTCAGCCATGTTCATAGCACCTTTATTCATAATAGCCAGAAAATAGAAACAACCTAAATGTCCCTCAATAGAAAAGTGGATAAAGAAAATATGGTGCATTTACACAATGGAGTATTACTCAACTGTTAAAAATAGTGACACCATGAAATTTGCTGTCAAATTAATGGAACTAGAAAGGTGACCTGAGTGAGGTGACCCAGACCCAGAAAGACAAATATGGTATGTACTTACTTATAAGTGTATTGTATTTTTCTGGTGTTTTTGATAGAGTTGAAGAACAGATAGTTATAGTTTTGTTGGTTATGATAAAAGATAAAGTAGATATAAATATTGTAACTGTAATTCTTGCTTGATATCTGTTTTGTTATATGTAATTTAATATGTTAAAGTTAAAACCTTTCTTTTTATTTAAACAGAAAAGGGGTATTGTGGGAATCCCCTCTGTATCTGTGATTACCATTGACTAATAAAGAAACTGCTTTGGATCTATAGCAGGGCAGAATGGAGGTAGGTGGGGAAAACTAAACTGAATGCTGGGAGAAAGAAGGTGGAGTCAGGAGCCACCATGGAGCTGCCAGAGGGGAAAGATGTGACCCACCAGCTAGAACCTTGTTGTAGGATAGTAGCTGATGGAGGAAGGTCATTGGTTAATTAAATAAAGAAACTGCTTGCCCTGATAGGTTAGAACATAGGTGAGTAAAGTAAACAGAACAGAATGCTGGGAGGAAGAGGAAGTGAGCTCAGAGAGGCTATGCTCTTCTCTCCCGGGCAGACGCAATGAACTCCGACCCAGGATGGACGTAGGCTAGAATCTTCCCGGTAAGCGCACCTTGGGGTGCTACACACATTGTTAGAAATGGGCTAGTCCAGGTGCAAGAGTTAGCTGAGAAGAGGCTAGATATAATGGGCCAAGCAGTGTTTAAAAGAATACAGTTTGTGTGTTGTTATTTCGGGTAAAGCTATCCGGTGGCGGGAGCTGGGTGGCTGAATGCAGCCCGCAGCTCCTACTACAACTAGCCTCATGGTAAAATATAAAATAATGGAAATGATTTAATTCTAAATGTTAGAGCTAGCTAGCAATATACTTAAGCTATTGGGCAAACAGTATTGCAAATAATATGGTTTCTGAGTAATTATTTTGTGGTCTGGGCAGCCATGAGCAAACAAGCGTCCTCCTACAACTATTTATTTTTGTTTTTACATCCTTACCAAAATTTCCCCTCCTTTTTTTCCTCCCAGTTTCTCCTTCCATCTCTCCTCCAGACCTCTCTACTGTTTCTTTTCTGTTTCCCTTCAGAAAATGGCAGGCATATGGATATCAGACAGCCATGGAATATCAAGTTACAGTGAGATTAGGCACCTCTTCTATTAAGGCAGGATGAGACAATCTTGTAGAAGGAATGGGCTTCAAAAGCAGGCAACAGAATTAGAGACAGCCCTTGCTCCCACTATTAGGAGTTCCACAAGAAGACCAAGTTACACAACTGTAACACATATGCAATCCCCTGCAGTCTGCTTGGTTGTTGGTTTAGTCTCTGTGAGCGCAGGTTAGTTGGTTCTGTGGGTTTTCTTGTGATGCCCTTGACTCCACTGGCTCCTACAATCCTTCCTCCCCTTTTCCACAGGTTTCCTGAGCTCCACCTAGTGTTTGCCTATGGGTCTCTGCATCTGTTTTCATCAGTTGCTTGGTGAAGCCTCTCTTATAACAGTTGGGTTAAGCACCAGTCTATGAGTATAGCGCATTTATCATTAGGAATAATTCTAGTGACTTTATTTGCCAGTCCTGTTTCCTTCTATCTTAGGTCTCTGTGGGTATCATAACTCTGGTTCTTGGCCCTCAGAAATGAGCCTCCCAACCAAAAAATAAAACCCAGGGTCAGATGGTTTTAGTGAACAATTTTACCAGAATTTTCAAAAATGGTTAATATAATTCAACTTATCCCACAAAATGGAAGCAGAAAAAATATTGCCCAATTATTTTAATGAGACTATAGTTTTCCTGAATGCCAAACCATGTTAAGATCCCAAAAAGAAAGAGAATTCCAGACCAATTTTTCTTATGAACATAGATGTAAAAATTTTCAATAAAATACTTGCAAACTTAGTCCAAGAGTATATAAACAAGATCATTTACCATGATCAAGTAGGCTTTATCCCACAGATGTAGGCATAGTTCAACATATACAAATTGATAAATATAATTTGCCATATAAGTAGACTGGCAGACAAAAACCACATGGCCATCTCATTAGATGTAGAAAAGGACTTTGACATAATTCAACATCCCTTCATGATAAAAGTTCTGGAAAGGAAGGATACAAGTGATATATCTCAGCATAATAAAAACAATTTACATAAACCTATAGCCAATATTAACTCAAATTGAGAGAAATATAATGTATTATGAATAAAATCAAATGTAAGACAAATTTTCCCACTTTCTCAATACTTATTCAATATTAATTGAAGTCTTAGCTAAAGAAATAAGACAACTGAAGAGAATAAATACAGGAATGGAGGAGTCAACATATCCTATTTGGAGATAATATCAGATATTATAATATACATAAGTTACTCTAAGACTGTTACCAGGAAACTCCTACAACTGCTAAACACTTTCAGCAAAGATGCAAGATATAAGATTAACACTTGAAAATCATTAGCCTTCTTCTGAACAATTAACAATCAGATCAAGAAAGAAATAATACCATTCACAATAGCTTCGTTATAAAACATCTGATGGTAACTCTAACCAATCAATGAAAGACTTGTATGAGAAAAACTTTAAGACACTGAGGAAAGAAATATATTGATGTAAAAATGCTAAATAAAATATTGGCAAATTGAATCCAAGAACACATCTGAACCATCATTCACCATGATCAAGTTGGCTTCATCCCAGAGATGGAGGGATAGTTCAACATATAAAAATCTGTCAATGTAATTAACCATATAAACAAACTGAAAAATAAAAAAATGAACTTGAATGATTTAAAAAATATCTGCAGGAACTATCACCATCTCTGGTCTCAAATTGTACCCTGGAGCTATAATAATAAAACATCATGGTATTGTCACCAAAACAGACACTTTGATCAATGAAATTGGAATGAAGGCCCTGAAATAAGATCATACACCTATGGACACCTGAGTTATAATAAAGTAGTAAGAAGTAGACAGTGAAAAAAGGACAGTGTCTTTAACAAGTGGGGCTGGTCAAATGGGATAGCTTCATGTAAAATGATAACAAATCCATACATATCATCCTGTAGAAAACTACTCCAGATGGGTCAAAAACCTCAACATAAGACTAGATACACTGAATGTGATGGGAGAGAAAGTGGGAATTAATCTTGGACTCATTGAAATAGGAAATGACTTTCTGAACATAACACCAATAGTGCAGTCACTAAAGACAGCAATTAATAAACTATAGCTCATGAAACTGAAAAGCTTCTGCAAGACAAAGAACACCATCATTCACGCAAAGCAGCAGCCTACAGAATGGGAAAAGACTTTTACCAACTACACACCTAATAGAGGGCTAGCATTAAAAATATATAAAGAACTCAAAAACTGGACAACAAGAAAACAACACAATTAAAAAATGGAGAGAGAATTCTTTTTAAAAAGGAAACTCAAATGTCTGAGTCAGGTTAGGGCTGTGTGTAAGCACATGATCGGGGAGCTGACCCTGAGGCATAGACAGTCTATCAGTGTCCCCAACTTAAAAAAAAGTGCATCAGTATGGGTATTTGACTTGAGTATGGGTGCCAACAGAGGTTCAAAGACATTATCAGATCCCCTGGAGCTAGAGTTGCAGGCCACTGTGAGCTGGAAGGTCATGGGTGCTGGAAGTGAACTCGTGTCTTCTGGCAAAGCAGCAAGTGCTCTTCCTTGCTGTGCAAGCTTCTGAGTATAAATTTATGTGCATTAGAAGCATGATATAATATAAGTTAAATAGGAACATATTTCGGTTTTGTTTTATTTTTAATTTATTGGAAATAGATTTTTCATACAATATAGTCTGATTATGATTTCCCTTCCCCCCTCCTACTCCCATTTCCTTTATACCTTTTATTTAATCTTGATCCATACCCTTTCTGTCTCTTCCTAGAAAACAAACAGGCATCTAAGGAATAATGATAAAATAAAATAAATAAAATCAAACATATTGTAATATGACAAAACAATCACTTCCCCAATAATCCAAAGAAAAAGTATAAAAATGCAGAGACACACATGTTCTCATACTCAGGAATTCCATAAAAAGCCCAAACTGGAAGTCATAAGATATCTACAAAGGGTACTCATTCCACCTCCTCTTTCACAGAGTTTCCTGAGACATGAAGGGAGAGATTTGATGGTGTTCCAAGGTCTCTTGATATTGTCTGACTGTGGGTCTCTGTGTTTGTTCCCATCTGGTGCAGGAGGAAACTTCTTTTAGTATGGCTGAGCAAGACATAGATCTATGAATATATCAGAATTTTGTTAGAAGTCATTTTGTGATGTGTTCTTTTTAGCAGAACAGTAGAATTTCATTTTCCTCTAGGGCCTTTCAGGGTCTTGGTCACCCAAGCGATGTTGAGTATGGGTTCTATCTATGTGTATGTGTGTGTGTGTTGTTTCAAATTATATATTTCATGTCTCATATACATATATACACATATATTAAAGATGGACAAGAATTTGGAGGAGAGATGAATTGGGGGTGTGCAGGAGGAGTGGGAGAGGCAGAGGGAGGATGGATATTATCAAGATACATTGTACCTTGCATACAATTTTCAAAGAATATTGTAAAAATAAAGGTAGAGGACAGACAGAATTTTAATTATCCTGAATCAGTTTCCTCAACAGTTGTGGGTAGGGGGCTTTTTACTGAGATGAGTTAGGTTTCTGTATATAAAGAATATCTAAGTAATAACATAAGTTATTTGTCTTTTTGAGACTGGTTTAAGTATCTTAATGTGATTATTCAATTTTATTTTAAACAATGTGATTTTGTTCTTTTTTATGTCTGAAAAATTCCATTGTGTACAAATATAATATTTTCCATTCCTCCTTTGTTAGATAACCAGGTGATTTCCTCAGTGTAGCTGTTGTGAATAATAATAATCAATTAATCACTGATATGAAAGTATCTCTGTGGTGTGCTGAGTTGCAATCATTTGCATAAATACTCAGGTGTGGTATAGTGGAGTCATATTGGAATCTATTTTTTTTCTTAGAAACTTCAATATCGATACCCATATTAAATACACCTGAGTTCTCTTCTGTTTATACCCTACCCATCCTCTGCTGTTTTCTTAATGACTGCCCTTCTGAATAGGAAAGAGAGACCCTCATTGTAGTTCTGACTGACATTTCACTGGTAGCTAGTGAAGCTGGCTATATTTTTCTTATTTCATTGGCTACTTGTGTTTTGATTTTTGAGAGTCATATATTAGCACATATACTGATAGCTTGTCTGAGGTCTTCAGTTTAGTCTTTGTAGTTGTTTTAAACTATAAGTGTATTAAAGACCTTAATGTAAGGCTGCAACTCAGATTAGATAAGAAATGACCTCAACTGTTAGATAAGAGGGTGTGAGGAACAGGTCAAGATGTAAGCACAGCAAAGAACCTGCTCAATAGGCTTCCAGGCCCTCAGGACGAGGCCAACAAACGATGACTGGTACCTCAGGACATCAAAAAGCTGTGTACTTTTGTCATGGCGCTTATCAACAAAATTAAGGCCTAGTAAGCCAGCCACTTTTGTTTTCCTAATATTAGTTATTGAAGAAAAAGCAGGCAGATGAGAGCGGGGTTGACACCAGGCACTGAGAAAGGAAAATGCAATCTACTAAGGAGTGAAGGGTGTTGTCACAGCTAACCTGTCCCTCTCACGACTCTCTTCTTATTCTCTGTAACTGAAAGGGAGACCAGGATTCTTTTTCCTAACCTCTGTTCAGCTTGTTAATTCACATATGATCTTGTTTAGTGAGTTAGAATTCTCCCACAGGTGAGAAGAACATTACTTTATAAAAGAGAGCATTTATTCACACGTTCATTCTCTCTTCGGTAGAGACTTAATAATCACTTTCATGAAAGGACCCAGAAATGAACACAAATGAACTTACACTTCATCATCATACCACTTAAGAAGTTTGCACAGTCTAATCATTAATACATGCGCCTTACTAATTAAATGTTAGTTAAATACAGAAATACTGGCGATATTAATGAAGACACATACAAACGCTTATGTGCCCTTATTAATTCAATGCGAAGCAAAGTGAATCTGTGAACCTATGTCTTATTTTAAAACATTGAGTCATTTATTTCCTTAAACTTCTGTTCTAAATACTGGTTACTCTTGCCATTTTATAAACATTCATTTATTTATTGTATGTGTAGGTCGGTGTGTTCCCACTTTGGTGCATGCTTGTGGATGTCAGAGGACAATTTGCTAGATTTAGCTCTCTCTTTCAATTCTGCTGGTCCCAGGAATTGAACTCAGGTCATCAGTCTTGGTAACAAGCTCCTTTACCTGTTGAGCCATCCTGAATCTTACAGTCAAAAACTTCTTTCTATCTATAATGTTACCTTTCAGCTTAAAACTGAATTTTATATAAAGGGTCTGGGTGCTACCTTGATAATTTGAGTTACTTCAATTTTCTATTTTCCTATTTTTTTCTTTTTTGTTGGTTTTTCAAGACTACGTTTCTCTTTGTAGTTTTGGTACCTGTCATGGGACTCACTCTGTAGACCAGGCTGGCCTTGAACTCACAGAGCCTGCTTCTCCCTCAGGAGTGTTTGGATTAAAGGTGTATGCCACCACCACCCAGCTGTTTTACATCCCCCTATGAAAAGAAAGATGGTAAATGAGCTTTGAATTATGTCTGTAAGGTGAACATAAGCATAAGACTTTCTTAAGCAGCTGTCTATTTGCTTTTATTAAACATGGTTTCTCTTCTAAATTTTTTTAGTGTGTGTGTATGTGTGTGTGTGTGTGTGTGTGTGTGTGTGTGGTGTGAACTTATGGGCACCACGTGCATACAGGTGTCCCTAGTGGCTGAAGATGGTATCCGATACTCTGGAGCTGGACTCACAGGCAGTTGTGAATCCTGTGAGTATGAGAAACCAAACCCAGTTCCCATTGGAGACAAACAAGTGCTCTCGATGGCTGATCCACCTCTCCAGAGCCCAAATATAGTTTTTCCTGATGTTTTATGCTAGCAGTCCAGGTCTCTACACAATCCAGGGTTGGGTTCTTCTGGCTCTTTTGCTTTAGACCTGGGGGCTCTTTTTTCCACCCTATAAATTCAGCAGTCCCAGTAATAACCCTTGTGCCTCTTTTTGTTTGGCTTTATTAAAAGAGAAATCTCAAAGAACTAGGTATGTAATAAAATTATCATTTTTCTAGCCTATAGGATTATCAAAAATTGTCATAATTCTACTTCAGATAATCTTTTTATTTGCAAATAAAATTTTATTTGAATTGAATCATCTAGTAAAAAAATATGAGTGGAGTCACAGAAATTAATATTAATAATATAGAAAGTTACAAAGTTACAAGATAAATGTGCCCTTTGTCCATAAATATTTCACAGCCCATAGCTGTAGATGCTTCCGTCATATGTTTCAATATCATTTTCTAGATAATTGAAAATGGTAGATGTCTTAGCTATGTGACTACAAACCAATAATGCATTCTTTTAACACGTTCAACACCACATCATCTACCTTGATCATCACTTTTTAAGACTGTGTGTAATAGTACCTGAAGGACTTTTATGCATGGTGTTTTGAGCTATACATAGGACATGATGCTTGATGACAGAGATGCAACTGGTCAGATGATGTTGCCATGTGTGGTGGTTTGAAAGAAAATGGCCACTAAAGAGAGTGGCACTATTAGGAGGTTTGCTCTTGTTGAAGTAGGTGTGGTTTTATTGAAGGGAAGTGTCACTGTGGATGCATGCTTAGAGGTCCCATATACATCCACACCATCCAGTGAGACAGACCGCTTCCTATTGTCTGCAAGCCAAGATGTAGGAAGCTCAGCTACTTCTCCAGCACCATGTCTGTCTGCATGACACCACGATGATAACAGACTAAACCTCTAAAAATGTAAACTACCCTAATTACATGTTTTTCTTTTGTAAGAGTTGCTGTGGTCATGGTGTCTTTTCACAGCAATAGATGGAATCCATTCTCTTTGATATGTAGCCAGATAGTGCTTCACAAAACAAAGTACTGATGTCACAGTGCTCTTGGGCTGGCAGAGGTTGCCTAGGATTTTCAAGTTTTGGTGTTTTGATGACTAAAGCCCTTTTAGGTCATTGAATTTTCCAAGAACGCATTATAGATTTACATAATTTTATTATCATGTGCTATATATCTAAATAAATAAATGTAAGAAACAACATTAAAATAAAACATGACAAATCTTCATTATCATGGATAAACAATGCTTTTGTGATATGGGGCCCTTTTAAAAGTGAACACATCCTTTTATCTGGAGAGGTAGATCAGCCATTAAGAGTACTTCTAGAGCATCTGAACTTGGTTTCCAACATCTGTATCAGGTGACTCAGCACCCCTATAGTTCCAGTTCCAGAGGATCTGATAACCCTCTTCTGGCCTCCCTGGGTACCAGGACACATATGGCAAACAATTACACAGCCACACACACATATACACACAGAAATAAATAATTTTTAAAATAAAGATATCCATTGTGGAATTCTGTGTGTGTATAATGTATGACAAATATATAATAAATGTTACATATTTTGTATATTAATATATAAGCAAAGTATGTAAATACACTGCTTACACTATTAATATGTGTGAATTTTGGTGTCATTGGTGATTCTTCTAAGAAATATATGAGTGAGATAAAGGGAACCTACATAGGATGTGAAGTACTTAGGTATTAACAACTCAAGAAATCAATCACCACAGATAAGGTGGAAGACCTAGGGAGAGAACAATTTTCTTACCAGAACCCTGTGAAAGCATGGCCAAGTGAGGCTTGCATAGACCTGCCCAGCAGAAGCCTAGCCCTAGGCAGAAACATAGAGCAACTACCAATGACAGCATAGCAAAGTAGTAACAGTATACGTGCCAGAAATAAATGACATTCTACAGTTTTGTTAGTGTTTACATAGGCTAATTCAAACTGATATCCAGTGGGAGAGGCAACCCTATAGCAACCTCCCACTAGTCAGAGCAAGTCGGGGAATAGAAATAGAGTGAGGATCACAGAAATGTGAACTTTGCAGCTTTAGAATGGCCATCTCATTAATAATTACCTACTATATGCCAGGCCAAGAGAATTCAACAGTGTATGAAATAAACATGCCTCCTTCCTAAAAATTTGCAGTTCTCTCATGAAGGCAAAACAAGCTAACATTTACAAAGTACTTAGAAAGTGCCAGGCACTGTGTGCAGTGCTGGTATATATTGTCTTAGTAGGTAACTGGATAGCACCTACTTTGTTTCCTTTTATTCTTTTGTTTATTCTTCTCTTATACAATACATAAAGACCACACTCATCCCAGCCCTCTCCCCCAGATCCACTGCTCCTCCATTTCCCTTCAGAAACAAGCAGGCCTCCCAGTGATAACATCCCAACTCTGCATAACAAGACACAATAAGAGTAGGAGGAAAAGGATCCTGAGAGTGGGCAAAAGAGTCAGAGATGCCCTGAACTCGCCCTGTTAGGAGTTCCACAAAAACACTTAGCTCCAAAACCACAACTTGTGTGCAGAGGAACTAGCATAGACCCATGCAGGATCCATGATTGCCGCTTCAGTCTCTAGGCGCCCCTATCAACCCTGCTCAGTTGACGGTGTGGGTTGTGTTCTCCAGGTATCCTCAACCCTTGTGGATTTTAACCACTCTTGTCTGGCTGAACTGGGGCAGCAGCAAAAGACTGCAAACTGCATCATCTAGATCTGTAAAAAGCCATTTTGCAGATGAAGACAGGGAGTTTTTCAGCTGTGCTTCTGATGAGCAAAGTGCTGTAATAGCATTTAAGGACCATTAAGGAAAAGCGGTTGCCTCTTCACCAAAAGGCTGGAATGTATCTCTGAGTGGCGATGATGTCCCATTGTCTGCTCCTTTAACAGTTATCCCAGTTAGGCCAAACATCTTGTCCAAGGGACCTTTTTGAGAACGGCAAGTTCACTTTAAGCCATGCTAAAGAGGTTGGAGAAATAATTAATATTTAATGAGATATTGCACTTTTTCTACCAGAAGTCCCAGACTCTAGCACAGTCACTAAAAACCACTGTGAGAGTCCTTTGCCTCTACCCACATTCTGAGTTCTAAGGCAGGTACAACATTCCCCCACATACACCACCCCCACCAGATACTGCTCCAAGGCTATAAATCCTTTCTCCTATCTTTTAGGTTTTTCTTCACTCTTCCTGTAAACCTCACCTCCCCATCCTGTGACTGACTATCATCACGTGGTTGCCCACCATTCTACCCTAACTCAGGCGCCATGGTATTTCCTTCTCTCCTCAATTCTTCTCTGGGAAGCTGTTAAAATTGTTAACTTGCCTGCCCTGAGGTGTTTCTACAGAATTAAAATAAAATTGTCCTTGGGCTTCCCTTGAGTCCATTCTTAAATTCCCAAGAGGGAAACCCATTTTCCTTATCAACAACATGTGTGAAAAAAGCCCGTGATATACAAATATCCCATAAAGGATCATGTCCTCATGACCCATAGTTTTTAGGGATCTGTTCTCTCTGCTAACTAGCCTACTGCTATTCTCAGTAATGTTTATCAGCTCTTAATATACTATTTCTATTTCTTCTTCTTCCTTCCTTTCTTTTTTTCTTTTTTCTTTTCTTTTATTATTTTTGGCTTATTTTGTTCTTCAAGATAGGTTTTCTCTATGTAACAGTCCTGGTGTCCTGGAACTCATTCTGTAGACCAGGCAGGCCTCAAATTCATAGAAATCCACCTGCCTCTGCCTCTAGAGTGTTGAGATTAAAGATGTGTGCCACTACTGCGCAGTATTGTGGGATAATGCTCTTATACCCTGTACAGATTTGTCACTTTATTTGTTTAATAAAATGTTGATTGACTAATAGCCAGGCAGGAAGTATAGGTGAGACAACCAGACTAGGAGAATTCTGGGAAAAGGAAAGGCTCAGCCTGCAGTCACCAGACACATGCAGAGGAAGCAAAATGAGAATGTTGCACTGAGAAAAGGTACCAAATCACAATTTTATGGGCAAAAATTATGGGTTAATTTCAGTTGTAAGAGTTAGTCAATATTAAGCCTGAGCTAATAGGCCAAACAGTTTATAATTAATATAAGCCTCCATGTGTTTACTTAGGACTGAACAGCTGCAGGACCAGAAGGGATAGTAACTTGTAATTATAAGTGCCACCCATTTATTTGGCAAGATTTTCAACATAAAGCCTGAGAAATTTTTAAAGAAAAAAAAAGGAGTCTAGACAGACAAAAGAATAGAGCCAAAACAGCTCCTTGGTAGTAGCATTGTCTCAGGTGGACTCTGTTTACTGGTGGCAAGCAAAGGCACTGCTCCTTTAAGAGAGGTTTCCTTACTCAGCATTAGCAACAAAAACCTTGCAGCTCTTTTAAGAAGCCCAGCCACCAAACATTTGAATGGTATTTATGAGGCTCTAGCAGCATGCTTCTTAGTGATTGCATAGACCTTGAAACTCCAGAGTTGTGGAAAAAGAAAAAAAAGTGGTTCCTGCCAGTACCTCAGTCATAAAGCTAATCTCTCAGTAAGTCAAGGAGTGGGACAGATCCAGTTGCCAAAGCCACAAATTTAATCTTTATTATATAGTTTAGCAGACCAAAGGCTCATGTGATAAAAAAAAATGACATATACAGTAAAGGAAAAAAGAAAAAGAGAAAAACCCTAAATTGTTTACAGTGTGTTTAAAAATACATATAGGTTTGGGAGGAAAAAAAAGGATAGAGAAAGTCCTTTAAAAAAAGAAATATAGTCAGGTGTCATGGCACATGCATTTAATCCCAGCACTTGGGAGGCAGAGTAGGCAGATCTCGGAAAGTCTGAGGCCCAGGCATGGTGGCACACACCTTTAATCCCAACACTTGAGAGGCAAAGGCAGGTGAATCTCTGTAAGTTTGAGGCAAGCCTGGTCTAACAAGTGAAATACTGCTAGATTAACCCAACCTATATATTTTGAAAATGCCTTGAATTCAAAGTTTAAGTCAAAAGATATGTTACTTTGGAGAAGAGGTTTTGGTTTTGTTTCTGCTGGAGATGGAAGGCTGTGGATTCAATCTGAGTTAAGAAAAATCAGGTTGGGGCTGGAGAGATGGCTCAGTGGTTAAGAGCATTACCTGCTCTTCCAAAGGTCCTGAGTTCAATTCCCAGCAACCACATGGTGGCTCACAACCATCTGTAAAGAGGTCTGGAGCTCTCTTCTGGCCTTCAGGCATACAGACAGAATATTGTATACGTAATAAATAAATAAATATTTAAAAAAAAGAAAAAGAAAAATCAGGTTTGATGGAGGGAGATCCCCTGAAAAATCTTCAACAGGAGTGGATGACCTAGATGATCCAACATTTCAGAGCCCCTCTGTTGCAGTTTCCTCTGAGTTCTACATCCAGAACAGCCACAGGGCTGCTGGTTGAGATGATCTAGCCTCACACAATACTCCAGTCAGGACTTCACCATAAACCTATATTTTCTTTAGGTCCCCACAAGATTATCAGTGCTCCCAATTAGCCAGAAGCAGCCTAGAAAACTATATCCACATTCCCAAAAATGGATTATGGATATTTTGTTTAGAGTGTTGTTTAAAAGTTGTTATGGATAATGGTCAGAAAAAAACACTAAAAAAAGAGATTAGATTCAGAGTCTTGTTTTGAAAAGAAAAAAGGGAAAGTGCTATGGGACAATTTTTTAAGTGAGATATTTACAATCCAAAGAAAAACATATGCACATGTTTGTGTCTAGTGCTGCCAGGAAACAGAACAATGAGAGAAGCACACACAGTTTCAGTACTGGCAGAATGTCAGGACTTAACCAATGGCAGGGGAACTCTACCTTCTGTCACCAAGCTTAGCTTATTCTCTGTGGCATTACTTCTTCTGGCTGCTGCAAATTTTACTTAGTGATGGATTTAGGTTCATAGTTTTTTGATTCCCGGTTTTAAGGTGAACCAAAGAGATCCTTTCATCTCTTTTATGGTAAGATAATATAGCAGAAAATAATTTAGATGTCTCTAACTTTGATTACCTTGGATCAGTAATTGTCTTTTGGAAGGTAAATCATCACTGTTAGAAAGAAAGATTCTGTTAATAGAGAAAGAAGCAAAGCCTTCACATGGCTACCATACCTCACTCATTTGAGGTCAGATCAGTTTTCTTTATACATTAGGTACTTTATATTATATACACAAGGGCATCTTTTTACTCATAGCTAGGTGTCTCCAAGCCACTGTGTATGATTCCCAAACCACCAGAAGTGCCATCTCTTTTAGTTTCCCCCTCCTCCACACTGTCACCCCAGGGAGTAGCTGCAGCTTGTTTCTGATTGCTTCTAACAGTATTGATTTTTATTATGTTCTTCTTGGAGCATTTATCCCCAGCAACAGAAATGTTATCTGGGTTTAGCTTGCTATTGAAAAGCATCTACCCATCCCGCACTATTGATCCTCATTAACAAAGGGTAGACATTGCTTGTAGTGGGTTCTAATGGGGTTAATGGTAGAAAATCTACTTATAGTAGGTATTTGTTTGTTTACAAAGCATGTCCCTAAGTACTCTGGGATATATTAAGTTTTTCTGTAATAAACTACATTTTAAGTTCTGCATCTGGGTACCTAATTCAGAAAGTGCTACTCACAGCATGACCTAGAACCATGGTTCTTAATGTGAGGCTCAACAACTTTGGGGATCACCTATCAGATATCCTGCATATCAGATGTACACTATAATTGATAGCAGTAGCAAAATTAGAGTTATGAAGTAGCAACAAAATAATTTTATGGCTTGGGGGTCACCACAACATGAGGAACTGTATTAAAGGGTCACAGCATTAGGAAGATTGAGAACCCCTGGTGTAGGAACTCCAAGAGGCCAGAGGATTTGCCTCAGATGTGTTGTGTGATAGTGATAAATAAGCCTTGGCTAGAGAGACTCTGTCTTAAGCCTAACCTCCAAATTATTTTCCTTTGCTATGAAGCTGTAAGTACATTGTTTTACTATACTACAGAAAACATGACTGAACAGAAGTTACTGTGGGGGTTCTCCGACAGATAGGACTGGGTTAATGGTTTCTTTCCACATGCCCATCCAGTGGTTTTTGTTGTCAGTTAGCCTGCTTCTCATACAGACTTCCTGCTATAGTATCCTGTAGATTGGATGCCTGATGTTTCTGTAGTACTGATATCCTGCCCATGGGGTATGCATTGCAGAAGCAGCAAGCGGCTTTGAGCTACCCCCTAGGATACAAGAAATACAGTTATTTTGCCAAATTCCAGAAAATTAGAGACTTTGGAAGTGTTCAGGTCTGCTTTATACAGAGGTCCCTTACCACATGTCCAGCTAAGCTAATCTCCTAGGATACAGGGATCCCTTTAAGGACTGGGATACTGTGGGCTGGCAGCCACTAATGGAGACCCCGCGGCTTGCAGCCTCTCCAAAGGCATACTGAAAATCTGGATCCGGTTTATGTTAGTGATGCCAACCTCATTACTACCAGGAAGGAAGAAGCTTCTCAAACAAAAGGGAGAGAAATGAGATTCTCTGTCATACCAATCCCAGAAGAGGAATAACAAGAAAAATTACATGGCACTTGAAATTTTGTTTGGAATTTGCTACTTTTAAGTACCTTGCTCATCTATTTAAATCTTCAAAAACAACACAAGGCACACACCCTCTTTGACTGAGAAATTTCAAGGGTTCTGCTTTTGTTTTTGTTTCTTTTTTTCACTCCAATTAGGACAAGAACATCTAGAGTTCACAAGAATCAGAAAGGAATCTTGTTGGAAAAAAACGCCATCTTCAATAACTTGTTAGCAATACATAGGGCCATCAGAGCTTAATTGCTACACTGAAAGGATTTATTTCATAGTCATGGAACTCCAGTGCTTGCCTCCATCCATTTAGTTTGCTTCTGTTGTCAGTGAAGCTAGTGTGATTCCTTGATTGGCAGCTGTGTATCCAGCATCATATGCGGTACTTTGTGTTGGGAAATGTGAAGTTGGTGCTACTTAATGTGTCTGTAGAGATTGTTCCATACCTGAGAATGTCATCTTCGATGAATATAGCTGCCACAAAGGGGGACGTGGAGCATCCTCACTGATGCTATAAGACCTGCTGGATTCTCTGCAGGAGTTCAGTGACTACAGTGACTAAGCTAGTCTTTGTTCTCCACTTTCTTCATCTGAAGCACATGATAAGGGACACCTTTACCCTCTCCCTCCTTTGTGGCTTGTCTATACTATTTTTTGGTTACCCAGAAAGATAAACCATTAGTGTTCACAGATGGAAGAGAATTTAAAACCTCTCTGATTTGTTTCCCCATTACAACTGGACTATATCAAGTCCCTATGTTTATAGCAGCTCCCTTCTAATATCTAGAGCACAAGGTCTTCGTTCCTATTCATTGCCAAGATGCTAAAGGAGGTCAGTGAGATTTTGTTGAATGAGGCCATCCAAAGGTAGATCTTTATAAATGCAGGTTGGCTGGTACCTGCTGTGTAACAGTTTTCTCAAGGGAGGAAGCTCAGTAAATCAGAATGTAAACAACTCAAAATAGCTTGAGGAAGTCCCTGAAACTGAAGAGATTCACTACACTCCAAACCTTCCAGAAGTGAGCAATAAAGACTGCTGAGAGTCCCTCTCAGACAAGACAAGATGCAAAAAGTACTTAAGTTAAACCAAACTGCTAAGGAAACACTGAGACCAGACAGGCTGCCTAGAAACAGCAGAAATGCATGGAAGGAGCTTAGGCCATTGCAGTCCCTTGGAAAGAACACCCTCCATCCCACTCACCTGACTACAGGCTATGAAATATGCTACAGGTTTCAGCTTTTAAGAACCATCACCTATGCTGGGAGGAGGAGCCTTCAATGATGTGACTGCCTCTGAGTCATTTCTGCTCATCTAAGTAACCCTCACCCATATTCCTGTAAGTAACCACAATAAAATGTATTGGTTCATCAAAGTTAGACTTTGGGCCGGGCGATGGTGGCGCATGCCTTTAATCCCAGCACTCAGAAGGCAGAGGCAGGTGGATCTCTGTGAGTTCGAGACCAGCCTGGCCTACAGAGCTAGTTCCAGGACAGACTGTTTCAGGAAGCAGTTACAGTTTGAGACATGTCGCTATATGGAAGAATATGTTTTAGAAATAAATATTTAAAGAAGCATGGAGTACAGGGAAAAGCATGAAGGACTGGCATACTCTGAGATCAAAACTGAGGCCTGACTCTGCTGGGAGATTTCCTGAATCAGCCTTTGAGATTTTCACAAACTTAATTTCAGGCCTTAGCTTTTGTATCTGCTCTTCACCACATCCACTGAGTCATTGTGTGGCCCTCAGGCAAGGGTTGGTTTTGGGGGCAGAGGAAGACACCTGCAGCCAAGTGTGGACAGTCCCCAGAGAGGACACTGGCTGCAGTCTATCAGCTATGACATTCCTGGCAGGTGGGAATGAGGTTCTTGGTCCTGACTTAGTCCAGGAGTGACTCCAGGGTTCTCTTTGCCAATCTAAGTTCCAGAAGGAACTAAAATAACATCAACTGGGAAATAGGAGAATCACAAAGCTGTTTGCCAGTTAGCACATGAGAAGTCCTTCCCTGATTCAGAAGCACATCATGACTGGCAAACCTTATTTTAGAAACAGGTTTTATTTTTATCTCTATGTATATTGGCAATGTGTGTGCATACCACATGTATGTAGGTACCTGTGGTGGCCAATAGGTGTCAGAGTCCCTGGACTTGGAGTTACAGGTGATTGGGTGTTGTGAGTTTCCTGATTTGGGTCTTGGGAACTGAACTCAGGTCTTTTTGAAGAACAGCAAGGAATCTTAACTGCTGAGCCTCTCTCTTACTTGACTGTAGTTCTTAATTTTTAAGTAACTACTACTCCTGTGTACACAGTTACTTCCCATCCTCTCCAGTTAACACAAGCCACAGTCCGAATACAACTTTCGTTTTCCATTGCCAAACTATTCAAAGTTTCTTATTTGATTATAAAAATTGTGACATCAAGTTTTATCTTCTAAAATTTTTATGCATGTCATCTTTAATATAAAAGTAACATTGTAAATAATCTGCCAACTTAATTCTTAATTTCTTTCTTCCTATGTCTTCTTAATAAGTTGTCTGAACTTAATGCTTAACTTGAAAGTTGCTCTGACAACATTATAAGACTCCAGTACATAATCACATCAGTTTGGGGAGAAGGAAAGAATAATAGTGCCTAATAATTGTACATAATTTCAAATTGAGAAAAATTATGAGAGAAAGACAGTAAATGTATGTCAGATCCAGACTGACAATCTTAAAATCCTAGGATGGCCATTGGCCAACTGTGAAAGTTTGAGGAAGCTGCTAGCTCATTCTGCACCCCAGCTTTTTTTATAGTATCAAAAATCTTTGCTTTCTTCACTGGCTTCTTTTGAAAATCAAATGAGTCAACACATACAAGTTATTTCCAAAGAAGAAGCTACAAAGCTGGTAGGATGCTATATGCTTTACAAATAAGACCTATTTAGACACTATAATACATTGGTTAAAATAATTAGCATTTTTCAACCCACTATCTTCATTTGTTCCCAAGAAAAGGCTGTGGGAGGAACCATGACTTGAGGTAGAATCTCTGAAAGCTTAGGTAGAATTTGTGTCTCCAGAAACTGAATCTCCTTGTACTGGGTGTTCCTGGGAAGCTTGCTTCTGGACAAACCTGCTGCAAATCTCCCTGATAAACCAGGTGGAAAGCATAAGCTGGGCTTTGTACAGTTTCAGCAATAGAACTTACTTTAGCACAATGTGCATTTTGAATCAAGAGGCAGTAAAAACATGTGGTCCAACAATAAATGTCTTACTAAATGCAACTGCATGGGAATAGGATAGTGGAAACTAATGTAAGTTCTTGCTTTTCTTTCTCTGGAAAAGAAACAGATATGAAAACACCACTGCAAATAGGTCCGGGAAGTTCTTTATGGTTTAGATAATAACATTTTTTTAAATTAAAAAACAGCATGGAACTTTATTTCGAATACTGTCAGCCAAAGGTCCCTGTGGTAAAGGCTTGTTTCCTGGCATGGCACCTTTGGCAAGTGATGGCACCTTTAAGAGGCAGAGTTTAGCTGGAGATCTTCACATCACTGAAAGTATGCTACTGGAAGTGATTTGGGGATCTGACCATTCCATTGTTTTTCCTTGCCTTTCCAACCAGCTGGTGATGGGCTCTGCTCTATAGCCTGGTTCTGCCATATATCCTATGGAATAGACCCCTAACACCATGAGCCACAGTCAACCATCTTTTATATAAGGTGATTAGATCAGATATCTGCTGTAGTGACAGAAAAATGACATGTTAGCTACCAAATACCTAGTTTAAAATTTATTTATTATTATTATTGTGTGTGTGTGTGTGTGTAGGTTCTCTCCTTCCATCATGTGAGTACCATGAATTAAACTCAGTCATCATCAGGCTTAGTGCGGCAGATACTTTTACCTGCTGAGTCATCTTTCTGCTTCGTGTAAATCTGTGATTTGCTCAACAGATGTGTCTTTTAAGTGTTTCAGATCATCCATTTTAGGGGAGAACTAGGCAGAGAATTTGTGGTTCAGAAAACTAAGACCTTTGATTGAGTGCAAGGAGGGGATGCTGTTGTTTACTCGTGGACCCTAGTTGGAAACAGAGAGCAGCCTGCCATCCTGTTGATTCAGAAGTGAGGGCACCAGAGACTTTATAGGGAGAGGTCTGCATCGAGCTTCATAAATTACCAAATAGAAACTCGGAAGGTTAAAATAATTTTAGACTAATGAGATACAGTGTTAGCACGAAGGATTTTACATTCTGACTTTTTTTTTTCTGTAGTTTTCCAAGGGAGACTCTGGAAACTGCTTCTACTACCAACTGGAAAGTACAGATACCAAGCAGACAAGCTCCTTAAAGAAGGGGGAATGTGCTGTTTCTTTTGCAAAGTCAGATTGTGACACAGATAATGCTGTTAAAAGAAACTGGTATCTTTGGCTCTATCCACGTATAAATCAAACCGGATCATTTACTTTGTCCTCCCTTTTCCTGTGGTTTCGCAGACGGATATGCTAACTGTATTAAAGCAAGGCAATTACCAAAATGTTCCTTTAGACATGCAAATTTAATGGCCTGTTTCTATAGTGCATGAAAGAAAGTCTCTGTGAAATTACAGTGTGATTGTATTTGAATTATCGGTTGCCTTCCTCTTAAAGGGGAAAAAACTGAGAAGCAGGCATTTAGGACAGCTGATACTAAATAAGTTTCTCCCTTTGTCAATATTATAACCTGTATACTCCCATTTTATATTTCTTCCCTAAATCTACGCTCAATAAAATCTTTGGTCCTGTGTTTTCATTTAGAAACTAGAAACAGAATTGATCTTTGGGAGAGGGAGGTTGTACAAGGGCAAGGAAGTAAAGGAAAAGAAATAACATGAGCAAAGACGTTCCCTTGGCTGAGTTTGACCTAAGAGGAAAGGGGTTGAGTGACAGATGCAGAGGCTGATGTCCTTGTTAATTTAGGACTTTTGGGAAGTCGGGGAATGGAGTATTGTTTTGGGACCCACGAGACAAACAGCAGACTGTGAGGAAGATGGTCATGTTTGGGCATGGGACCTAGGGTCCTGGATCCCAGCATCAGAAGTAACTCCTGTTGTGTTTCCATGACTGAAGACATGGCTACAGTATGGTCATAGTGATGATTTCTTCAATAGATGTGTCCTTCAAGTGATCCATTATAGGAGAGAACTAGGCAGAGAATTTGTGTCATACAACTAAGATCTTTGATTGAATGCAAACAGTATCTTGATCTAGAAATTTCTTACTTCCAGGAAAATGAGAAAGAAAAGTGTACTTATTGTAAACTCCCCAACCCTAGGTGATCTGCT
The DNA here is from genome assembly GCA_025134845.1 of Neodon shergylaensis. Lineage (NCBI taxonomy): Eukaryota > Metazoa > Chordata > Mammalia > Rodentia > Cricetidae > Neodon > Neodon shergylaensis. The sequence continues at coordinate 5,522,952 of JABTXL010001191.1, forward strand.
ACAGCCACACAGAATTGCCTAAGACTCAGAGGCAACACAATTGCCTCAGTGACTCTTTTCACAGTTCGCTATGCCATCCATCATAGAATAACAAGGACAATTTTATAATTTGAATTTAATTAATTTTATCATATCATGAAATAAAGGGCAGCTTCCATCCATGGAGGGACATCTCTACAGTGTATTTACCAAAAGGACATCCAATATCTGACTTTGACAGCACTAATTATTATTCATAGTAAATAATTTTTCTTCATACCAAACTCAATCCCGATGACTGCAGTCTTATGGTCAATCTGTCATACTATAGAAGTATAGCTAAACATATGCATAACATCCTTCCAGGTCTCTGTTCATAACATTAATACCTGCTTCCCTCTTGCATCAAGTGCATTTTTTAGTTGTCTCTTGGAACGTCAACTATTTTGCTTAATTTAGAGTCCTTGTCTTTCATTATTTTAGTCTCTTTCTACCGATTATAATTAATATAGTGCTCACAATGATGCAGAGTTAGCAGGGTAGCCTAAACTTAGTTATTTCCTCTCTTAGTAAATAGAATGTGCGACTCTACTTTCTTTGGAGAGAAAAAACTGTGCCCATGTTCCATTTAAAGGGGGATATGATATAGATATGAATAATTTGCATTGATATGATATAGATATGAATAATTTGCATTGGTATGGATTTTAAGGTCAATTTTGTTATATGTATATGGTTTCTGATCTTGATTAAGGTATTGTGATTGTGTAGTTCATTTAAAAATGTACTGTGTAATTAAGAAATATAGGTTGTTAATGGATACTCATCAATAATAGTCAAGCTTGTAGTCATGTTAGTTAGATTTTCTAGATGTGCATAGATATATTTCAGACAGGCATTCTTCATATCTTTCAAAGACTACAGAACATGACATTTAATGGTTTAATAACTTAGGGCTTTTTATGACTATGAGACACATCTGCTCCTGGCACCACCAGCTACTTCAAGAGGAAGATGGGCATCAAAGAGCATCCTTACGGAGTTGGTTAGTCATTTGGGCAAGAAACTGCTCTTGCCTGGACTGTTGCATAAACTGGACACAGAACCCGCAGAAAGAGGACTGCTAAACTTGCCTAAAGGTGAGATGGTCTTTCAGGGTTCCTGATTCATGAAAGAGTCTGCGAGACATTCTACAGGATACAGAAGAAAGTGACTAAACTGTCTTTGGAATTTCCTGCTTCGTGGAGGTGTCTGCTGGATACTATGGGCCTGTAGGCCAAAGATGGATGCCCCAACGGTACAGAGGAACTTTGGGTGACTGTCCAGGCAGCGAGATGTCTCTGTAATTTCTAGAGTTTGGATTTCTTATTTGCTTAGGTAATATTTTATCTTTCTGGAGTCTTTGATGGAGTTGAAGAATGAATAGTTATAGTTTTCCTTAGTTATGATAAAAGATAAAGTAAATATAAATATTGTAACTGTAATTCTTACTTGATAACTGTTTTGTTATATGTAATCTTACTATGTTAAAGTTAAAGCCTTTCTTTTTTGTTTAAACAGAAAAAGGGGAAATGATGTGGGAGTCTTCTGTTTTGTGTTGATTTCATTGGTTAAATAAAGAAACTGCCTTGGCCCTTTAATAGAACAAAAAATTAGGTAGGCGGAGTAAACAGAACAGAATGCTGGGAGAAAGAAGCTGAGTCAGGGAGTCTCCATGATTCTCCCACTCCAGACAGCCACAGGTTAAGATCTTCCCTGATAAGCCACCTCATGGGCTATACAGATTATTAAAAATGGGTTAGATCAATATGTAAAAACTAACCAATAAGAGGCTAAAACTAATGGGCCAGACAATGTTTAAAAAAATACAATTTCCATGTAATTATTTCGGGACATAAGCTAGCCATGTGGGCAGCTGGGTGCTGGGAATGTGGCCCGCTGCTCTTACAACAACTTTCGAAAGTGGTAACAAGTTATACACAAAAGCAATGAATGCAGTTAATGGGGAGAAAATCCGTTTATGTTCTCAGCAATTACCTTCTGTGGAAAAGAGAGAATAGATTTATGTATTGAAGATATGTTTTGACCTATTAGATATATTCCACACGTCCTGTGCTGTAAATATAATATTATTGCTCTCATTTTATAGAAGATTTACTGAGGCTCAGAGGAGTTAAATTATTTGACTGAAACACACAACTAGCAAATGACACAGTATGAATATTCCCCTGCCAAACATTGTGTGTGTTATGTATTTGTCTTGCTGTATGTATAAGCCAAACAGAAATTTCTACAATTGTGAGAGTTCAGTAGCTGTGTTTGATAGTTTTTTTTTTTCTCAACTTGACATGAGCCAGAGTTATACAGGAAGGAAAATTTTATTTGAGAAAATACCTCCATTTTGTTTGGTTGGTTTGTAGGCAAGTCTGTGGGGGATTGGTTGATTGCTGATTGACGTAGGAGAGGCCAGTCTATTGTAGGCAGTGCTGTACCTAAACATGTGGTCTTGGTACATATGAGAAAGGAAAAATGGGCAAACCATTAAGCAACATTCTTCCATGGTTTCTGCTTCAGTTTCTGCTTTCAGGTTCCTGCCTTGAGTTCCTCCCTTCACTACCTTTCAAAATGGACTCTGTATAAAGCATATAAACCCTTTTCTTCCCAAGTTGCTTCTGGTTATGGTGTTTATTATAGCAATAAAAAGCAAACTATGGCAGTAGCATATTACAAGACTGAATACAAATGAGAAAGTGGTCTTATAAGATGTATTCATGTGTGTATATGTATGTCTGCATAAATAAGTGTATATGTGTGTACACTTGAATATGTGCGTATATATATGTATGTCTGTGTGCATGTATATAATGTACATATCTTCATATATATAAGTGTGTACATGTTTGTGTGTAGATGAGTATATGTGTGCATATGTGTGTGTTTGTGTGTATCATCATCATTTGAATCATTGTGCTCTTGTGCTCACTTGCTCTTGCTATGACACAAAGTCAATCTTGAAATTATTTCCAAATTAATGATTAACATTCAAATTTCATTTGAAATTGATGGTTATGGTAGTTTGAATATGAATGGCCCTCATGGGCTGATAGATGTGAGTGCTTGGTCATTAAGGAGTGGCACTATTTGAGAGAGATTAGGAGGTATAGCTTTGTTGCAGTAGGCATTGCCTTGTTGGAGAAATTGTGTTAATGAGGATAGGCTCTAGGGTTTCAAAAGCTCATACCAAGGCCCGTGTTTCTCTCTTCCTTCTGCCTATTGATCTAGATGTAGAACTCTAAGCTCCTTCCCTAGCACCATATATTCCTGTGTGTTGCCATGATTTCTGTCATGCTGATAATGAACTAAACCTCTGAAACTGTAAGCTAGCTCCAGTTAAATGGTTTTCTTTCTAAGAGTTGCCATGGTCATGGTGTCTTTTCACAGCAATAGAACGTTGCCTAAGACAATGATTAAATTAATGATTTCATGAAGATAAGTAACATCTGAAAGAAGACTTTCTCAAAGAAGTCAGTGTCGGCTTATCCCAAGAGTTCATTGGTTCATCCAGAGCCTGCAAATTTTCACAAAGACAGAAGTGTGGTGGCAATGTCTGGATCATTCCTCTCATCTGTTATGAACATTCGTACTTGAGAGACAGACTAAAAACAGACGAGCTTGAGTTGGAAGGAGAAGAGGTGAACTAAATTTTCCTCTTATTTACATTTCATAAATCCAAATGATCTTTGATTAAATTGCAAATAGAGATGCTAATGCTGGGACTTCATGAGTGAATGTTCATTTCACATCTTACTTTACCGAGCAGATTGATACTTGTTCAAAATTTTGGTATAGGAACATACAATATTTATGTGTTACTATATTATTAGAATAACATTTAAAAAAGACTCTAAGTACAGATTTCCCCAATTATTCCTGTTAAACATTTCTAATGGCCCAATATACTTACAAACAATCCATTGCTTACATTTGTGCATGGAATGTGCATTTGTGGACAGTTTTTTTGCTGTATCCATTGTTGAAATTAGGAAATCGAAGGCAAAGGAGTTTAGGACTAGACTGACTATTCCCGAGTCTTTGAAGATTATCAAATACCTCTTCCATACTGAGTGACAGCAGCTGTTCCACACAGTTCTCATCCTGTGCCCAGGAGTGAGCACCTGAACATTTATAAATAGAAAGACTTCACGTGACCCATCAGAGTCCTCATCTGTTACATAAATAAGCAGAGACTTAGAGAGGCGATATGACTTTCCCAAGATCATGCACTTAGTAGAACTGAACTTAAACTTTAGATTTTTTTGGCATTCCCTTAGTATTATTATCTATCTACTAGAGTCATGGATTATATAGGGTTTTTTTTTCTACAGTACCCCAAAGTTGGACTGTAGCCTTCTAATAAATCTATGTATGCATCTGTTACTACCACCTTTGTATTGGTACAGCATTACTTTTGAATAAGCAGAGTGAGCAACATTATCAATAGTCTGGAAAATACTACTGAGCAGGTAGAGATCTTCCTCATTTTTAGTACAATGGTTTATGAATTCTTTGAGAATTTCATACAATGTCTTTTGTTCATACGCCTGACTTATTGCTCTCTCTGACTCCTTTCAGGTCTACTACTATTCCTACCCCAAACTGTGTACCCCCCCCTTTTTTTTAAATAAGCCACCTAGTCCAATGTATGCTGGCCATATATTCATGGGTAAGGGTCTGTCTACTGGATCATGGTCTACCTACCAAGGGCCATCCTCTTAAAGAAAACTGACTTTCCCTCCCCCCTGTGACCATCAACTGTCCATGGCTCCTCAGTTAGGTGTAGGGCTGGTCAATCCCTTCTTACTCTGCACTAGAATGTCAACTGGATTGGTTTTCTTGTGCAAGCTACCACAGATGCTATGAGTTCAGGGGCTCAGTGGTCTTCTCATAAACAGAAGATAACATTTTGTTCAGTTCCTCCCTGGCAGCTATATCTTACAGCATTCCAGGCCTTCTTCTGAGATGGCCAGTGATAGCTGCGAGTTGCCATAGGCGTTTCATTTGTGTCTGACCACTCCACTGACACTTTGTGCTTTGATATGAAATGATTTTCTGCCTCAGCCACCACCTAATGCACAAAGAAGCTTCTCTGGTAAGGTCTGAGAAATACACTAGCATATGGTAGAGAGACACATATTGGGCGTCTTGAGTGCCAGTCTCAGTACCCAACTAGACTAGTTTGAGTCAATCATGCATGAACAAAAAGGATCACACTAAAATTTTCTTTTTTATTAAATGTTTTCATTTATTTTGTATACAAAAATATTCACTGTGGCAAGCAAAAACCTGGGTAATTGAATCTGAGGCTAAATGGTATAAATCAACTTGCGAATATTACCTCTCCATCTTCTTTATTTCTTGGGTGAAGAAACAGGGAGAAAAAGAGGAAGAAAAAGAAGGAGCCATTTCCACCAGGTTTTTAGTTTTTCCAGACATGGTTTAAAAATTTCCACAGGCAACGACAATGATAATATGCATATCAAAATCACAAAGAGGGCAGGTACAACTTGACAAAGCCACACTCCAGGAAGGGGGTGACATCATCCAGGAAAGAGCCAGCATCCAAGGGGAAAAAGGAATACTTTATATTTCGAACCATTAGAAAAAGTTCCTAAATGTCCCTGAACCCTGGACTCACTCATACCCAGACCTGTCTGGCTGGTAAGGATGGTGTCTTCCTAACCTTTTGAAATTTCTATGTGGTCTTTTAGCAAAGGTAATTGTGGGGATTTATTCTATGTAAATTTGATGATTGAAACAAAAAGTGAATGTTATCACTCTAAGGCCTCCTGAAATGTCACTCCATTGCCCTTACAAAAGAAGTCATCCTGCTGAGGTGTTTTGGGAAGGAATCCCATTTTGAAGGGAAGAATCATGGCTTCACAAGGTTTTTACAGTTTTGACAGAGATTTTTCCAAAAGCCAAGTATTCCCACAACTATGCTGTGGGTTCTCCATGTGGATGTGTACTTATACACTTCCCGTGGATCCGCCTATTGGTCTGTCAGCTGTATAACACTTGTGGGCTCCAGCATATTTAAGGATACATATTTAAGATACATATTTAAGGAGCAGTTTGATACTATGTACATTTAGAAAAATCACGTAGTGTCATTAATCTTCCTTCTTTTAAAATGCCAGATTCATTGCCATTTATTTTAGGGCATGAACACTTACTGTATATAACAAAAAAAATGCATCTGTCTTACTTAGCTTTATTTATCCTATTTTATGTGGCTTCAACAATATTTCACATTCAAAGATCTTTTGTTGTTAACCATTTTCCATAGTTTATTTTTGATTTAAATATTTCTTAAAGAGTTGAAACGATGGAATTTCTGAAAATTAGTACAGAGACAAAATTTCTCATGATTGTATCTTGTGACATTTCATATACCCCTCTTTCCTCTTGGTCATCTCAAAGATAACTAGTTCCTTCAACAATTAGTGTGTGTTGAACTCCCACTGTGGCTATGGAATTCACATGAATTACTACTTCAGAGCTGTACAAATACATTCCACAGTGGTTGTTGTTCTTACCCATTATCACAGGTAAACATACTGACCTGCAGATTTTGACAAAACACAGTTTTGGAACGATCACCTTCTCACCTACAGATCATGATGGAAAATGTGAAGGATTGGAATTTTTTCTGTAATCTGATCCTCAATACTTTCCTGATTTATCATACAAAACCTTTTTGGGTAATCTCTCTATATGTGTGAAAATGCATGTGCTTCACATTCGAAAGGGAAATGATTATAGGAGTGCTTACCATTTGCTTGTAAATGCTAACTGCTTTATGAAATGAACAATTATATTTACAGGAAAAGGCTTATATTGTGCTGGGCTTTTTCCCCTCCAAAAATATTGTTAAACTCTTATATGTAGGGCATGTGGACTATGATGATAAAATATAGTGTTCTTAATTTTCTACATTGTAGCTGCAGGTCCTATATTGCATGGAAGTCAGTCTTTCTTTTACTTTAGAGTAAAGCTAGCCCTTAAGGATTCGGATAGCCAAGATTTACCCATAGACAGAGGCTACTTATCACCAAATGGACAAGATTGAGAAGAAAACAAATTGTTCTACTACTTTCCATCCTGAAGAAGGAATGGGATAAAACAACAAGTTGAAAATGAGTTATTTATTGCTTGGCATGACAGAAAGATATACCAGACCCTACCTTTTAGGAGTCCACTCTACTGGAATGAATATATTAATGAATAGTGAAAATATCACACATGCATTGCGTGGTAAGTATAGAGTACCACATGATGCCCCCATCTGAATTTTCTATCATTTTCCATGGTGAGAGGTCAGGGATGGCACTTTTCTAACTAGAAATGATGGCATAAGATAGGGGTGGAGATGCTGATGTCCTAGCCAATTACCAAGTGCCATATACTTATATGAGTATCTATGCTGTATGCTTATCTCGTATGTATATTTTTATTTATTATATTTATTTATTATATTTATTATTTCGTATGTATATTTTGATCTTTTCATCTCAACAAAGGCATTTGCTCCTTGTGAGTTCCTTTGTGAGAGAGTGAGTGTAGTTTTCTAAGTGGAGCACACAGTCTGGTCAGAAATCATCAGAAGACAGTGCAAAGGAGACGTGGAACCTGTCTAACTTGTCTCTAAATCACGCCTGTAGCAATTATTGACTAAGCCAGCCTCAGTTTTTTTAGGTTGAATTCCTTACTCTTTGTTTTGTTTTGCTGTTGTTCAGTTTCATTTTTTCTCTCTTTTGGCATGCAGCTTAGCATTGGTATAGTTGCAGCTGGTTATAATTTTTAACTAAGGAGTGGAGAAGAGGAAAATTTTGGCTAAATATAACTGTAGTCAAAATTGGCAGACAGCTGTGTTTAAATGATAGGCCCAACTCTTCATTTTTTTTCCCTAGACCCATGTGACATTTGGATGGCTTTTATAAAATATTTGTGTGTGTGTCTGTGTATATGGCAGTGCATATTTAAGAGCAACTGGCATTGACTACATACTAATCTGAGTTGCCAATAGTACTTTGTCCGGTGTCCAATGGTTTTGAGTGACTCTTATCTGCTTATTAAAAGAAAAAAATTCATTTACATTTGAATGTTTTGTGCTTTATTCCTTTCAGTTAAATGTGGAAATTGGTTTTTATTATTAACTATCCAAGAATTAGATGAAAACCCCCTTATGCAACGTTTTAACACATAAATTTTATGTTTTAACATACATTTTAACACACATTTTAACTTTCCAGTGCTGGTTTCTTTCCTCTGAATTGTAAAGTTGTGTGATTTTTAGCAACCAATTTTTATTTTAAATGCTGTTATTTTTTTAAAAATGAATTTACAAATGAATCTCCCAGTTTACATCACACTGTGCTTTAGAATTTGATTTAATTCTGTTCTTCCCTTGGTGGAACATCAATGATGCATTATAAAATACAGGAGAAGAATTCTCCTACATGAGGGGGATATGATTTCAAGCTAAAATAAGAAACAAGACTTCAAACCTGTTTAGTGCAAAAGTCTTTTTCCTTTGCTGCCTCCGAGAATGCACCCGTGATGGTTAGCCTAAGCCAGAGTAACCTCTGTGACCTTTTAAACTTTCTAGTCTAGTCTAGTTCTTGTATTAGAGACTCTCTTTGTTAATGCTTCTCAAGGATCCTTTGCCCTCTGCTTTTTTCTATTTTTAATCTTTTCTTCCACAGCTTTCCCCTCGCCTCTATAGATGGTGAGCTGTAGCCATGACCTAAATTCTAGCTTTACATATGCAAATGTTGCTAAGCGTATTTTTGTTGGATGTTGTGAAGTTAGAAAAGCCCCAAACTTAATGCTTGGTGTTTTATTTTTTATGAGAATATGCACCGTTAAAGAAGAGGAAGAGCTCCAGGATGCTTGCTCAAATAAATAAGAGTTCTTAACAATGAATGCTTGTGTAGGAAATCAGTTCATGTGACATTTTAAGCCGAACCATATAAAAGTTGCATTTCTAAAACCATGAGCTGTAAATACCTCAGTGTATTGTTACAGTTCCATTGAAAATGTTTTAAAATGTATTTATTGTGTGAGTGTTTGGGGGGCAGCATGTGCATGCTGAAGCACACATATGGAGGTCAGAGGAAGGACAACTTGGATTCTTTCACCACCTTGGTCCTACAGATCAAAGTGAGGTCCCCATGCTTACAGACAGGTACCTCCCCCACTAAGCCCTCTCATGGGCCATTGTTCCAATTTTCTAACCTTTTTTCATGGTGTTGTACACACAAAGCACAAATCATCCTAGCTTTGTTTAATGGACCATTCAATTGTGTTAAGGATATATGCATTGTTGCTCAACGAATCTTGAGAACTTTTTCATCCTGTGAAACAGAGGCTCCATATATCCTAAACATAACTCCACCAACCCCCATTCGTCTTTCTATTTTTAGAAGCTCAGCTACTCATATACATCATCTATATGGAAATGAAGTCTTTTATTTTATATTATATCAGATATTTTATATCTGTCTTATTTCATTTAGTGTGCGAACCTCAGTGTTCCTTATTGTAGCATATTGCAGGGTTTCCTTCTCTTAATCGTTTCTGTGTGCACTGGTATGTGTGTTTGTGTGTCTGTGTGTGTTTGTGTGAGTTTCCTTACCCATTCACCTGTGATGGCCATTTAGATTGTGTCTATTTCTTGTCTACTAATGAATAACACCACAAGAAACCCAGGAGTTCAGATATCTTGTTGTTATACTGATTTCAATTCTCTAAAGCATGTGTATAAACCAGGATTACTCATTAAATAAATCCATTTTTGTTTTTTTGAGTGACTTTTGTACTATGTCCATTAAAGGCTACACTACTTCCCATTCCTGAAACCTCTGCACAAGTGTTTCCCTTCCTCCACAACCTTTCTATCAATATTCTCCTTTCAGCCACAAACCAAAGTAATACATTTTATGGTTATGGTATGATATCCATGCGCACATTCAAACTGGGGTAAATATATGCCACCCATGTTCTCAAATAGTTACCATGTTTCTGTAGTGAAAGGGTTAGATGCCCTTTCTTCTAGCTTTTCAGAGTTACATAGGATGTTATCATTATCTATGGTAACCTTATTGACTAAAGGAACAACAGAATTTTTTTTATCTACATAACCACAATTTATGGCTCTTGGTATTTTTAAAAGCCTTCTTTGTTTATGTTCTACTGAACTTCTGTGATCAAGCATTCTACTCTCAAGGCTTTTGAGACCAGATTTTCTGGATTCTGCAAAGGGGAAGTCATGCCATTCATCTGTGTGTTTCTGATTGTAGTTCAACTTACTTAACCTGATGGTCACTGATTTCAACCCTGTTAATGTATGTAGCAAGACTTCATTATTTTATGAGTGAATAGAATTTAATCATGTCTTTTCATGTGCTGCATACATGCTTCATTTTGCCAGAAGACCATACACCGTCATTTGTTTTCTTTCATTTTCCTCATTTATTTCTGCATTTGTTTTGCTTGCCCTGATCAAGAATCATGCCAATAAAGAAAACTTGGTGTCTTGCCTCAATGGGATGAGTCAACAGTGCACAGAGATGATCTCACAAGTGCATTAAAGAGACACTTGACAAGCACTAGAATTGAAAAAGAAGGGAACACAAGATCAATGGAAATAAACATCACTGAATCTGAGATCCCCAAACACTCTCCTATGAAAAGAAATTAATTTATTTATTGTCTGAAAAATGCATATGGGTGGAAAGAGGCTAGGTAGTCATGAAAAAAGCCACAGAGGCTGATGGAGGCTATATCGTGGCCCAAGTGTTGACACATGAGATCACATGGCTTTCCAGGGCCTGATCATAGAAAGTGGGCTTGTAGAAGAAGGCAGTGAGAAAATGTGGTGGGGTGTGGCTTAAGTACGACAACGAGAACATTTGTTAGATTTTTTGTGTGTATAGTATAGGGAAATAAATCTTCATTTTAGTAAAACTTATTTTTTCCTTTTTATAGCGATGAATTATAGGAGCACTAAGTAGAGCGGAAGAAGTGACCAGCAGGATGTGAGGTGGAAGCTTCTAGGAGGAAAGGCTAACACAGACAAGCCTGGCAGATGTGCTACAGACGAAGACATAGAAATACCTTTAAGATTTAAGAATGAGATAAAAAAAAATTGAAGAGTGGGCTGTGGGGAGGGAAGCTGCCTATTTTCAGCTGAAACCTATATCTACATCCCCAAACAAGCTAGTACTCTTACTTGATGCAGCAGGCGCTTCCAGATGAGAAGTGAGTTTGGAGGCAAATGGTAAACTCAATATGCTGGCCTTGAATTTCCTCTAGAGCACTCTATCTGGACAGCGGGAAGAACCGATTGGATGTAGGCGTCTGAGCTCAGAAGAAAGATCTTGACTGATGGTGTTGATGTGGGGTCATAGATCATCCAAGGACCTTTGCATTAGGGGTTAATGGGAGGTCATGTAGACCTAGATGTGACTTTGAGAATTCTAAATATGCAGCGCAGGCAGAGGAGACTGAGAGACAGCCAAGGACAGTGAACCGATTTGTTCTTTTTTAAGGCCATTGCTGTTATAATTTTTAGTGTTTAAAATGACTTAGCTGTCAAATTCTATTCTCCAAGGCCACCTGGTGGTTCTATCCTTCCTTCAGAGACCTGCAAGTCCATCTCAAGCTTGCTTTGTGCATGAGAAGAAGTTTAGGAAATCTGTACTCTACTATCCTGTGAATTACAGGCGATGTCTCAGCTCACAAGGCTGACTAGCAAAACAAGCCTCTAAATCCTTGATTTCTAATTCAGCTAAACATCTTTCATCTATTAATGTGAAAATATTACAGGTATATAAATTTTTAAAAAAATATTTATTTATTGAGATTATAGTTGAATTTTACCATTTCTCTCTCTTATTTCTTCCCCCCAAATACCCTAATATACTCCTTCTCACTCTCTTAAATTTATGGCTACTTTTTACATGAATGGTTGTTAATACATATATGTATATGTATACTCATATATATATATATATATTCCTAAATATATAAACGTAAGTTTCTCAGTCTGTATAATGCTGTGTGTAAGTACATTGTGACTTCTTAGTCATTATTTTCATGTGAATGCAATGTACCTATTAGAGTCTTCTTGAGTATCTCACACTTAGTATTTATTTTTTGCTTTCATTATTATAGAAAACAGGCTAAATGTCAAATTCAGCATGTGAGATACAAAACTATTAATCATCTCTTTGTGTGTTGATATTTCCCCAGGCATTTTAATTTTAATAGAAAAATAAGTATCTTTTAGATCCAAACATGATATATTATAATATAAACTGTATCAAAAAATTCTTTTAGAATTAATCAAATTCATCAGGTATCATCCAGTCTGCTAATAGTCTTAAGCAATTTTCAATTAAAAACAAAAGTGTAGCATTTGTTTATTAGAGGATCTATAGCTAATGTGAACTTTGTCATTCATATTTTCTCTATTTTCCCTAAGCAAACCTCTATATTTCAGTTTCTGTTCTATAGTCATACCCCATGAGTTGTGATAATGCTTCTGTGTGGTTCAAGGACATATTACTAGCACAATTTTATATTGCAGGATTTTAGGACAAAGGAAATTAAGACAATTTTAAGAATAAACACCAAATTTCCCTTGAGGTCTCCCTTCTGCCCTCTGGGCCTCACCTTGCTTCTCCTTGTGTCTTCTAGCCTCAATTACTGTTCATTAAGGCAATTGCCTATGCAACCAGCCTCTCGGAATTGTTATAACTCTCCTTGAAATGCTTTCTGTAGCTCAAGTAAATGCTTAGTGTTGCTGTTTAGCTTATGCCATCTGTGCAATCGTCTTGACATACTTTGACAGACAGAGGAGAAAATTTAAGGCCATAGAGGAGTGAAGGAAGAAATGAGCATTTCTTCAGTGATGTGGGATGAAGCCAATGATGCCTGGGAGTCTTAACTTTTATTTTTATTTTAGAGATTTTTCCAGTAGTTAAGATTATCAAATAATTATTGTCTGATAAAACATGCAGTAAGCCCATAACAACGACTGAATACACTTCATAAATTAAATATGAAAATTAACAACCACCTCTGAAAAATTTCATTGCAGTGAGTGTTAGGAAGAAGGTGCTAAAAACTCATATTAATCTAAGAGGGCATATGAGAAATATTTCCTTTTACCACCATGATAGCTCAGATACCTAGCCATCAATTTTCCTGCATCTTTTCATTTGCTTGCATTCTTTATCATAATATAATCTCTATACATATTAATTATATTGGCACTGTACCCCTGTGATGAGTGCTATTTTAAACCTGTGGATGAGCTATATAAATCTTTACACTTAGGAAATTGAAGCCAAAATGAGGTATTTGAGGCACTCCAGGCCAGTCTGCTTTAGATTAAAGATCTTATTTGAAAGAATAAAATTAGTTATGTAACACAGCACCCAGACTGGTCTTTTCTACAGAATGAGGCTAATTAAGAAAAGGTGACGATCTTGTAAGAATTAAAGATAAAGAGTATATCTAAAATTTATTTCTACTTACTATTAATGATGTTGGTATACATGACAATAAGCCTATGGCGATAAAAGGACGATGTAGAGATGTTGATTTTAAATTCATTTAATTTCTTTAATAAAAGTATAAACAGCAGGCAGAATTACTTGCGGGACTGTTTGTATAACAATAAATCAAGATTCTACATTGTACTTTATGAACATTAGTAATGCACAGAATTATTTGAATAAGTACAAGGTTCATTATTAAAGTTGTAGTTTGTGATGCTTTGAATAAAAGACAAGGTGATGAGTCTGTGTCCTTACTTTACCCCATGGAAAAGCCACCGCATGGATGCTCTTGTCAGCTCAAAGGCCAGGAAGGTCACCATGACCCATTTGTTCTGGGATGTGTACACCAGCTGGTGCATGATTCAATATGAGATGCCACAATTATACAATTCCTGAAGATGCATAAACAGTTCTGTATAGTATCAATTCTATGATGACTATTATTGAAAACACAACTTAAGATTAATTTTGTTTACACATTTAAAAATTTGGATCACAGAATAAGACATTGCCTTGCAACATTGCTTAAAGATAATCCTCTATGAGAATTAGTGTATATTTCAATATAAGTCCAATTATCTGAGCCATGACCTGAACATAATATCTAAAGTGAAAGATTGTATGAAGGAAGGATAACATCCTATAGAGAAATTTCTCTTCCCTTACTCAATTTTGTAAGAAACTGTCTCATACTTGCCCACACTGTATCTCAGATCTCCTGAAACTCATAATTGGAAGATGTGACTCAGACAACCTTCCTATCTAGATGTAACAAAATTATTGAGGAAGATAGTTGCAGAAAACCGAATGTGTGGTTTATAGTTACTACCCAAGCAAGGATGATGAGAATGTTGGTTAGTTAAATTATTAATACAGTACACAGATGGACAGCATCTTGTGAACTAGAAGTAAGTCAGTATGTGAGATATTGAGTATGTTAGTTTGTCACAATATTCATAATTTTACTGTATGTACATCTTTTGTGAGGAGGTATGTTGTACTCAGGTATGTACACGTGTGCTTTGAGGTGTGTTTACTCATATGGACATGTGAAAACCTGAGGTAGACATTAATTGTATTTGTCTCTCTCTCTCCATGTTATTTTTTGTTAAAAGGTGTCTTACTAAATTTGGATATCACTATTTTAGCTAGACTAATGTCCTAGTTAAGGTTTCTCTTGCTGTGAAGAGACACCGTAACCACCGAAACTCCTATAAAGGCAAACATTTAACTGGGGGTGGTGTCCGGTTTCAGAAGCTTAGTCCACATCACTATGGTGCCATATGACAGTGTGGAAGCAGAAATGGTGCTGGAGGAGGAGCTGAGGGTTTTATATCTTGATCTGCAGGCAAAAGGAAGTGAACTGTATCCCACACTGGGTTTAGCTTGAGCATATAAGATTTCAAAGTCCATCCCCAAAGTGACATACTTCCTCCAACAAGGCCACACCTACTCAAAAAAAAACATACATTTTAATAGTGCTACTGCTCCCTACAGGCCAGGCATTCAAGCACATACAAACCACCACAATTGGCTTCCTTAATCTAGTCCTCATATGTTGGGATTCTAGACGTGTGCCACCACTTCTGAATTACATGGGCTCTTTGGATGTGAAAAGTACTTAGGCTTGCACAGTAGGCACTGCATACTAAGCTATGACGGCAGCTCCCTGAATGCCAACCTTATAACATTGTCTTGTGTACCTTAAATATGCAATGAAATGTACTTAAACAATACCCACTTAGTAATTTAAGGCATTTTGTACTATATTAACTTTCTATCTCTTTGGTATCAGTATAGAACAAATGCAAGATCATATTGTCAGGAACGATGGTTGTGAACAGCTATTCCTTCATTTGTTATAATAATATTTTGCAATCTAGGAGTCTGGATATAGAGGAAGAGACATGAGAGTGATACTGAGTGTCACTCATTCCTTATCCTAACATATTCTTCCAGGCTTCATGTTTCTAGCAAAGTCTTTATTCAGCATATATACCCAATTATTTGTGAAGAATAAGGCATGGGAACTCAGTACAATAGGACAATAGGAAATGGAGTCCCCAGTGTTGAATTCTATTGATACCAGCCTGAGTCATTTGTCCTCCACCAGCTAAGACCAAGAAAGCATAAGTACTATAATTTTGTTGCCAAGTTGGCATGCTAGTGACCCTGGGGATATGTCAAATGACTCATAGTACAAGAAGCCGTGTTGTTCCTGTAGTACATTCTCAGAGCATGCCTACTTGACTGAGAGATTTTGGGGAAGATGGATGATAAATCAAAGATTACACATGAAGATATGAAGTATGAATATATATATATATAAAGTATCTACATATATTGTTTATAAAATATAGAGAAGAAATAAAAACTGTATAAGAATTTTTAAGTAGTCTTTCAAGGAAATTTTGCTTTCTAGATAAGCATTTAAGATTATCATATCAGATAGTTAATTAATTATAAAATTTTAATTGCTTTAAAGTTGGTACAAAAGTGGTACATATTAATGAAGAAAGTATGAAATGTTTAATGAATATATATATATATATATATATATATATATATATATATATATATATATTGTAGAATGCTTAAACCAGGTTAAGCATACTTGTTTCCACAACATTTATGACTTCTTTAGGGTGAAAACACTCAAAAAAATCATTGTTTATTTTTTGGAAATGTTCAGAATACAAGTGTCATGGTAATTGGTAAAATGATTATACTGCACACATTGAAATCGCTTCATAAATATTTCGATTTATCAGGTGCTCTCAATGAGGCCTTACTCTCCAACAGAGTAAATATTGGCACTTTAAAACAGTATTTTAATTTTTTGTTGAAATTTTCATCCATTTGTACAATGCATATTGATCATATTCATCCAGCATTACCTCCCTCAAACTCAGTCACAGTACCTTACACTGTCGTTTTTGTTGTTATTAGTAACTCTGAGACCTGTTAGTGCTGTTCATATGGGATCATGGGTACTTGACCATCTACTGGGGTGAGAGAACATCCAGTTGCCATGTTTCCAAGGAAGAATGACTCTTTCCCTCTGCACTGCCAACAGCTACTCTACCAGTCATGGTGGGCCTCAGAGCCATGTCACCATCCAAGCTGGGGTCCTAACATGCTCAGTCTTGTGTAACTCTTCTTATTTAGGTAGAAACCATCTATATTACAATGACTCATGGTCCTCCAAAAGGGATAAAATGCATCAATAGCCACAAAGTATAGTTTATTAAAATGTACAGAGATTCTTAGAAAAATCATACTAAAGGATTTCCTACAAGTAGTAATGATGAGAACAGGTGTTGATAACCACTGCTCTAATTCGTCAAATCAGTACAGAGGCCCCAGTAAGGGATAATGAAAATTGGTACTGTTAATACCACTTTCTACAAAGGAAGGAAAGTAATGCCATGAGTATTGACTAAAAATGCATCAGCTAGAATCAATATAGGTCCTAAAGTGCATTATGATCATGATTTCTTACCAGATCTATTAAATGATTCAAAGGTAAAGAACAAGGTGAACATAATATGGGAAAACATTTTTGTCATAAATGAGATACAATGAAGTTAACATAAATGTAGAGAAAATACAATCATTACCCATTGTACAGAGGTCAATATTTAATCTTTAGAGGAAAGAAAACGATTCCAAGTTGATGAATATTGTTTATTGGGAAACAATATCCAAGGTGTGAAATTGGTGGGCCACAAACTGAAAAGTAACTCTAGGTAAAATAGTATTTCTTCTCAGACTATTTCACCTTTTTCAGTTTACTCCAGACTTAATAAATTTAGCTTATGATTTTACTTCTCTCACACGCATATGTGTGCATACTTATATATGTGTGAGCGTGCACCTGTCCTCATACATGTGGAAGGCAGAAGTCAGTACTGAATTCTTGTTCCACAGAAATTGTTTATTTTGTTTTTTAAGACAAAAATCTTGCAGTAAGCCCTGGCCAAGCAAGCCCAGGTAGCTTGTCTGTCTCTTGCTCCCTGGCAAGTGTGTTCTACCACACCAGTTTCTTCTACGGATGACAGGGCCAAACTCAGACCTTTGAGCTAACAAGGCAACCATTTTCCTAATTGAGCTATCTCCTCAGTCCTTTTCCTTCTTTTTAAATAGGGAGGAAAAGATGCCATTTGAAGGATCTTGTGATTAATTGCTTAATTCTACTGGTTTAACATGGAGTTGGAGGATGCCACAGGCATTCAGCTTTCATAGCTTGATGAACCAAACTGTTTTGACAGCACTTTACAGCTCGAGTCACAAGAGGTTTAGAAACAGGCTTCTTTTCAAACCTTGATTTACATTTTTGAAGATGTGATTAATAGGCTTGAGGTGTCTTTTACTTAATCCTTCCCCATTTCCCACACATTCACAACACCCACATTGTGAGGAGGCTATACCCCTAATCTGGGCTTTGCTTTCAAGATGACTCTCCCATTAAGAAATGCACTTTTATGAAACATATTGGAAAGGTCTGAGGGCTAGAGTTCAGAGGTCTGGGCTGTTGATTTACTGAAGCAGTTGGCTTCTTCTTATGGGGGCCCAAATTAATAGATGTGCAGTCACATTTCATTACAGAGTTCAAATACAATATTCTTATTACTAAACATTCCCCCTTTTTAATCTGTAATAGTAGACTAGGTAGATTTATTCAGCATTTTGTTTACTCGTATAAGATAATGATAGCTACAAGCAAGCATGTACTTTCTCTGGCCACCATCCTTACTGACAACTCTCTGCAACTGAAGTCTCAAATAGGCAATTGTTTGAGCAAATATTTTACCTGGAATATTGGGGTTGCTACTTTATAATACACTGCATTAAATACAATGCAAAACAAAGAAAAGTGTTTGTTTTCTATCTGATAATTGATAAAGGAGTATATTTTGTCTTTGAAATCCTATTGTGCACATGTGGTGAATTAGGAAATTATAGATTTTATCATTAGATCTAAATAATTTTAAATAGAGACAGCGTAAGTTAAAGAAATCTTAGTTGAGTTTAGAAACAATTTTGATGATTTCCCTTACTGAAGAGATACAACAACCATCTTATTTTTGGTGCACAATAAAGTTGATTGGGTTTCAGAAAATACTTGAACTCTCTACTCATAATTGGCTGTCAAATTTTAAAATTTATGAAACATATTGCTCTAGGTACTCCCTCCCCCTGTTGTATAATATAATTCTCTGACAAAAACAATTTAAGTGAAAAGGGATTTATTTAGTATAAAGTTTAGGTTATAGGACACCAGGGAGTCACAGTGCCAGGAACCTGAAATAACTGAACACAGGATCTATAAGTAGGAATGAGAACAGTACTCAACTTTCCCTTTCAATTTTATTCAATAAAGATCCCAACTAGGGAATGGTTCCAACGATAGTGGCTAGATCTTCCCTCATCAATGATAACCAAGACAACCCCTCAAGGCATGCCTGGAGACACATCTCCCATGTAATTCTCAGTTCTCTCAGCTTAACAATTAATACTCACTATTGCAGGAAGAATTGCATCTGTTTTTTTTTCAATGGTACAATTTCACACATAGTACATTCTGAGGAACAAAATATGGGTCCAGTAAGTATTCATTCAATGAAATTCAAAACTAAATGCTATTATTCCAGATAGTCTAAGAAATTTTTACAAAATCAATTTTGTCTTGTCAAGTTGATATGACCAATTCAAAACCAACTCCTTTTATAGCTTATAGGCTTGTCTTAGTCAGTGTTCCACTGCTATGAATAGATACTATGATCATGGCAACACACAAAGAAAAACATTTAATTGGGGATGGCTTATAGTTTCAGAGGTTTAGTTCATTATTAGCACGGTGGCATGCAGGAAGACATGGTGCTGGAGAAGTAGTTGAGAGTTCTGCATTTTGATCTGTAATTAACAGGAAGAGGAAAATACTGGCCCTTTCTTGAACTTTTGAAATGCCAAAGCCCATGCCTAGTGACACACTTCCTCCAAGAAGGCCACACCCCCATTCCCTCTCAAGTAGTGACTGAGTATTCAAATCTATAAGCCTGAATGGGCCATTCTTATTCAAACCACAACCCGGCTTAAAAGAGTTTTATTCTGTGTGATGTTGTATATTGACTTTATGAATAATATAAAGAGTCATTTTCTGTCTTTACTAATATGTATGATTTGTATCTGCAACAATGAGTTTAAGTGCTATGTTTCAATCCCACATAATATGTACTCGGATCAACCCAGCAGGGATAGCACTTCCTTTTTGCATTTTTTCACACCCTTGAATTCTTCTCCCCTACATCTGCATAAAACACATAACAGCTTACCACAGACTACAACTATCCTTCTGTGTTGTACAGCACCAGAAACTTCTTTCTGTATAACTCTGTTTCAGGTCATCATGCTACCTCTTTTTACCCTTGCTCCCTCCCTGACTTTCCCAAGTGTTCAAAGTAGCTCCGATATATTCACATTGGCTTTTCCAGCTTCCAGATACAATGGAGAAAATGAGATGTCTGTCTCTCTGTGTTTGGTTTAGGATGATGATGATACCCTTCAGTTCCACCACAATTTTAGTAAATGGCAAGATTTTGTTTTTCCTGACGGTGGAATCATAATGCTTCACAGTGTGCAGATGCCACAGGTTCTGTATCTATTTTTTTTTGAGGGACATGTAGATTGAGCCCATGTCTTAGCTGTTGGGAATAATGCCGTGGTAACATGGAGCTCAGTGCAGGCTGGTGTGCCGAGTTCTACTCAGATGTGGTATTGTCTGATGAGATCATTTTAGTTTCAGTTTGTAAAGTAGCTTCTCTAGTCTCAGTAATAGTTGCACTTGTTCATATTTTCAGTAAGAGTGTATAAGGCTCCCTGCTTTGCTATCCTCAGCAGAATTTGCTCATTTGATAGTAGCTATTATGACTTTGGTGACTTGACATTAAGACATAGTTTTAGTTTGTCTTTCCAGAATTATTAAAATAATGAGCATTTTCATATGTTTGAATCCGCTGTTGTTCTTAGGATAGGTACATTGAAATCTCAGGACTGTTTCTAACTCAGGAGGCTTGTCTTTCAGTATTTTCAACTTCAAATGTATTTTAGACATTGATTCTTTTCCTGATGGATTATTGACACACCCTTTCCACTTCTTGATTATTTCCTTGCTTTTCAATTTGAAATAATTTCATTTTTTCCTCCTTTTTGTTTACCTTTTGCTTTTATTTTTGGAAGCAACATTGTCGATATTACTATCTAGAAGCATTTGTCCCATTTTATTCTCAGGTAGTTTCATAGTTTCAGGTTTTATGAGCATATATTTGATCCCCTGTGAACTGATTATCACAAAGGATCAGAAACAGAGGTCAAGTGAGAGACTTCTGCTAGTTATATTTGGTTTTCCAAGTTTTCTTTATTGAAAAGGCTGTCTTTTCTTCAGTGTGCACTTCTGACACTTGGGAAGAATCTTGTCTGTATATGTGTGGAGTTATTGCTGAGATTTATATTTTGTTTTATTAGTCTAGATGTCTGATTTTATGCCCCAAACTCTGTAGTTGGCTGCTATTACTTTGCAATATTTCTTAAAATAAGACATTATGAAGTTTTCGGGTTTGGTATTTTGCTGAGAGTTTTCTGTGGCTACACTGGTTCTTTCTTGGTTCCATCTGATCACTGATATCAGACTTGTGAAAAATACAATTAGTATTTTAATGGGGATCACACCCAAATTGCAAATTATTTCTTACTATTAGCATTATTACTCTTTAAGATGCATTTATTTATTTAATTTATATATGTATGGGTGTTCTTTCTGCATGTATATCTGTGGACAGTGTATGAACCTGGTGCCTACAAACAATGGTACAAAAAGATACTGAACTAGACTGTTCTGGGGGGAAGGGGGGAGATTTGATTTCAGATCAAAATGTGAAGGCTGTCTCTCTGTGTCTACTCGTTTCTTGAGAGGCACTGACTTCGAGTCTATGTCTTAGCTGTTGTGAGTAGTGCTGCGTTCTGATTTGCAGTCCCAGAGATGAGAAATGGTAGAAAAGGAAGCAGATTTTATATGGCAATCATCAAGGTGAGGATCTGAGCTGATATAGGTTTTGTAGAATGATCCCAAACTAGGTACCCTTGCCAAAGATAGTTGACCTATGGGAGAAGATTAAGGCAGGCTCTTGGAGAATTAAGGGTGGTTCCCATGACACAAACTGTCTAAAGTTATCTGTTTTCTAGTAAACAGAAAGAGTTAGGCTTCTTCATCCCATAATAATCCTTCTGTTTACCAGGCCAAAGTCCTTCTGCTTAAGCAATTGTCACTAACGCTGCCATTTATGGAGAAGAGGGTCTTTGGACCTGAAGATGTCCATAGGGGTCAAAAGAGGTCATTAGATCCCCTGAAACTGAAGTTGCAGGTGGTTACAATCCACGACACGGGTGCTAGGAATTAAGCCTGAATCATCTGCAAGAGCAGCCAGTGCTCTTAACTTTTTCACTTTAAGGAGTACAATATGCAATATACTTAAGTAATTGCTTGCCACATGAGAAAAACAGTTCTAACTTAATGATAACATTATTGAATAAGTAATGAAAGGTGAGTCAAAGTTGTACTACCAATTTAAAAAAAAGTGTGTGTGTGTGCATTTTTATTTGTTTTGATTCTGTTTACCTTTCCATCGATTTGTGATTAAGTTGGCAAATTCTTTGTACCTACTTTCTAACCAGTATTTTGAAGAATATATGTCAGGTTTTATAACTCTGAAACATGACATTCTGTGACAAAAACCACTTTTATTCCTTATTCCTGCTCTCTTCCAAATGTGCCATCTTTTAGATGGCTCCATTTGTACCTGTCTAGTCCACAAATCTTCCCTTTGATTCTCTTTTTAATAAAAAGAACTTAGAAGCAAAACCATGCTACTTACAAGTTTTCAAATGGACCAGAAACTGATGCAATGACATTGCTAACAGTGTTATTTTCACTGAGCTTGAAATTGCTTATTCAAAGAACCTTTATCTCAAACCGATTCCTACAAAATGGGGTTTTCAGCCTTTCTTGAAACTCCCATAGTGACAGCTTCCTCTACCACTTGAAACTTTACTTTTTCTTGTAATTTATTTTTTTAATTTTGTTCCTTCTCTGCAGATTTTTACTGACATACAGCTTTTATTGAGACTATCCTTCCCTGGGGTGGTGGATGCTCTTGATACAGAGTGTTCATACCATAAAAAAGAAGCTGACTGTACTTGAGTAATTAAACTAACATTTGAACAGAGATGAGGTATCACAAAAATCTTTCAGTTTGTGAGTCTTGAGAGCATTGTGGACAAGAATTCAAGATCTAGCTGAGAGACTAGGAGTGAGACAGATTTGTTGGTGGGCAGACAGAGAGAGGGGCCATACTAGGTAACAAAGGCAGCACACTTTCAAGAAGGCTGGCTTCTTCCTCACCCTCTTGACTTGAGATAATAGCCTGGCAGCTTAAAACAAGGGCCTTTTTGTGGCTTTGTCTTCCTGTGGTCTCTTGCTGATGGACTGGCTCAACAAGTTCAATGACAGATCAGACCATAACATATAACCTTTGGATGTCCATCAGCCATCTGGCCAATCAGGCATCCTGTTTTTCTGGTCAATCTCAGATTGGATAAGAGGGGTACCCCTTTAAAATCTTTTTAAAAAATGTCAACCCTCATAGAGCAATCAGGATTTGGCTTTCTGAGCACCCCCTTTGCTTTGGGGAGGATCTTTTTTCTCTGTGTGTTTGCTGTGTGTGTTTTCTCATCCCTACTAAAGCATTTTTATTGTTTGTTCCTGCCTGCTAATTTTCCCTGTTGCTACCTGTGGTGCTTGAGATTTCCCTGTCTTTTTAATTCTTTAAGTGGCAGAGGAAGTGATCCTGATGAAGGTAACTAGATGATAGCAAGATCACCAGAGAAGTATCTCATAGGTTAAAATCAGTAAGTTTTATGTCATTTTTATGTGAGTCAGTTTTCAATGAATGTAACAAAGTGCCTGACATAATTTAAACATAAGAGAGTATACTTCAGTGCATGATTTTGGAGGTCTTATTTTGTGTTTGGTTGGTTGGTGCTGTTTCTATTGGGTCTGTAATTAGGAGACACTTAATGACAGTAAGGAGGCACAGTAGAAGAATGAAAGGAAAAGACTGGCATCCCAAAACACGCTTTGAGACAAACACCCAGTAACCTAGCAACCTATTCTGTTGTTTCAACAGCACCATGATATGAGGACCAAGTGTTTACCATTAGAACTTTGGGGATATTCAAATTAAACAAAGGAGTTCATTCCTTTTCAGGCATAGTACATGTGTGACTCATCTGTGATCTATGATTGTCACACCATCAGGCACTGCATTTTGCTGACCTCTGACCTTGAGTTGAATAGCTAATAACAGCCTGTACTACGATTTTTGTGTTGATGTTTGTATCAGAAGAGTAGTTGGCTTTTTCGAGGCAAGTCTTGTTTTAGATGGGTTCCTCCCAGTTCATGCTCCCATTTACCTTTATCTGGTGGAGTAGGTCACTGCTTAAACTCTAAGTTAACTTTAATTCCAAGCTACATATTTTTTTTGAATTTGGTGTTCATAGTTCATGCTGTAGGCAGTAGATTAATGCACAAAATATGAAAGGTAACTCACAGAAAAGCAATGCAGAGTAGAACATGCAATATTGCAATGTATATGACATGAAAATTGAAGAAATGTTAGTGTATACATTTAGTACTCTTTTCTTAGCATCTGTCTTCGAGAAATTCTCCCAGGTAGTTGCACTTACAGCACTTTTCCAAATGAAGTAAGAGGTACTCCTCAGTATTCTTATAGCTCTAAGGGGTCATTATTTTATAAAGACTAATTTTAAACTATTAACACTGGAAATGAGCAGTCCTAATACTTCTCCATTCTTAATTTCTAATCAAGTGTGTAGACAATGATTAGAGCCTGTTAGAAAGGCGTTAAGCACTTGAATGGTATCGATTGAACATTATAGTCTTCTAATTGTGCAGAGAAAGCTTCTGATTTGCAGAGAAGGATTTTTGAAGTCAGAACAAATTAATCTTGATTATGGCCTTCAGTTGCTTATTACCTTTTGGAACTTTCAGAGTCTGAGTAATTGTGGGTCTTGTGCGTCCACATTGCCTAAAACTGTGAAGGAAACTGTGGATGGAACTTGACATGACTGTTAGTTCCCAAACCAGCATTTCCTGCCTCTGGAAGAGTGGGGAAGCCACAGCAAAGAACACTTTGATCTCCCTAGGATGCCACAATTTCTCTACCACCAAGTTTTATTGAAAAGGCTCAAGGTTTTAAGTTTATTTACTTTGAACTGAAGCAAATAGGGTTGCACTTATCCAGGATTCTGAAAGAACTCTCAAAACAGTTTGCTTTCTTTATTTTAATGCAATAACATGGCATTTGAGGGTCAGACGTTAAGAAATCTCAAAAAAGTTCAGCGTTAATGGGTTTCTAAATTTGAATTTTTGTCTTTGGCAACAACTTCTCTCATTATTTTTATCACATTGACTCTTCTGGAATAAGACTTAACCAATCATAGCAGCATTGTATGTTCACTGTGGATTCAAATGCATAGCTCTGTAAACAGAGAACAAAACTATAATGCTTTTAAAGAGAAATGGATATTTAGGGCATAAGGTTCTTCTGAAATTCTCTACAGCCAAATATCAACTTATATTGAACCAAAGAAAAGAGGCCTCTAGTCAGAGGCAAAACTTCCAGTGCAAGGGAACCATAAGCTCCTTCTGCCCTTGAAATACCACTGAGATATTGTGTCAAATCCTAAAATATAAAACTGTTTAACTGAAAGACAATTGAGATAGGGTGGCTAGAAAATGTCCAGTTGGTCCCACATACCTTTTATGTTTAGTACGGGGAAATACCTCCTTGATCTCACTGACTCTAAATGCTAAGAATTTTCTTTGAATTCAATTATTTCAAGCTTTTGTGTTGATTTTTAAGGTGCAGAAGTTTGAGGTGGGGAAACCATAGGGAGAAAAGTGTATTTTAATAAGCATCCCAATTTGTTCTAGCTGTATCTCTTAGATGCGTTCTAAAGTCACTTTGTAATTCCAAGTGAATGGTAGCTCAGAGCAGTGTGAGAAATACATGGATGGGCATGCTGTATCTGTGAGTACAGTTCAGCTGATCTAAGAACCACAGTGTCAGTGTATGGGACACTTGCAAAAGCCGTGTCATAGGCAGAGATTTTACATCTTACAGTGGTCATTTATCTCTTCCTTTCTGTGGTATCAAAATAATCAGCATATAGAGAGTAATGAACATTGGGATGCTCAGTCCTAGGTAAATGGGTTGTCTATAAATATCTTGTCACTTCAGCAGTCTATGAAGAAGAGGGGGAAAACATATTTTAAGAGCCAGATATGAGGAATGACTTGAAGGAAAGTGTTTTCCAGACACCACATGGAAGAGGGACATATACAGAGATGAGGACAGCATGCACGAGACACTGGTAGAGGCACATATGCAAAGATGGGGACAACATGCATGAGACATGCACAAACCCTTGGCAGACCAATTCCCAACATGGAGGAAGGAAGGTAGGCATAAAGTCTCCACTTCAGCTGAGGAGATATTGACATTTAGTTGTTTCTGGGAGCAGAAGAGTCAATTGTCTTTAATGATGTGGCCCTTGGTATATCAACCACACTCCAGGGTAAGCCTCATACCCTCAAATAGTTTACCAGTACAACCTGGACTCAATGACTTTTGGTTGTGTTTTTAAAGGGAGAGAAAATGTAAGGTTGGGTGGTAGGAGCAGAAGGATTTTGGAGAAGTTAAGAGTAGAGTTAGGTGAGGAATAAGATCAAATATATTATATGGATTTTCCAAATCATATATGAAAACATTATTTTAAAATGGCAATATTCTACTCTAGACTAAACCATGAGGTAGCAAAACCCAATCTCAGAAACCAAAAAGAGAAGGTGACATCTCAAGCAATCACCTAATATGTTCAGGGTATTAACAATAGAGAAAATATAGTTTTTAGAAATTGCATAAGACAGTAGCCAATTTATTATTACTGATAAGGCCAAAGTATAACTCAATGAACAAATGTGATATGCAAAAAGCTGAGAAACAGAAGGATCTTTTAAGAAGGGTAATGGGCATTCTACTGAAAACACATATTACCACAGCAGCTTTCCTGCACCATTTGTTAGAGGATGTCTTTTTTCCAATGTATATTTTCCCACCTTTGCTCAAAATTAGATGACTGCAGCTCTGTGCAATTGCTTCCAGTCCTACAGTGTATTCCATCCTTCTGTGTATCTATTTTTTGTGTGGAATTATGCTGTGATTTTCATTGTGACTTTATAATGTAATTTGAGACCAGATATATTGACACTTTTAAAATTGCTGTTTCTGTTATGGACTGCTTAGCTATTCAAGATCCCTTTTCCTTCCATGTAAACTTTATGATTAGTTTTCCTAGGTCTCTGAGTGACATTGGGACTTACAGATCACCTCTGGTAATATGGTCACTTTCATGATATTAATACTGGCAGCACATGAGAGCGGGACATCTGTCTTCTAGTGTCTTCTTCAATTTCTTTACTTACCATCTTAAAGTTTCCACCGTAGAAGCCTTTAGATCCTGAGTGAGGCTGAGTCTTAGTTATTTTTATTTTTTGAAGTTATTGCTAGTGAGATTCTGTCCACCCATTTCTTTTTTTTTCATTTACATCTTTTTTTATTCTTTTTTTTTATGTTCGTATGACAGTCTTTTTTTTATTGAAAAAAAAATCCCTGCTTCCTCCCAGCCTCCCATTTCCCTCCCCCTCCTCCCGCCCCTCTCCCCCTCCCCCCACTCCTCTCCCCCTCCCTCTCCAGTCTGAAGAGCAGTCAGGGTTCCCTGCTCTGTGGAAAGTCCAGGGTCTTCTCCCCTCCATCCAGGTCTAGGAAGGTGAACATCCAAACTGGCTAGGCTCCCACAAAGGCAGAACATGAAGTAGGAACAAAACCCCATGCCATTGTCCTTGGCTTCTCATCAGCCCTCATTGTCTGTCATATATATCGAGTTCATTTTTTATATGGTGTAGTTCAACTTTGAGGTTTACTGGTTGGACTTTGGTTTGGATGACTATCTTTAATGAGAATATACTCATTGAACATGGGCCTAACTTTCCTCATAATCAACTTAGAACCTCATTCTCATTTTGCTGGTGGAGCTACTAAGGGAAATAGTACAATTGCTTCTCCTTAGAATTTAAAGTACCAGATGATACATTGGAGGTAGTAGAACTTGGCCAAGTTCCAATAAAATAGAGCCATTTCCTTCTTATCAAAAGAATTGATTCAAAATTATAAAAATTTCCCCAGGTAGAGAAAAGGTATTCTAATCATGTTGAAAAATTAGAACACTATATACTATTGATCTTTCCTTTAAGAGTTAATACAGCTCATTGCTGTCTATTCGTAATAGTCAGATATTGAAAACAAAGTAGATGTTCTTCAACAGAAGAACAGATAAAAAATTGTAGAATATTTACAGAATGTGGCATTACTCAGATATTAAAGAAAATGAAATCATGAAATTTGCAAGGAAATGGATGTAACTAGAAGAAAGTTATCCTGAATGAAATAGCCCTAACCTGGTAAGACAAATATTATGTATATTGACTTTTCAGTGGATATTAGTTATTAAGTTAAGGATAAATAAGCTACAGCTGTAGAACTACAGTGGTGATACACAGAGCAAAGGCCTGGAGGGTTAGATCTCCCCAGGAAAGGGAAATAGAATAGGTAGAATAGGTTATTGACAGATGAAGGGGTGCAAAGGGCCTGGAACAGAAAGATCTGGCAAGGAGGGGAAGGGGAGGTGAGAGAAGGGACAAAGGAGGAAATACTTGGAGGGACAGTTACAATAAAGGAACATTTGAGGGGTAGTATGAAAACACACAAAGTAGAAGCTTTCTAAAACTGTATGCTTATATGAAAGCACACGCACACACAGGCAAGGCTCTATCTATCTATCTATCTATCTATCTATCTATCTATCTATCTATCT